>JADNYV010000011.1:0-519849 GCA_015501055.1 Mucidula mucida | reverse complement strand
GTGGTTCCAAGGGGCGCCCAATTACAGTGAAAGAGTTTACCGACTTGGGCCTCCCATGAGTATATGAAGCGCTGTTCCTTCTCGCCGAAGTTGAGTTTAATCATAGGAAATCGTTATGCATATCCTTGGCGGCAACAGCCACTGTGTCAGTACCCGAGCAAGACGACTGGGTTGGGCACCTGTGAAAGGGAAGGCAGAGTTCTTGAGGGAAGTTGAGGCATACACCTGGAGAATGTAAACAAGAAGAAATATGGCAGATGTCAATGTAGATCTATCACAAGAGCCTACACATGCCTTCAATATTGCGGCATCTTGGAGTAATCAGCAAAGTACCATTTCGTCCGTTGGGTGATCGGAAGCGGGGCCACCAGCGTCGTACATAGCTTCACACGGAAACGACATATTGGCGATAACAAGGAGCACATCATAAGACATTAATCCTCTGCTACTATGGATTGGCTAGCCAGGTTGAATCGTGAAGTCAAAGTATCGCTTCTTATAGGACTGCGATACTCAAGCTGCATTGGACGGTTCGACCACGCTCTCTTGAACGGCCTTCCATGCTTGCAATCGACCGTCTTGGCTCACGCGGCAATGTGGGGGAGATCCTGAGCGTTCCAAGGCCACGCGAGTCCTCTAGCACCTTCAAGCCGTGTTCTCTGCGAATAGCTTTGATATGTCTTCATGTCTCTGTGCATGCATCGTCATTTATGCAAGGCAACGTCATATATATTTGCAGCTCAACAAAGTTATGCGGTTGTCTTTTCAGATGCGACCATTCCACAGCTGGGAGACAAATTTATGATTGAGCGTGGCGCGGCTCATTTCCCCCTTTACGGTCCGGAAGTCGCGTAGAGCCTCCAAAGCGGAGGGCACGCACGCACCATGCAAACCCATCATCCTCTCCACAAATTGGACCCCTTCAGGAAACACATCCGGTACCATCTGTGTTGTCGCGCTTGTAAGTAGAAGAAAACGGCATAAGATGGCACACTCACTCGTATGTGGCGCTGCATCAGTGCTCCGAGAAAAAGAACGTCCACCTCAAATGGGTTGCAAGTGGTACCTCTGCCTTGTAGACCGTCTCTGAAGTCCAATCACAGATTATGCGAAGGGGCGCATCCTCGAGCGCCATATCCAGAGGCACCACCGAAGCAAACCCGTAGTCGATGAAGGCGAAGACACAGTCTTTATCAAGGTCAAAAATACCAAAATCAATCACATCGCCAGGAAGGACATTGACCAAAGTATTTTGGTCCAAAATATCGCAGTGCGCAATGCGCTGTTCGTGACAGAACTCCAGAGCCTAAATCAAGGTCAGCGACGAGACCGGCTCGATCTAGGAGATTGTTCACTTCAAGAAGCTGCTCCCAGAGAAACATAGAATCCTCTATTGTCTTGAAGCGAATGTAGAAGGCGGATATCCAGCTTGTGACGAGTAAACTTGGGAATGCAGACGCAGGGACAGCCAATCAACCAATGCACCGTGGCATCACTGCGAAGACCAAACCACCCCATGTAACAAAGTCCAACACAGGGATAGTGTGATTTCGAGGATCCGAGCGTGCAGCTGGAGTGTTGAGCCGCTGTAAGGCAAGGAATTCTGTTGTCGGAGAAGAGGTAGTAGAGATCAATCTGTATAAGATTGCATATCTACGAAAGCTGTCAAAACCCAGGGTGACTTACTTCAAGACAAGTTCTCTTCCAAGTCGATCTCTAGCGGCCCATAAGCGCATATCCTATTCAACGGATGAGAAAATTTCGAAGGAACGACAACTACGTACCGGGAAATCAAAATGCGACGCTGTACGCAATACTCTGGTGTATGGATATTCCTGAGACGAAGACGGCGGAGGCCACCTCGGGGCGTCGAGAATTGGGTCATTGTCTAGGTTTCTGACATATAGAAAGTATCCCTGTGACGCGAAGAAGGGGGCCAGGAACTTCCAAGCATCCATGGCGCATAGTTTGCGTTTGTGAAAATCTTTCATGTCGTCGTAATCTAGTCCCATGTCCCAGTCAGCGAGGTCTCCGGAAGCTGGATGCCGGTGCCACCATAAGCGAACAGTCCAGAGCAGTGTCTCGTGCAAAGTCGCCATTGGGATTAATTATTCTGACATGTTGGTAGGCGTAAGCACACGTCCCGAGCAAGGCACAGCAAGTGAAAGCGAGCTTTGCGGACATGGTTGACAAGGTTCACTTGAGGTTCACAATTGAGCTGGCAGTACTCGAGTCCCTGTGCGAAAGTTGTATGACCTGGTTGAATTCGTAGCATTACGCTTACTGAGATCTCAAGACGAGCGCCTGTAAAAACAGTGAGTGCGTCAACCTCCAATGAAACATAGTATGTCACCGCGTAATTCACGACTTATACCAACGGTGCTCGTAGTCACGGTGTCGACGCATCTGCTCTTCAGCAATTCTTTAGGGGGGATGAGGACTACGTCTGATCGTCTTGCTGTTGTATCCAGGATTCATCCAGGAAGTGGTAAGGCTCCAACGAGGATTGAATGTTTCACCTCACGGATTTTCCTTTAGCAGCCTGGGTGCAAATGTGAGTCTACACCCCAGGTTACTGCGAAGTCTCTGGAACCAGTATTGCGTCGTGATGGTTGTGATCAACGGTGCCATTTCAACTGACATCTACAAAATAGCGCCACAAGGAGCCCTTCACACAACTCAAACACACATAAGGGAGGAGGAGCACCAGGCACTGCTTCTTCTGAGCAGGCCGTTCGCAAAGAGATACGATTCCACTTCCTCCCCGTCCCAAAAATCCCGTGTCCTCCTGCAAGGCAGCGACTACGGTACTTTGACTACGGATGTGTATGTACCAGATAAACAGAAGCACAAGCTAAATAAAAAAAGGAAAGAGTACAAGTTACTGATGCTAACGATGAATATGTGCACTTTGCGATAGATAATTAAAACAGAGTCCTCAAGCAGTGATGGCAACCTGAGACTTCGAATCCTTGTTGGCGGCGTCCTCCTTCAGTTTGAGGTCCTTCTCCATCTCGTTCTTCTCCTGCTCTAGCTTCTCCAATTTCTCCTTCACAGAGGCCGCACTGTTCGTAAACTTGGCGCTCTTATGGGGGCTAGGGCCGCCCATAGTACCGGTCTCAGGCGTCGGCACGTTCACCAAAGGCGCGGTAGCCGATAGGCCACGATGGAAAGAGTTAGGAAGTACGCGTCCTTCGGGGTGTTGAAATTGACAGCTCGCACGAGTGCAACCAGCGCCGTATCTGCACGATTGAGCACGTGGAGCGCTGTGGGCGGACGGACGAGGTGGATGACTGAACGTGCATCCCGCTCGCGTGCAAGCGGCACCAAAGCGACAAGGGACAGCAGAGGAAGGAGGAGGATGGTGAGGCACATGAACCGGAGCAGGTGCAGGCGCAGGTGGAGGAGCATTGGCTAAATTTTATTAGTATCGTACAGATGAGATCAACTAGAAAACTCACGATTGGCAGTCAAGACAGCAGGACTGACATGCGTCTTTGCACAATCCTTGTCTTTGCAGTTCTTTCCTTGCTCACAAGGCTCTGTACTGACGACGACGCCACTTTCCGTCGTCGCGACTGGTGAGGGATGCGCCCATCGACAATGCGGGTTCGTACATTTTAAGGAGAACTTGCACAAAGTGGGCGACTGCAGTCGCTCGGGAAACACATACGTTGTCCGTTGCTGACCAACAGGTGGAGTGGGCTGAGCAGAGGTGGCCATAGTGGGGGTCGGCGCAGCGACATTGTGGAAAGCCTCTTCGCCAGAAGGTGTCGACGATGTCTGTGAATGTCCACCACGACCACGGGCACCACCGCGTCCCCGCCCATTCCCCCGACCTCTGCCGGCTCCATTCATACCTGGAAAAGCCTGTTGCCCTTGCATGCCATTCATCATATTCATATCCATCGGCCACAAGAGGTGGGTTGATTACCCTCCGAACTCTGATGCACACATGCGGCCGCATTGTCTGCTTGCACATAGTATGCTATATGACCGTGTCCAGAATTTATCTCCGGTATGTCAAACACCCTTGATTTCGGACGATATCCTGACTTGTATTGTAGGATGAAGCCAAAGTGCTATTTTATCGAATTTCAGGCATCGCTTGAGACTGACTGTATGTATAGGGTGTAATTTGGTGGCTGCAAATAGTCGCCGCGCTGGAGATGAAGCGCAGCGACAAGGACGGGTGGGAGGGGGTGGTCAAACAGCTTATCGGCTATCTGCGGCAAATATTGCGCGAACAACCCGATCATCGATTCGTTTTCGGATTTACTCTTGGACCGCGAAGGTCCGCGATGCATGTCAGTATGCCTCCGTGACCGATTCGGCGTCCTCCTTACTAGTACGCCTATCGATATCCACAAGGTGAGTTCCGTATTCGATACGCACCACGCTATGATTGAAATTTCTTGACTGTTAGTTTCCGAAACTTTTTATCCGTATTATTGCCTCGTTTGCCGTCCTTGCCCCACACAAACTTGGCTTTGATCCCTCCATGACATTCTATGTTCAGCCTAAAGAGGTGGTGGATTCCTACCGATTGACGAGTACGACAGTCTTTGCGACTGATTCGTACAAGGAGCCCACACCCAAAGACGGTAGGCAGTACAAAGCGACGAGCGTTGCTCATGCAAGAGTGATGCGTGGTAGGGCAACATCTGTCTGGACAGTGGTACCCTTAATCAATGATCAACTCGGTGCAGAGGTACTCACCAAACGCTGACCTGAAGCCAAGCTCACGTCTTTGTTCAGGTCTTTGTTCTCAAGGAGCCGTGGCGTCCCGAGTTAGTCGAGTCCGAAGGCGAATCCAATAGCAAGGCAAAGGGGTCTGAATGCGAGTTTCTTGGTCCAACAACGCTACACGAGGACGTCGTAATTGACGATATGGTGGATCGTACTGGGACGTTCATACGTGTGAGCAGCTTGCCGCCAGATGACGGACAAAAACCGGGAATGAGGCGTCTACGGGCTGAAAGCGAAGAGCGTTTCCTACATGTCGCATCGACGGACGATGACGAGATTGACCAAATGACCACTCCTCGAGAGAGAGACTATGTTTCTCGAGCTCACACGCGCGTCATTATGTCGACTTTCGGCTGGCCGCTAACATCTTTCGCAACATTGAAAGAACTCTTCGTGGTGTTCTTGAACGGAGTGCAAGGTATAATTGTTTCGTGTGTAACGACGTCTCTTTGACAATGACGGCTTGCAGGTCACGAATCTCTCTACGAGCACGGTCGTTTACACCGTGATATCAGTGCAGGAAATGTCATGATCGCATGCTGTCCAGGTGAAGGAGGGACGACTTCTTTTGGCACCAAAGGGTGTCTTATTGACTTGGATCGCTCAAAGCTGGGTGCTCGAAATCCCAGAACGCTCCCTCCGGCTCAAACTCAAAATGACCCAATACCAGAGGCTGAAATTGCGTCCCTCTCCCCCGCAATCACTTCTTATTTTAGAAGACGCAAGCACTCGCCCAAGCTGTCACTATCACTGCACCCTGATGTTATTTCCTCTGCGTGTGATGTGTCCGAGGATTTCTACACCTATACGATCGCGGCCATCGAGTATAGTTTAGCATTCCCTCCCGCTCAAGAAGATCATATTATTACAACAGATCGGTTAGGATGGCACCGTGTATGTCTCATTGGACATTTTGGTATTCACGCTCATAGATATAAAGGTTGAACGGAGTTTCGACTTCAATCCCGCCGTGCTTGTATCAGAGGATGAGGACAAGGACACTTCTAAGGCGTCTAGAACTGTAAGTCCTATCCTACAAACCTTCAGATTGATCTTGACGTCTTTTCTTTTAGGGAACTCCTCCTTATGCTAGCGCAGAAGTGCTTGGCGCTGCCCCGGTCAGATATGGAACTGACTCAATAGCAGTCCCATATCAAGATGCAATCCATGATATTGAATCATTTTTGTGGATCTTGGTCCATATCTGCCTGACGCGAAGTGGACCTAGCGGCCGTCGTGCCGAGCTCACAGAACACGGAAATGTGCTGCGTAAAGTCGTCTATCGCGTCTTTAACAGTGATAACGCCACACTCGCGTTGAACAAGCACTGTCTTTTTGCCATCCCCAGTGACTTTGAAAAGGACATCATAGGCAATTTCCATCCCTACTTTCACCCTCTCAAGCCCCTTGTTCGTGAATGGCTCGGTCTTCTTCGCCTGGCATATACTCATCGCGAGTTATATGAATACCACACTCTGCATCGGAGAGTCATTGCTATGTTGGAGAAGGCAGTGGAAATGCTCCCTACCGAGGACGATGACATTGTGGCAGAGATACTGGAGAAGCGGCGGAAGGAGATGGACGGTGCTTTCTGATATTGCCCACTTCGATTCACCGCCGGCGACAATTTACCTGACATGTTCACAACAGCGGGTTTCTACCGAGTCTCCGCCGCGTAAACGACCAAAAAATGATTAGTACCATTTCAATCCCTAATTCTTGAACATGTCACAGCAAAGGGTCAGGTAACGTTCATACACGGTCACATGGCGATCCCTCGCGACAGCTTGAGCTTGTATGGTAAAGCCAGGCGACTTGATACGACAGAATGCGGTGATTTCTAAATGGAGTCATCTAGTTTCTGATTAATGTAAGTGACGGTCTGAGCTGTACGTGCGAGATATCATGGTCGGAATAAAGTCCTCTAGCTTGCGCGAATGAATATGAGCTTCCATCATCCAACCGTCTCCAAGGCAAACGTTCCAGAAGTAACTCTTCGCTCCGCCGGGCCAGTCGAAAGCTATTTGCAGGAATAAAGTTCATGTTATGCCGACTCCTTATGGCGCGACGACGACTAGTGTTGAGAACGAGGTGTAGTACGCGGAATTTTCTTGGAAGCGGATCTTGTGAGGAGAGAGATGAAAGAGTCATCGCCGTGCCACTCTGCGTTGTTGAGGGTGTGCCAAGCATGGACGCCCTTGAGCCACGTAACGATGGTATCACCTGGGGTGGCTCTTTCTTTGTGTGCCCAGGCGACGAAACCCTGAATGCATTGATCAACACGGTCGAGTGACAGTAACAAACGTGCTTACGGCGAGAAGAATCGTAGACGCTGGCATGCGATCGGATTCAGGAGACTCATTTCTATCACAGAACTGGTGAAAGCGAAGAAGGCCTATGCCGTAGTTGATGCGCGTTGGTTGGCTTATCGAACGCGTCGCGCGAGAGATCCAAGATAACTGGTGTGTATAAAGTAGGAAATTTGGACAAGAGCGAGGCTTGGAATGAAAGCGAGTACGGCGAAGTCCAGCGAAAGATACGATCCTCGGGCAATACAGAGGGACGGAATTCAGAGATAGCAATTTCGTTTTCTTCTTTGGGTGTGCGCGGAATCTTGTTGCTGGTAGAAAGGTCTGGCGTAGCAGAGGAACAGGACGTAGCCTGCTCTCTAGTCCCAGACGCAACCGCCTTTCGTACTTGCATGAATCTGGAATGATGATGGTGTGAATAAACTCGGAATGCCCTTCAGTTCGCGCCTGTACATGGCGGTCTAAAGTCAAGCGCGAGAAGGTGACGTCATGCCATCCATGTCTACTAAACGACCTCGACCTCCGATAAACGCATCGGGTTCCTACGAACTCCAACGTAAACGATTAAAGCCTGACCGCTTCATTTCAGAAAAGACTAGGCTTATCCGGATCCACATCATTCCAGCCAAGATCGACTCGAGTACATTGTTCGAGCTCGGTTCACTCTTGGAAGATGGAAAAACGTTCTTGTCTGGCGATGAAACCGCTCTTTATCAACTCATGAGCAGTACGGATGAGCATGACGCAGATGTCATCATCACAGCTGTGCGTATGAAGAAACGGCTGGAGAGACACGTAGATTGGGATGTCGCGGTATGCCCGATGTTTCTCTCGTCGATGTCGCCTTGAATTACGCGCGCACAGACCACAAAAGTCGTCGTAACACCCAACTGGCTTCAGGCCTGTGCAGCTACAAACACTTTTCTTCCATACGACGCCTACTTTGCCATAGCCGAACTGCGCGTGTCCGGGAACACAAACTTCGGCAACACGCTTACTGAGAAGAGTTTTAGTCAAATTGTTGGCCTCCAGCTACGACGCGAAGCGAGGTGTACGGAGCTGATGATGGTAGGATATCCTGAAGCGCAGGCTCAAATTGTGGCGGTCTGTCTCGTGAACTCGACAATGGTGGGAGGACTCAAGCCATAGATCGATCACGTGGCTGTGGTTGCCTTCTTCAACAACTTCAACAAGTCACACTCGTGCACCCGGCGTGGCACAGAGTCATAGAAGCTGCCGCGATTCTCAAGTGATAATCGATAAAGCTTTATCAGCCACTGTTTTTGGGTGCGTCCTTGTGGTCTTCTTGTCTTCCTCTTTCTCATCATGGGGGTCCATATCCCACCACAGGTGTACAAGAAACCCGCTGCGAGCAACAACACACCGACACGCACAGCAGGACGTCCTTCATTGAGTTACTCTTACCAGCAAGAAAGTGCAGCTAGCATGAAGGAGGCTGTTAACACTGATTTCCCCGTCCACTGTCGTGTCACCGATACGGAGGAGTTTTTAAAAGCCATGTTCCCGATCGAGGAAACCCTTGTTGACGCCATTTGGGACAAAGTCAAAGGGGCGCATCACCCAGAGTCTCGATGGAGCGCATTTCCCGACTCAGTCCGCAAAGAGCATGAATTGTATGGTGCATTTGTCTCTGTCGCCAACGTCATCCACCGCGCCGCGGAAGAGCTATGCTCTCAGCATCCCGGTGAAAATTCTGCTCGGCTTGGAGGATCGACGAGATGGGTCGATTACCATTCAAAAGCTCCGCACTCTGCCGATAAAACTATTGCACGCATACGACCGGATTGTCTGCTTGCACATAGTTCCTCATGACCGTGTCAAGAATTGTCTCCGGTATGTCAAACACTCCTTATTCCGGGATATTCCTGACTATCTTTGTAGGATGAAGCCAAAGTGCGTATTTTATCGATTTTCCGGCATCGCTTGAGACTGACTTTGTGTATAGGGCGTAATTTGGTGGCTTCAAATCGTCGCCGCGCTGGAGATGAAGCGCAGAGACAACGAAGAGTGGGAGGGGGTGGTCAAGCAGCTCATTGGCTATCTGCGGCAAATATTGCGCGAGCAACTCGATCGTCGATTCGTTTTCGGTTTTACTTTGGACCACGATGCATTTTAGTGTGCCCCATGACCGATCCGGCGTCCTCCTTACTAGTACGCCTATCGATATCCACAAGGTGAGTTTCATCTTCGATACGCACCACGTTATGATTCACATTTCTTGCCTTAGTTTCCAAAACATTTTATACGTATCATTGCCTCGTTTGCCGTCCTTGCCCCACACAAACTTGGCTTTGATCCCTCCATGAAAATTTATGTTCAGCCTAATGAGGTGGTCGAGTCTTACCGATTGACGAGTGAGACAGCGCTCGACGTCTTTGCGACTGATTCGTACAAGAAGAGATGGGTCATCACACTCAATGACGGTACGCAGTACTTGACCGTCAAAGTCATGAGTGTTGCTCGTGCAAGGGTGATGCGTGGTAGGGCAACACTAGTCTGGGCAGTGGTACGCTTCATAGATGGTCAACCCAGCAAAGAGGTACATACCAACCGCTACCTTGTAAACCAAGCTCACATCCTTGTTCAGGTCTTTGTTCTCAAGCAGTCATGGCGGCCCGACTCAGTCAAGTCCGAAGGCGAACTCTACAGCAAGGCAAATGGGTCTGATTGCGAATTTCTTGCTCGAATAACGCTGTACGAGGACGCTGTAATCGACGACATAGTGGATCGGACTGGGCCGTTCATACGTGCCGGTCTCTCCGACAGCCCTCCGCCAGATGGGAAACAAGAATCGGAAACGATGCGTCCTCGGGCGGAAAGCGAAGAGCGTTTCCTGCATGTCGCATCGACGGACGATGACGAGATTCAGCGAATTACTACTCCTCGAATGAGAGCTTTTGTTTCTCGAGTTCACACGCGCGTCATTATGTCGACCTACGGCTGGCCGCTGAAATATTTTGCAACATTGAAAGAACTTCTTGTGGTATTCTTGAACGGAGTGCAAGGTATGATTGTTTCATGTGTACGACATATCTTTGACGATAATGACTTGCAGGTCATGAACATCTCTGCAACAATGCTCTTCTACACCGTGATATCAGTGCCGGGAATGTCATCATCGCGCGGTGTCCAGATAAAGGAGCAACGACTCCTTTTGGCACCAAAGGGTGTCTTATTGACTTGGATCGCTCAAAGCTGGGTGCTCGACATACCAGAACGCTCCCTCCGGCTCAAACTCAAGATGACCCAATTCCAGAGGCTGAAATTGCGTCCCTCTCCCTCGTAATCACTTCTTATTTTAGAAGGCGCAAGCACTTGCCCAAGCTGTCACTATCACTGCACCCTGATGTTATTTCCTCTGCGTATGATGTGCTCGGAGTTAACATCAACATTGACAACACCTATATGATCGCGGCCATCGAGTAAACATCGCAGCCGCTCTGAAGAAATCGCAGAAGAAGACCCGTGTAATTCATGTTGTACGTTTGTTGCCTTATTGCATTTCGATGATAGTTAACACATAGTATCTCAGTCTGGTGCAGGTGTACTCTTGGATGATGCCCTAGGCCGCAATATACCCACCAAAGTTTGGGACGATGCGAACGTGGAAGAGATGGCGTCGCTTGAGATTACTCGCATTCATCGTAACGTCGATCTAGAATTCCTCAAAGCAGATGAAGACGGTACGCATAGCACAGGTGGACGAACCATCTCACTCACAAGAATCCAGGCGTGATTTATTCCTATCTCGTCATTCCTGGCGGAATCTTCGCCCGTCCTAGCGGAGTACTAGTTGATGCAGGCATACAAGACCCCAACGGCCACCAATACTTGTCCAGCAGTATGCCTCAGAATGTGATTGCCCTCCGTGAACCTGTCATGATTGGAGAAGGCCTTAATTACTCGGTGATTGTAGGACTTCACGAATGTCAGTGTCTTTTTGGCCTCGTTAAGCCAACAACTGACCCGAACGCAGTCGTTGATTTTCTCGTACTCCTGGTCACCAAGCTTCTTTCGTCGGAATGGGTACGAGTCCCCACGGTGAAGAAGGGTACTTTTTCATAGAAAATGGCTCTGTCCAACTTCGCGAGGTTTCGCTAACCGCTGCGCGGGCAATGACTGGGAAAGTGGTTTCCAAGGGGCGCCCAATTACAGTGAAATAGTTTACCGACTTGGGCCTCCCGGTGAGTATATGAAGCGCTGTTCCTTCTCGCCGAAGTTGAGTTTAATCATAGGAAATCGTTATGCATATCCTTGGCGGCAACAGCCACTGTGTCCGTACCCGAGCAAGACGACTGGGTTGGGCACCTGTGAAAGGGAAGGCAGAGTTCTTGAGGGAAGTTGAGGCATACACCCTGGAGAATGTAAACAAGAAGAAATAAGGCGGATGTCAATGTAGATCTATCACGAGAGCCTACACATGCCTTCAATATTGCGGCATCTTGGAGTAATCAGCAAAGTACCATTTCGTCCGTTGGGTGATTGGAAGCGGGGCACCAGCGTCGTACATAGCTTCACACGGAAACGACATATTGGCGATAACAAGGAGCACATCATAAGACATTAATCCTCTGCTACTATGGATTGGCTAGCCAGGTTGAATCGTGAAGTCAAAGTATCGCTTCTTATAGGACTGCGATACTCAAGCTGCATTGGACGGTTCGACCACGCTCTCTTGAACGGCCTTCCATGCTTGCAATCGACCGTCTTGGCTCATGCGGCAATGTGGGGGAGATCCTGAGCGTTCCAAGGCCACGCGAGTCCTCTAGCACCTTCAAAGCCGTGTTCTCTGCAAATAGCTTTGATATGTCTTCATGTCTCTGTGGCATGCATCGTCATTTATGCAAGGCAACGTCATATATATTTGCAGCTCAACAAAGTTATGCGGTTGTCTTTTCAGATGCGACCATTCCACAGCTGGGAGACAAATTTATGATTGAGCGTGGCGCGGCTCATTTTCCCCTTTACGGTCCGGAAGTCGCGTAGAGCCTCCAAAGCGGAGGGCACGCACGCACCATGCAAACCCATCATCCTCTCCACAAATTGGACCCCTTCAGGAAACACATCCGGTACCATCTGTGTTGTCGCGCTTGTAAGTAGAAGAAAACGGCATAAGATGGCACACTCACTCGTATGTGGCGCTGCATCAGTGCTCCGAGAAAAAGAACGTCCACCTCAAATGGGTTGCAAGTGGTACCTCTGCCTTGTAGACCGTCTCTGAAGTCCAATCACAGATTATGCGGAAGGGGCGCATCCTCGAGCGCCATATCCAGAGGCACCACCGAAGCAAACCCGTAGTCGATGAAGGCGAAGACACAGTCTTTATCAAGGTCAAAAATACCAAAATCAATCACATCGCCAGGAAGGACATTGACCAAAGTATTTTGGTCCAAAATATCGCAGTGCGCAATGCGCTGTTCGTGACAGAACTCCAGAGCCTAAATCAAGGTCAGCGACGAGACCGGCTCGATCTAGGAGATTGTTCACTTCAAGAAGCTGCTCCCAGAGAAACATAGAATCCTCTATTGTCTTGAAGCGAATGTAGAAGGCGGATATCCAGCTTGTGACGAGTAAACTTGGGAATGCAGACGCAGGGACAGCCAATCAACCAATGCACCGTGGCATCACTGCGAAGACCAAACCACCCCATGTAACAAAGTCCAACACAGGGATAGTGTGATTTCGAGGATCCGAGCGTGCAGCTGGAGTGTTGAGCCGCTGTAAGGCAAGGAATTCTGTTGTCGGAGAAGAGGTAGTAGAGATCAATCTGTATAAGATTGCATATCTACGAAAGCTGTCAAAACCCAGGGTGACTTACTTCAAGACAAGTTCTCTTCCAAGTCGATCTCTAGCGGCCCATAAGCGCATATCCTATTCAACGGATGAGAAAATTTCGAAGGAACGACAACTACGTACCGGGAAATCAAAATGCGACGCTGTACGCAATACTCTGGCGTATGGATATTCCTGAGACGAAGACGGCGGAGGCCACCTCGGGGCGTCGAGAATTGGGTCATTGTCTAGGTTTCTGACATATAGAAAGTATCCCTGTGACGCGAAGAAGGGGGCCAGGAACTTCCAAGCATCCATGGCGCGTAGTTCGCGTTTGTGAAAATCTTTCATGTCGTCGTAATCTAGTCCCATGTCCCAGTCAGCGAGGTCTCCGGAAGCTGGATGCCGGTGCCACCATAAGCGAACAGTCCAGAGCAGTGTCTCGTGCAAAGTCGCCATTGGGATTAATTATTCTGACATGTTGGTAGGCGTAAGCACACGTCCCGAGCAAGGCACAGCAAGTGAAAGCGAGCTTTGCGGACATGGTTGACAAGGTTCACTTGAGGTTCACAATTGAGCTGGCAGTACTCGAGTCCCTGTGCGAAAGTTGTATGACCTGGTTGAATTCGTAGCATTACGCTTACTGAGATCTCAAGACGAGCGCCTGTAAAAACAGTGAGTGCGTCAACCTCCAATGAAACATAGTATGTCACCGCGTAATTCACGACTTATACCAACGGTGCTCGTAGTCACGGTGTCGACGCATCTGCTCTTCAGCAATTCTTTAGGGGGATGAGGACTACGTCTGATCGTCTTGCTGTTGTATCCAGGATTCATCCAGGAAGTGGTAAGGCTCCAACGAGGATTGAATGTTTCACCTCACGGATTTTCCTTTAGCAGCCTGGGTGCAAATGTGAGTCTACACCCCAGGTTACTGCGAAGTCTCTGGAACCAGTATTGCGTCGTGATGGTTGTGATCAACGGTGCCATTTCAACTGACATCTACAAAATAGCGCCACAAGGAGCCCTTCACACAACTCAAACACACATAAGGGAGGAGGAGCACCAGGCACTGCTTCTTCTGAGCAGGCCGTTCGCAAAGAGATACGATTCCACTTCCTCCCCGTCCCAAAAATCCCGTGTCCTCCTGCAAGGCAGCGACTACGGTACTTTGACTACGGATGTGTATGTACCAGATAAACAGAAGCACAAGCTAAATAAAAAAAGGAAAGAGTACAAGTTACTGATGCTAACGATGAATATGTGCACTTTGCGATAGATAATTAAAACAGAGTCCTCAAGCAGTGATGGCAACCTGAGACTTCGAATCCTTGTTGGCGGCGTCCTCCTTCAGTTTGAGGTCCTTCTCCATCTCGTTCTTCTCCTGCTCTAGCTTCTCCAATTTCTCCTTCACAGAGGCCGCACTGTTCGTAAACTTGGCGCTCTTATGGGGGCTAGGGCCGCCCATAGTACCGGTCTCAGGCGTCGGCACGTTCACCAAAGGCGCGGTAGCCGATAGGCCACGATGGAAAGAGTTAGGAAGTACGCGTCCTTCGGGGTGTTGAAATTGACAGCTCGCACGAGTGCAACCAGCGCCGTATCTGCACGATTGAGCACGTGGAGCGCTGTGGGCGGACGGACGAGGTGGATGACTGAACGTGCATCCCGCTCGCGTGCAAGCGGCACCAAAGCGACAAGGGACAGCAGAGGAAGGAGGAGGATGGTGAGGCACATGAACCGGAGCAGGTGCAGGCGCAGGTGGAGGAGCATTGGCTAAATTTTATTAGTATCGTACAGATGAGATCAACTAGAAAACTCACGATTGGCAGTCAAGACAGCAGGACTGACATGCGTCTTTGCACAATCCTTGTCTTTGCAGTTCTTTCCTTGCTCACAAGGCTCTGTACTGACGACGACGCCACTTTCCGTCGTCGCGACTGGTGAGGGATGCGCCCATCGACAATGCGGGTTCGTACATTTTAAGGAGAACTTGCACAAAGTGGGCGACTGCAGTCGCTCGGGAAACACATACGTTGTCCGTTGCTGACCAACAGGTGGAGTGGGCTGAGCAGAGGTGGCCATAGTGGGGGTCGGCGCAGCGACATTGTGGAAAGCCTCTTCGCCAGAAGGTGTCGACGATGTCTGTGAATGTCCACCACGACCACGGGCACCACCGCGTCCCCGCCCATTCCCCCGACCTCTGCCGGCTCCATTCATACCTGGAAAAGCCTGTTGCCCTTGCATGCCATTCATCATATTCATATCCATCGGCCACAAGAGGTGGGTTGATTACCCTCCGAACTCTGATGCACACATGCGGCCGCATTGTCTGCTTGCACATAGTATGCTATATGACCGTGTCCAGAATTTATCTCCGGTATGTCAAACACCCTTGATTTCGGACGATATCCTGACTTGTATTGTAGGATGAAGCCAAAGTGCTATTTTATCGAATTTCAGGCATCGCTTGAGACTGACTGTATGTATAGGGTGTAATTTGGTGGCTGCAAATAGTCGCCGCGCTGGAGATGAAGCGCAGCGACAAGGACGGGTGGGAGGGGGTGGTCAAACAGCTTATCGGCTATCTGCGGCAAATATTGCGCGAACAACCCGATCATCGATTCGTTTTCGGATTTACTCTTGGACCGCGAAGGTCCGCGATGCATGTCAGTATGCCTCCGTGACCGATTCGGCGTCCTCCTTACTAGTACGCCTATCGATATCCACAAGGTGAGTTCCGTATTCGATACGCACCACGCTATGATTGAAATTTCTTGACTGTTAGTTTCCGAAACTTTTTATCCGTATTATTGCCTCGTTTGCCGTCCTTGCCCCACACAAACTTGGCTTTGATCCCTCCATGACATTCTATGTTCAGCCTAAAGAGGTGGTGGATTCCTACCGATTGACGAGTACGACAGCCTTTGCGACTGATTCGTACAAGGAGCCCACACCCAAAGACGGTAGGCAGTACAAAGCGACGAGCGTTGCTCATGCAAGAGTGATGCGTGGTAGGGCAACATCTGTCTGGACAGTGGTACCCTTAATCAATGATCAACTCGGTGCAGAGGTACTCACCAAACGCTGACCTGAAGCCAAGCTCACGTCTTTGTTCAGGTCTTTGTTCTCAAGGAGCCGTGGCGTCCCGAGTTAGTCGAGTCCGAAGGCGAATCCAATAGCAAGGCAAAGGGTCTGAATGCGAGTTTCTTGGTCCAACAACGCTACACGAGGACGTCGTAATGACGATATGGTGGATCGTACTGGACGTTCATACTGTGAGCAGCTTGCCGCCAGATGACGGACAAAAACCGGGAATGAGGCGTCTACGGGCTGAAAGCGAAGAGCGTTTCCTACATGTCGCATCGACGGACGATGACGAGATTGACCAAATGACCACTCCTCGAGAGAGAGACTATGTTTCTCGAGCTCACACGCGCGTCATTATGTCGACTTTCGGCTGGCCGCTAACATCTTTCGCAACATTGAAAGAACTCTTCGTGGTGTTCTTGAACGGAGTGCAAGGTATAATTGTTTCGTGTGTAACGACGTCTCTTTGACAATGACGGCTTGCAGGTCACGAATCTCTCTACGAGCACGGTCGTTTACACCGTGATATCAGTGCAGGAAATGTCATGATCGCATGCTGTCCAGGTGAAGGAGGGATGACTTCTTTTGGCACCAAAGGGTGTCTTATTGACTTGGATCGCTCAAAGCTGGGTGCTCGAAATACCAGAACGCTCCCTCCGGCTCAAACTCAAAATGACCCAATACCAGAGGCTGAAATTGCATCCCTCTCCCCCGCAATCACTTCTTATTTTAGAAGACGAAGCACTCGCCCAAGCTGTCACTATCACTACAGCCCGAGGTTATCTCCTCTGCGTATGATGTGCTCGGAGTTAACATCAACAACTATACGATCGCGGCCATCGAGTATAGTTTAGCATTCCCTCCCGCTCAAGAAGATCATATTATTACAACAGATCGGTTAGGATGGCACCGTGTATGTCTCGTTGGACATTTTGGTATTCATGCTCATAGATATAAAGGTTGAACGGAGTTTTGACTTCAATCCCGCCGTGCTTGTATCAGAGGATGAGGACAAGGACACTTCTAAGGTGTCTAGAACTGTAAGTCCTATCCTACAAACCTTCAGATTGATCTTGACGTCTTTTCTTTTAGGGAACTCCTCCTTATGCTAGCGCAGAAGTGCTTGGCGCTGCCCCGGTCAGATATGGAACTGACTCAATAGCAGTCCCATATCAAGATGCAATCCAAGATATCGAATCATTTTTGTGGATCTTGGTCCATATCTGCCTGACGCGAAGTGGACCTAGCGGCGCCCGTCGTGCCGAGCTCACAGAACACGGAAATGTGCTGCGTAAAGTCGTCTATCGCGTCTTTAACAGTGATAACGCCACGCTCGCGTTGAACAAGCACCGTCTTTTTGCCATCCCCAGTGACTTTGAAAAGGACATCATAGGCAATTTCCATCCCTACTTTCACCCTCTCAAGCCCCTTGTTCGTGAATGGCTCGGTCTTCTTCGCCTGGCATATACTCATCGCGAGTTATATGAATATCACACTCTGCATCGGAGGGTGATTGCTATGTTGGAGAAGGCAGTGGAACAGTACCTTTCGAAGAGGATGAGACATTGTGGCAAATATACTGGAGAAGCGGCGGAAGGAGATGGACGACTTGTTTTCGCCTTCTGATATTGCCCACTTAGATTCACCGCGGACTGCAACGATTCCCTAACGCATTCACAACAGCGGGTTTCTACCGATTCACCGTGGCATATACGACCGATTATACTTATCCTCGAGCATGCCTAGTAGTAGGTGAAAATTAGGCTCAGTCGACGTTCCCACACGTTCACATGGCGAACCTCGCGGCCAGTGGACCAAACGAAGGGATTGGGGGAATGCCATGATCCGTAGGCGAATATATTTGTATGCGATTAGCTTTGTGAAACTTGTATGCTACATGTGAGTGTTCTACTTAGTTTCTAATCAATCTCCGAGTTACGTCTCAACTATACGTGCGTGGTCGGAATAAGGCCCTCTAGCTTGCGCGAATATATATGACGTTTCATCGTCCCACTTTGGCGATTGTCTCTGCAGATAACCTTCCTAGTAGTAATTCTTCGCCCCATCAAGTCAGTCGAAAGCTACGTGCAAGAGGAAAGTTCATGATATGCCGACTGCAACAACGGCTAGCGTTGAGAACGAGGTGTACGCTGGAATTTCTTGGAAGCGGATTAAGCGACGAGAGAGATGAAAGCGTCATTGCCGTGCCAGTCTGCCTTGCTGAAAATGTGCCAGACATGGATGCCCGCCAGCCACGTAACGATGGTACCACCTGAGGTGGTTCTTTCTCCTGCTCCCAGGCGACGAAAGCCTAATAGTATGTTGAACAAGACATTAGAATGACAGTAAGAGCCGTACTTACGGCGAGAAGAAACATAGACGCAGGCATCCGAGCGGATTCAGAAATCTCGTTTTTATCACAAAACTGGTGGAAGCGGAGAAGGCCTGTTCCGTACTGAATGCGCGTTGGCTTCTCGAATGCGTTGCGCAGGAGATCCAAGATAGCTGGTAAGCGCAAAGTAGGGAGTTCGGACAAGAGTGATGCGTGGTATGAAATCGAGTAGGGCAAAGTCAGCGAGAGATACGATCTTCGGGCAATACAGAAGGACGGAATTCAGAGATAGCAATTTCGTTTTTTCTTTGGGTGTGCGAGGATTCTTTTTCGGCGGGAACAGACGTAGCCTGTTCCTACTCCCAGATGCACCACTTTCATGTATCTGAAATGATGAGGGTAATAAACTTGGAATGATTCAGCGCACCTGGATCTAAAGTCAAGCGCGAGATGGTGACGTCATGCCATCCATGTCTACTAAACGACCTCGACCTCCGATAAACGCATCGGGTTCCTCAAGCTCCTACGAACTCCAACGTAAACGATTAAAGTCCGACCGCTTCATTTCAGAAAAGACTAGGCTTCTCCGGATCCACATCATTCCAGCCAAGATCGACTCGAGTACATTGTTCGAGCTCGTTTCACTCTTGGAAGATGGAAAAATGTTCTTGTCTGGCGATGAAAACGCTCTTTATCGACTCATGAGCAGTACGGATGAGCATGACGCAGATTCATCATCACAGCTGTGCGTATGAAGAAGCGGCTGGAGAGACACGTTGATTGGGATGTCGCGGTATGCCCGATGTTTCTCTCGTCGATGTCGCCTTGAATTGCGCGCGCACAGACCACAAAAGTCGTCGTAACACCCAACTGGCTTCAAGCCTGTGCAGCTACAAACACCTTTCTTCCATACGATGCCTACTTTGCCATAGCCGATCTGCGCCACACCGCGCCTACCATTGAAATCACGGACCAATGGTTCATGAACCCCCCTTCATCGTATGCGCATCTCCCTGCCCAGGTTCAACCTCTTGTACCTGCGGATAACGTGAAATCTACCAAAGACATCAACTATCGCCAGCCGTACTCTTGCTTGAGATCTTCACCGCTAGAATGCCGAATCAGAAGCTCGTCAAGGACTGCGATAATTCGTCGGTCCAGGGAACTTGAAGGTCAGAAATCAATGCCTTGGCTTATGAACGCGCCATTGGTGTACGTTTTCATAACCTTTCAAGTCATGATTTACGATACTCGCTCGTAGATTATCAAATGTAAGTTGTTCATTCTGCATGGTGTTTTTGGCTTCTGATATCGCGCAGCGTATCCATATCCAATAACGACGGACAGTCTGGCGTCCGACGTTGTCAAATTGCCGCATATCGGCGAAAAGATGCTGTCCAAAGTACGCATGATAATCTGTCCTGTCCTTTCAAACGTAACTTTCAACTTCTCTTTCCAGATCATTGAGTTTGTCGAAGACGGAGAAATAGCCGAGAGCAGTACGTCGCGCCACATCTATACCTGTACTATCCCTAAATTCGGCGCCAGGAGCAACAGAAACAAGCCAACGCTTCCAATCTCTCTCCCTCTTCTCATCCGTATACGGCATCGGTTCTAAAACAGCACAAGACCTCTACGTGCGCGGGATCCGCGCGCTCAATGAGCTCGAGAGGTACTACGACGTCTACGCCGACGACGAACCCGATCACGCTCAGCGTACAGGTCACATCGGCGACATACCGCTCCTCTGCATCCCAGTGGGAATTCGCCTTCTGAAGGAGCTGGAGCAGCAGATCCCGAGAGAGGAAGTGGAGGAGATGCATGCGGTAGTGATGCGCCAGTTGGAGGTGTTGCGGCCGGGGTGTGTTACTACGATCACTGGAGGGTAAGCCTTGGTTTTCGTGGGTATGGATGGGCGTTGGTAATGGTGGTGTGACAGGTATCGGCGCGGAAAGACACGCAGCAACGATGTCGATATTGTGATCAGCCATCCGGCACTGGAGAGCGGTGCGGACTATATAAACCAGCTGTGCGTGACGCTGGTTACAAGGCTTCATCAACAAGGTATGCGATCCATCTGCACGCGAGGCATCCACTTGACGATATCAGGACTCGTTACACACGTTATGCGTCAGTTTCTCCTCCATATCATCGCCGATATACCCAAATGATAGTCGGTACAGACTTGTCAAGCTTCCACAAGCCCGGCGAGCTTCGCACCGCAAATACCGATTCAATGCAGCAGGCTCTTACAGTCTTCAAGCTCCCTGAGGACGGCTCCAAAGAGCGCATACATCGCCGTGTCGACTTGATCATCGCGGCTAGGGAGGTTTATTGGACTGCCGTCACCGGATGGTACGCGTTCGCACATAACGCGCACTTAAAACAGCTACAACGTTGGTTTAGGACTGGCTCCAAGATGTTTGAGCGAGACCTTCGGAGTTGGGCCAAGGACTAGTGAGTTAATCGACATCTTTTCCACAGATCATTGACTCTTCTCAGTGGACTCAAATTTGACAGCTCGGGCATGTGAGTATTCTTGCAAGAGACTATTGAGTAGGCCAATAATGTTGCAGTACGCGACGACGTGATTCCAAGCTGTTCTTCCCTCGCACAGAAAAGGAAGTCTTCGATATGCTAGGCTTACCTTGGATAGACCCAACTCTGCGAAATGCAGATTCCTGACGGTATGCAATAGTCTCCTTATATTAGTTCTGTTCTCTTCCATGCTTTGCGCTAGTATTGTGTCTTGTTGTACATTAGTTAGAAGAATGCCTGTATCCCTGTCAATGCCTTCCCCAGGATCAATGTATGAATATCCTATAAAATCATAGCTTTGATGTGGCACTTCACGGAAACGAGATAAAGAAAGTCTTACATGAGTCCCTTCATACGTGTTCGTCACTTGCAGGTTAGCAACGTGGCGTCCTATATGATACCTACAAGCTTATGAGCATCATACAGTCTCCGTGCCATCGTGGCAACTTACTCATCCGCACAGGCATTTCCTCCCAGCACATCCAACACATTCCTGGCGTGCAACAGGGCCTTACCACAATTATTCCTCTTGACCGTGCTGATCATCTCTGGTGCAACCTTATCTTGATCCTTTAGTCGCCCGACTTGCAGACTGGCCAGCAGGCCCAACGCAATTTCTGACTGCGCATCCACAAGTTTCTTTTGAACAAGCTGGAACGACGCGAGCGGCCGTTTGAACTGCTGCCGCTCGAGCGCATAGCCGCGCGCGCGATGTACGCAATCCTCGAGGGCGCCCATGACACCCCACGATATACCGAATCTGCAGGCAATTTGAGTGCAAGTTCAAGACACGATGAAAGGCGTACCGCGCAGAGTTCAGGCAGGAGAACGGAGACCCCAATCCCTTCGTTTTGGGAAGAAGCGCATCATGCGGAACACGAACGGAATCCAAGGATATAGAACCGGTGAGCGACGCGCGCAGCGCAAGCTTGTTCTTGATGGCAGGTGTTTCGAGTCCTTTCAGGCCCTGCAAAACGTACATCTCAGTTGCAAGATGAAGAAAAAAAGCAACATGGTATTACCCGCTCAAGAATAAAGCCTCGGACTTTCTTGTCCCACTTGCAGTTCGCCCATACGATGAAAATATCGCTAAAAGTCAGTGGTAAAAGTGGAGAGAATGAAGCTGTTGTGGAACTCACGCTACGGGAGCATTGGAGATCCACGTCTTACTACCGTGGATGATGTACCCGCCATCTACTTCCTCAGCAGTGGTCTCCATACCTCCGGGATCCGAGCCGTGGTTGGGTTCAGTCAGGCCCTATATGAACATGAAGAATGGAAGAATCGAGATGGAGCTTTGACACTTACAAACGCGCCAATGAGTTCTCCCTTTGCTGTTATATGGAGTCGTGAGCAGAAGAACATACGATGCGAAGAAAGACGTACCCAGACGCGGAAGGTACTTCTCCTTTTGAGCATCGGTCCCAAATTCGTTGATTGGGTGCATAACGAGAGAAGACTGCACCGAGGCTGTTGAGCGATATCCAGAGTCCACGCTATCTCGAGTTTAGTCCTGGAAGACGGAAGGGGCGGACAGTGAGCACCGTTCTATTTCGCGTGCGATGAGGCCGTAGGCGACATTGCTCACGCCGGCGCATCCGTAGCCCTGAATGGTCGACCCGAGGAGGCCTAGCTTGCCCATCTCAGGGAGAATGTCGTGATTGAACTCTACGATTGCATGCGAATGACATGACTGGAAATTATGTTTAAGCAGGTAGACGGACCTTCGGTTCGCCATCCCTCCAGCACACGGGGCAAAAGGTTTTCCTACCCGTCCTTGAGTAATGTGTCCAAACGACTTGTAGAGCGAACGCACCTGGCAATATTCATGCGCGGTATCCCTATTCAACGGTGAGCAACGCGGGTCATACTCCCTCCGCCTGCGCGAATACTTACCGGATTGCAATTTCCTCGTCAGTCAAGAGACTTTCAAGATTAAGGGGATCCTAATGGCGCGTATTAGCGTCGTGATACCGTACAAAGGACCGAAGAACATACCTCCCATTGATAGGCTGCATAGTCTGGTTTTGTGGATCAGTGGGAAGGGGCTACCGGAAGATGGAATTGACTGAACTAGATGTGTAGCGCCGGCTGGGACGCAGAACGGAGGACTTCAGAGTTCGAGAGACATGGGAACGCGCAAGGAAGGACATGGTTCCGGTCCAAGCTGCAGTTAAGCTGCCGGGTTTATAACAGGTGATCGGTCTAGATTTAGCAGGTGACCATGTCTCTGATTCGCCACACCGAACATCACCGTTCGATTTTATAGCTTTAGGACTGTCGTAATGTGCGCTTTGATCCACGTTCCAGCATAGATTGCTCTAGAGTTGGCCTAGGAATACTAGGTTGCGCTCTGATCATGGAGCGGACTTGGAAGTCGAGTGCTTTGGGATTTTTGGATCAAGTAATAGCGCGAATTTTTGTGCTTGGGCTCACTGGCATGTGGCGCAGTATTGCATCACCATTGTCTTAAGACGAGACGTATCAGAATCTGTTACTGACCTCCAAACGGCCGCCAGGCCTTACGAGTTATCATAGTATGGCAAACAATTGAGCGAGCATTCCTGACCCATGCTTCTATCCGACCGATTCTGTTTCCAAGCCCTGAGATTGTCACTACTGGCGCTACCCAACGCCGCAATTCCTGGTCGCGTAGCTCGTCACGAAGTCATACAAGGCGATGTATGATAGATCATAGCATGCCTCAAAGAGCAAGGAGATCATGCCGAAACCGATACGGAAAACTTCCAAAGCTCTCAAATTGACTCTAGAGAATGATTTGACGAGGCGTGCCGACTCGACCTCCATTAGCATCATTGCTTTGGAAGACTAAAGCTCAAAGGTTGAACGTGTTCAGTTGTCTGAAGGAGGATGGTGTGCTTGCAGATGCGCGAAAAAGCAGCGGATATAGTTCTCGGTGTGTGAACAACCGCTCGGCCCGAATTGTTGACTCGTTCATTCAAGTTTGCCTCGCCCATCCCAGTAGTGCGCATATCTGCCGGAACTCAAAGTCAAATCAGTTGTACAATGCCCCACCATTCGGTGCTGCCAACATGTTCATATTGCGCTACGTGAAGAAAGGAAAGAGCCATGTGTTTGCATAATGTATACAGACTGCTTAGATCGTCGACGGGTAGAGCATCTTTTTGTGAAAAATCAGGCAATTACTTGGATACCAGCAAAAAAGGCCACATACGACACGGACGCTGGCACCGAATGCGCGGGGCGGGAGGTTGGAACGGAATTTTGACTTGACGACGCCAGAGCCGCCGTGTGGCCGGGTTACCCGTCTGCAGAATATATCGTATTGAGCACACCGGCCAGCAAGCATGAGTATGAGATAAACGCACCCCCAGATCACTCGCACTTTGGATCCCTTGATCTCCCGCTTGGCCTTGTAGACGTAGGCAACACGCTGCGCCAATCGTTTATCAGCGCCCATATATCATCTCGAGTCCGCGGGAACGCACCTTTCCAAGGTAAAACTGGGCATCCTCCTTCGTGGCGACACCCTCAATCTGGAGGAGGGAGGTGTTGGGGCGGGTGTTGCGCTTGGCGCGCTTGTGGCCGAGGACGCGACCTTTGCAGTACAGTCTGCGAACCAAAGGTGGTCAGCCTCCATCCATTCTGCATCCAGCCCATTTCCTCCATCCATTCCACCAGGATTCGTTCTGCATGTAGGCCAGCATAGTCTGCTCACCTAGTAGAGCCCATTTTTTACTTGAGGAGTGCGCCGAGCGTTGATGTTGACAGTGGTGAGCAGCGCCAAATTTGCTATGCCAAATCAGCCAACTTCCCACGATATGTGTGTGTGGCACAGCCACACTGGGCGCTTTCACTCGAAAGTAGATCTCCGCAATTCAATTCTATTTCCACTAGCAAGTACAAATGTCATCCATCTCCTACAGAGCTGCTCCAAATATCTGGTACCGTCTGCAAATGCTCGGCCCAACTTCATCGTATTGCGCCTTGGTATGGCAAGAACCATAGAATTCAGGTAGTGATGCCAATAAGGAGCCACCAAACCATACAGCGTAGCGCTGTTGTTTGTGAGAGATGACATCAACTTCAACTCCCGAAGACTTGAGAAACAAATTAGTCAATTGAATTAGACCAGGGGAATCAATCTACCTTGAGCAAGTTTCCGCTTGCAAGCATGCTGGCATCCAATCGACGGTCAACCAAGAGCTTCAAGTCCCGCTTGAGACGGTTGCCAAAGTGCTGGAACATTGTCGATCCACCAGAAAGAACGATGTTCTAATCTACTTGTCAAACAAGAAGACTCGTATCACAAATAAACTAACCTTGTACAAACCACGACGAACATCGATCGGGGACTGTTGTATAACTTCGTCGACAATGTCAGGAAGTGGCGTCAAGAAATCAGAAGAGTAGATCTCTGGGTTGAAGAAGATTTCGGGGGCAAGGAAGCGTTCATAGCCGACATCTATGCTGTATTTCTTGACAGACGGTCAGCTTTGTGATGCGACTCGAGAGGAGTACACACCCTTCCCGTGACGCTATGTTCTCCCTCGTAGCGCTCAAAGTACTTGTACGGATCCTCATCATACTTGCGGAACTCCCTAACGATATCCTGGCAGACGTAGCTGTACGTCTCTTTGACTTTACCTGCCACCCTCAGTTGGTCTTCCGGCGGCACGGCAGACATCTCTCCACGTTCTCGCATAAGATTGAGCACAAATTGGGAAATATCGCGACCAGCGATGGGGATGTGCTTGATGGCGCTGCCAATAACATACCCCTCCGCACAGGGAATGACGTGGGTGACACCATCGCCAGAGTCGATGACCGTCCCAGTGAGCGTGCGGTCGGTGACACGGTTGGATGTCCAGGAGGCGGCAAGGGCAAGGACAGCCTGGACGGCGATGTAGAGGCCCTTGATGTTGAACGATTCAAAGAAGATCTCGGCGGTCTGCTCTCTGTTCTCTGGAGGGTTCAACGGAGGCTCGGTCTAGCAGACAAGTTAGACTGAAATGAACGTCTATCGCTACAAGGCTTACCAGGAGGAAATGGTGATCCTCAGGCTCTGCCCTGAGATATTTGAAGATGGTCTGCTCCCAGTAGCGCTCCATGTAATCCCAGTTGTCTATCATTCCATGGCGGATGGGGTAGTGGACACCATATCCGGGCGTTTTCGCGTTTGCAAGGGCCTCGTCGCCGATGAAGAAGTCGAGATCCTCAACGCCGCGCTTGGATGCGAGACTGCCTGGTTTGGCGGGGATCGCTGGGGCGCGGGACGACTGGGCGGCAGGACCGCGGGTCGCTATAGCTGTCGGAAACACACTGTATGGCAGAATTGCGCGTCAAAGTGTTGTGACATCCTGGACTATTATACGCACAAAGATGGATCCGAGTTTCCAGCAAAGCTAGACGTCGTTGAGCACGGCGAGCAACAGCACTAGGAGGAGGATTTACCCGATTTTTGAATATCCCGTTCCATTATCGCAAATGATAGGCGCTAAATTGGACATGGTTGCGGTGGTCGAAAGCAAGTGTGCTTGCTGCGACTTGTGATGATAATAAATGATACATACTGCTCTCTTCCTGCCACAACAATGCCTAAGTTGCATCTCAAACGAACACCTCAGGAAGAGGCACACTATGCCCGCAAACGACAGCGGAAACAGGAACGGCGGCGTCGGGAAGAGCTTGACGACAACGACGGTCCTGGACCATCAGACTACGCCAAAATACAGGCTGAAATAGAGGAAGCACGCTTTCGGGAAAAGATGTCTTTGGCATTCGAAGACGACGAGCGCTTGGACTCACTCGAGGCCAGAATGAACGACTTTGCACATGTACCTATGAGATGGGGAGGAACTGGGTCCACAAACGTCTATGAGGGCGACGATTATCCCAAAATGGACCCCTTGCAAATGGACGATGAGGAATACGCCGAGTGGGTGCGCGTCGGAATGTACAGGCAAGTGTCTCTCAATCCAATTGTAATCGTAAGCTAACAAAGTAGTAAAGGAAAACGCATGCGCAGGAATACGATGAAAGTCAGCGGCGAAAGGCAGAGAAAGCCGCTGCTCGTGCTAAACGAAAAGCAGAAAAGGAAGAGACCAAGAGGCTCGAAAAGGTTATGGAGGAGGAACGCCAGCAGCGGAAACGCGAACGGGAATCCCGACGCCTTGACTTTGCACGTGGAGAGTACGATTCTCGCTGGAAGGTCATTCTTGCCACTCCCAACGACGCTGCCCAATATGACTTTCGAGATATACCATGGCCGGTCGCATCAAAAGCCCACGTCTCCATCGACGACCTCACTTCGAACGCTGTTACTTCATTCTTATTTTCATCGTCGATCGACGAGCAGAAAAAGGACAGAAAGGATAAACTTAGAGAGACTTATCTGCGCTTCCATCCTGACAAGTTTGAAAGCAGGCTGATGACTCGCGTACGAGAGTCAGAGCAGGAGCAAGTTCGCCTGGGCGTCGGACAGGTCGTCAGAATATTGAACGATTTGATGCAGCAGCAATAGATGAATGTAGATTAGATGTACAGGTTAAATACTATAAATAATCAGTGCGTCCACGCCTTGCTCTATCGCATATTACTGAACCTGTCAACAGGGAACTCTCGGCCCTCGGATTTGAGCTGCGTTGCCTCCACTCCCGCTGCATGGCGCACTTTGGTCATCAACTCGATATCCACCGCCATCTCATTGTGCAAAGCGCGCATCGCCAAATATGTCGCGTTGATGCGAGTCATCGTCAAATGGCCCTCCAGGAGCTCCTTGTTTCGCTTAGAGAAAAACCTTTTACGATAGTCCTCCGAATCCTCGTCCATTTCGTCATCACTATCCTCGTCTGCGTTCGCGCCCTTTGCATCCGCGGCTTGCAAAGTGTTGTCGGCAGCATCCAATGCTTCGTGTGGGCGCATTAGCACGGTCGGCCGTGGCTCGACATGATTTTCCGCAACAGGTGACACTTCAGCGCCATTGCCACCATCCAAAGCCTCATGTGGTCGCATTAAAACGGTCGGCCGTGGCTCGATACGGGTTTCGGGAGCAGCTAGCTCTTCAACGTGGGCTTCGGCAGCAGTTGGCGCTTCATCACCAACCTCGCGTGGAGTGGGACGCGGCTCGACACGCTCCTCTTGTACAAATGGCGCCGGAGCTTCGAGCTCAAGCTCAAAAGACGCCGAGCGTGTGGCTGGAACAAATTCTGGAGACATGTAGCGATCTGGAGAGAACGCCCAGTGAGAGGACGGGCTTCCCCGACGAGACTCGTCCCCCGAGCGTTCGGGAGTCAGGGACAACCCTCTCGCGATGCTTTTGCGCTTGGGGCGATGAGGCCGGGGTGGAGGGGACGAAACGGTATGATCGTTGTGGCGTGCTGGAGTCTGGGGTGGGGGCGCTTTTTTCTCTTCTTCTCCCTCCTCGTCGGATGATGGTTCCGTGCGTTTGGATTTAGCAGCCACTCGACGGTTGCCTCTCCTTGGCCGTTTAGTCGCCCTTTCATCTTCTTTCTCGTTGTTCGATGTGGCCACGTCGCGCTTTCTCTTCGGACGTGTGGTTTGTGGCTCAGCGGGCTGTGATGCGGTTTCATTCGTTTCTTTTTGTTCTGGGGATCGACTGGTATGCAACTTCAGCAAGCGGTTGTTATAGTCTGAAAGATCACGTACTAGTCTATCATTGCATGTACCAAGTCCGCCTTAAGGCGACCATTAACGCGAATATTCAGCTTCTGTGGACAATTTGAAATTTCAGAGGGGGATCAACTTCACAGCAACGCGACATACCTGGATTACATCCTTCAGAATCGCGACCGTAAATCCATTCAAGTATTCCTCTGTCCACTGCGCGTCTTCGTCAAATTCAGGTCTAGCCTGTTTCCTCCCGGACGTCTTCTTCGTCGGAACTTTGCCCATGATTTGGATTGTGATGGTGGTAGTGGTAGAAAGGAAACCTGTGTTGTCTTTGTTTGTATGCCCTCCATTTTGTTTTTATTATCGCAGAACAATGACCACCACGACAACAAGGGAACAAGACCATTCGGGGCTTGCCGAAGGAGAACAATGGCTCGGCACCCGGCATGATCGGATAGGGCCATCGCTTTCCTTGTTACCATATCCGGCCTGTGGACCATGTTGCGGACAATAAGTTGTGGATTTCCGCTGTTTACATCCCTTAGAATCATACCACCATCTTCCATCCGCCTTGTATCTTCCATTCCTCTCAAGCAATGGCACCCAAACGCTCCTCTTCGAGAACGTTGAATACACAGGTGAGACAGCTTCTTTTGTTTTTGAGGCGCGAACGACGCTGACGTTGTTGTCCTCAGACTAAGACTACAACAAGGTCCCGCCTCAGTGCATCGGTCGCCAGCACCGGCACGCGCAGGTCCGCAAGACTCGGCGGTGGACATACTTCCGAAACCGCGCCGGCTGAGGAACCTGCAGCCGAATCTAGCGCCATAAACGATGCTCCCGCAGAGACCGCGACGTTGGCCGTAATAAACGAAGGCTCGGACGATGAAGCACCATCCAGCCCAGAAGCTGTCGAGGTACAACAACAGTTTGAGGATAATGATCGTCCTAGCGCAACTGAAGCTGCTCCTCCTCGTACGTTTCTCCCCCTACTTCCCCTCGCCTCTTCATGAAACCAACGTTTTTACAGATCACTACGATAATCCCCTCTACGAACTTTCTTACCCCGAAGGCGATCCAGACACAACGGAATCTCAAGAAATTGAGGCGTCGTCGAGTCTCCCTCTCCAACCAACGATATACGATTATCTTGGTTTAGCCCATCCACTTCCTTCGCCTAAACAAGATGTTGTTTTATCAGTACCTGAAAAAACCCAGTCTGGCGCGCCGTCTACATCCCAATTACACGACCAACTCCCAACCGCGCAATCCAGACCTATTCGTACCACCGCAGCGGTCGCCCTGTCAAAACGGTTCACCAAATTTCGCAAGACACTCGACGACGAGGTCGACTCAGATGACTCCTCCGATTCTGAGGTGGAAGCAGAGCCAGACGCGGAGGCGGAGGCGGACGCACCGGAAGCATCCAATTCTCCACAGCGTTACTACGCCACAGATATGGGCCCCGAAGTTGACGGGACAGGAGCACCCTATTGGTATGCCCCCGCAAAGGGACAGGCGTGGGCGTTCTATCAGCAGCGCAAGGACATTGCACACTGCGCCAAGCTCTTCCCGCACAGGGAGATGGTCGTTAAAAATATCGAGGCCTCGTGCCTGCGGGAGAGACTCTTCCAAGACCGACTTCTGGTCTACTTCACGGAGTATATGGCAGAGCACGCTGGCGAGGGTGAAACGGTACCGCAGGCTGCGCCTTTCTTTAGCTCGAAGGATATGTATGGCGTCACGGTCTCGGAGGTGAAGGAGGAGATGGAGAGGAATATAGCTGAAGCAGAAGAGAAGCAGTCATCCTCGGAGCCGCAGACATCAACAGGAACTAAGCGTTCACGGGAGGAGGAGGAAGATGTTGAGTCTGAGCGCCAGCCTCGTCGCCAGAAATCAACACGCTGAACTGGGCTGTGTAAATAGTTCTAGGCGCTTAAATGATTCGTATACCTACTCGCACTTTCAGCGACTTGCTCTCCGCCGATGGGAAATAACAATGGTCTTGCATAATCTTCTCGAACAAGAACAAGAGGCATCGCATTCAATCATCATCCTTTGAGCCAGTCTTGTTTACCATGAGACTAATTTTATCACCCTTGTCCAGGTCCTTGAACTAAAACACATAGCATGAGTATTGACCAATGCAACGCACCCGATAAAAGTCAACATACCGTCAACTCCCTCGTACGATGCAGACTCTCAATCTCGTCTATGCGGTCGCGAACGCTGTTCAGCGTCTCCTCAAATGGCAGCTCCTGGCTCTCCACGACCTCACGCGCTGCGTGTAATATGAGCATCGAGTCGGGGCGAACGTCATGGTGGACCTGTACAGAAGTCAGTGCAATACAATTGAATGGGATCATGGGTGCTCACGTCGATGGCGATGATATTTGCGCGGTCGAGTTCTGATTGACGGGGAATGGTCATTTTATGTTCGTAGGAACAGTAACTCACCTTCTAAAAAGTCCGCTCGAGTCATCAGCTGTCGACACTTCCACTGCGAAAAGGTGTGAGCAATAGGATGATAGCAACTAAGCAATCGACCATTACATAGGGTATAACAGGAAGCGGTAGTTCAGCGATGGACTTGGGTCCATCTACGTTTCCGCCCGCCTTGAGAGACTCCAACAAGTCGCGCTCTTGCTCCTGGCGCATCTTGACGAATTCAGCTAAGAGTAACCAAGAACATGAACTCCATTTTTGCTACGAACGCTTGTTTGTTAATGGATGGAAATTAGTTGAAGGGCCTGCTCACTTCGTCCATGACATCGTCATCACAGTCAACAATCAGACCTGCACAAATCAAGGCTTCAGCAGGTGTAGAGAACGTTGAAATGAAGCGAAATTAACCTATCTGACTGAGAAGCCATGCCTTCTCGACGTCCAAAAGATGCTTGGCCATTTCCAGAGCGTCTTTGTTTCTCGCAACCTGTCGAATAGTGGTTAAGAAGGTGAAAGCGTAATAACAACTGTAATATATACCTTGTTGAGATATGACAATCGTCCACCAACCAGTTCCACGATACTCTGGATGTCATCGGGATTCGTCTTGTGATTGAGGTTCATGCGCATGCGCGTGCACGCGTGTCTGGCCTCTTTGGCATCGAGATCATATATGGAGAGGACCTGTAGAACGACGTAAGCTGGTCAGGATACATTGATGCATCCCGGCACGTACGTGCATTCTACTACCGTACTTCCCTGGAAAGAGTTAGAGGGCGAACAAGTACGCAATCAAGGCACTGACGCATTGCATAAAAAGGCCAGAAATCGTCACTATAACAATGTAGGAAGAACGGACGAGGAATTGGTGGAGAATTGCCTACGTGCTGAAGACCATAGTCAATATGCCTTCGTAAAGTTCAACGAAAAAAGAATGATGGGTAGATGAGAGACCTCACCACTTGCAGCCCAAGCTTCAGCTCTCTGTTGTAATTGCAACAACATATTGCGACCGTCGTCGTCGTTTTTGAAGAAATGAACATTGTTTACGATGAGTACCAGCGGTCTGCCCGTCCTGCGGGCCGAGCGAAGCGCAACTTTCTCCAGCTTGTTTAATGCCCGTTCGATATCAAGCGCGGGTCCACCTATTGTCATTCAACGTTTGAAAGCATTAGAGCAGGAATAGCAACTACCTTCGCGGGGATCGCGTCGCTGGAACAGTCCAGTCTGAGAATCCTCATTGTACTCATAGTTGAGTGCCTTTCCTAATCGCAGACGGAACACTTCCAAGTCGGGATGCGCGTCGCACATTGAAACACCCTCCGCCTGGATGGCGGACATGCTATCGAAGATCATAGTACCCTTTCCAGAACCCTAGGAAGACGGTTAGAGTGTTCCGACGCGAGGATGCGAGTCGCGTACTTTGGGTCCGAGAAGAACGAAATAATGGCCGGACTCGCGCCCTTGGACAATGTGGTCTATCCGGTCCTGCTCCTTCCGTCGAAGGTGCTCCGTCCATGGTATGTCATCCATTTCGACATCAATGTCACTATCGTTGTCCTTTTGTGAGCCCTTGGTCTGCACAGTAGCAAGTTCGAGGGCGGGATCGTAGCCAGCTTCGAAGGCCTTCTCAATCTACACAGATTTTCAATACTTTCTTCTGCGACCGAAGCGACGAGGCATATACTTTGTTCAATACATTCCATTTGTACCACTTCAAGTATCCTACACCACCCGCAAAGACTACGGCGCGTTAATTGCGAAGCTGACAGGCAGAATCGGCCACGTACCCATTCCCAGTCCAATTATCGTCGTCAACGCCGCATCTAGGAAAGGGTTCTTGGTGAACTCAAACATGCTGGTGCCTCCAATACCGCTACCTCCGCCACCACCAGGTGGATTGAACGGGACGTTGATGGCTGAGCTGCCTTCGTGCACTTCATGGCGCGTCGGATGCTCGGTCGGCTTGTGCGGCGTCGGCTGTATAGTATGCTTCCGTGGAGGCGGCGGCGGCGGATCATTTGCTGCGGGTCCTTCGGCGTATGTACGTCGGAAAATTACAGAGCGCGCGCCAGCGCTGAGGGCCGCCTGACGAGGCAGCGAACGGCTTCCGAGCCTCGTTATCATACTTTATACAAAAGAGTGGGGTGTCCAGAGGGGAACGGTATTGAGTACTCGACGACGACGGGGCTGTGTTACATGACGAAAAAGGGCCGACGCGCCGAATTAGCTTAGCTTGACCTGCGGACGACACGTGTTGATGGTACACTCAACGCCAAATCGGAGGGAGAGGAAAATGCAGAATGAAGGATGGCATTCAATGTGCAGGGCGTCAAAGAAGAGGACGGGCGCTTATTTCGAAATTTCTCATGTCACGTTAACGCCCTGTCATCTTCTTCCCAGAATAAACCGACTGCTACGTGAAAGGGGTACGCATGTAATAAATTTAGGCCAGAAACTTGAGGGTATTGCTTATAGAAACGACGTCTGTGGAATGTACTTCAACCTGAAAGGTCGCTGGGACATTCGGACCACAAGCCTGAGGGAGTAGATCATTGACCTTGTCAAAATTTCGAAGGTGTTACGAATGAATCTACATGTCAAGTCATCATGCAATCGAAAGTCTGAGCCACAAGTGTCAGTGTAGGGCACTCATATCGGGTATCGCTATCAATAGCATTGACCTCAGCATCATCGCGTTCTGCAAGAATGAAGAGGGTTCCAGAGATATCCATGCAAGTATGTCCCAGTTTGCGTCCTCTTGAAAGATTGTGCACGACAGTTCGTCATAGGTTCCAAGTACGATATTGTTAGACCACATCAATTCTAAGAGTAAGTCGGACTCGTCTGCTCGTAAGTGAAAGTACACTGAAGAATGTCGCACGAAGGATGCGCAGATTGTGAAACAATTTTCACGTTAAACGTTTCATCACAAGTGTGATAGCATTCTGCTGTTAAGCAGCACGAACCATCGATGGTGGATAGCGCTCAGGATTCCAATATAACTGTCTGTCGAAGGTGTACTGGCAGGAAACGAGGACTTTGGTAACACCGCTCGGTATTAACCAGGGCCGGCGACATATTGGCATTGTGGCAAGGCAATTAAAGTTTGTAGTCGAAATGGCGACGTCCAGCCACGATGCGAGACGATGTATACGGAACTGATGATGATAGGATAGCCTGGCGCGCGCAGGCTTGAATTGTGGCGGACTGTCTCGTGAACTCGACAATGGTGGGAGGAAATTCTAAAGCCATAGATCGATCACGTGGCTCTGGTTGCCATTCTTCAACAACTCCGACATGTCACAGTCGCGTCCTCAACGCAGCACAGAATCGTGAAAACGGGCGCGAGGACCAAGTATAATCGGAAAAGCTCTACAGCAGCTGCTGCTTCGGGAAGGAAACTGACGACGACAGCGCACTAGCATGGAGGCTGTTAACACTGATTTCCCCGTCCACTGTCGTGTCACCGATACGGAGGAGTTTTGAAAGCCATGTTCCCGATGGAGGAAACCCTTGTTGACGCCATTTGGGACAAAGTCAAAGGGGCGCATCACCCAGAGTCTCGATGGAGCGCATTTCCCGACTCAGTCCGCAAAGAGCATGAATTGTATGGTGCATTCGTCTCTGTCGCCAACGTCATCCACCGCGCCGCGGAAGAGCTATGCTCTCAGCATCCCGGTGAAAATTCTGCTCGGCTTGGAGGATCGACGCGATGGGTCGATTACCATTCAAAAGCTCCGGACTCTGCCGATAAAACTATTGCACGCATACGACCGGATTGTCTGCTTGCACATAGTCTCCTGCATGACCGTGTCAAGAATCTGTCTCCGGTATGTCAAACACTCTTTATTCCGAGGATATTCCTGACTTTCTTTGTAGGATGAAGCCAAAGTGCGTATTTTATCGATTTTCCGGCATCGCTTAAGACTGACTTTGTGTATAGGGCGTTATTTGGTGGCTTCAAATCGTCGCCGCGCTGGAGATGAAGCGCAGAGACAACGAAGAGTGGGAGGGGGTGGTCAAGCAGCTCATTGGCTATCTGCGGCAAATATTGCGCGAGCAACTCGATCGTCGATTCGTTTTCGGTTTTACTCTTGGACCACGATGCATGTCAGTATGCCTCCATGACCGATCCGGCGTCCTCCTTACTAGTACGCCTATCGATATCCACAAGGTGAGTTTCATCTACGATACGCACCACGTTATGATTCACATTTCTTGCCTTAGTTTCCGAAACATTTTATACGTATCATTGCCTCGTTTGCCGTCCTTGCCCCACACAAACTTGGCTTTGATCCCTCCATGAAAATTTATGTTCAGCCTAATGAGGTGGTCGAGTCTTACCGATTGACAAGTGAGACAGCGCTCGACGTCTTTGCGACTGATTCGTACAAGAAGAGATGGGTCATCACACTCAATGACGGTACGCAGTACTTGACCGTCAAAGTCATGAGTGTTGCTCGTGCAAGGGTGATGCGTGGTAGGGCAACACTAGTCTGGGCAGTGGTACGCTTCATAGATGGTCAACCCGGCAAAGAGGTACATACCAACCGTTACCTTGTAACCAAGCTCACGTCCTTGTTCAGATTTTTGTTCTCAAGCAGTCGTGGCGTCCCGAATCCATCAAGTCTGAAGGCGAACTCTACAGCGAGGCAAATGGGTCTGATTGCGAATTTCTTGCTCGAATAACGCTGTACGAGGACGCCATAATCGACGATATGGTGGATCGGACTGGGGCATTCATACGTGCGGGCCTCTCCGACAGCTTGCCGCCAGTTGACAAACAAAGACCGGGAGCGAAGCGTCCTCGGTTGGAAAGCGAAGAGCGTTTCCTGCATGTCGCATCGACGGACGATGACGAGATTGACCGAATTACTACTCCTCGAATGAGAGCTTTTGTTTCTCGAGTTCACACGCGCGTCATTATGTCGACCTACGGCTGGCCGCTGAAATATTTTGCAACATTGAAAGAACTTCTTGTGGTATTCTTGAACGGAGTGCAAGGTATGATTGTTTCATGTGTACGACATATCTTTGACGATAATGACTTGCAGGTCATGAACATCTCTGCAACAACGGTCTTCTACACCGTGATATCAGTGCCGGGAATGTCATCATCGCGCGGTGTCCAGATAAAGGAGCAACGACTCCTTTTGGCACCAAAGGGTGTCTTATTGACTTGGATCGCTCAAAGCTGGGTGCTCGACATACCAGAACGCTCCCTCCGGCTCAAACTCAAAATGACCCAATACCAGAGGCTGAAATTGCGTCCTTCTCCCCCCCAATCACTTCTTATTTTAGAAGGCGCAAGAACTTGCCCAAGCTGTCACTATCACTACAGCCCGAGGTTATCTCCTCTGCGTATGATGTGCTCGGGGCTGACTACTACAGCTATACAATCGCGGCCATCGAGTATAGTTTAGCATTCCCTCCTGCTCAAGAAGATCATATTATTACAACAGAACGGTTAGGATGGCACTCTGTATGTCGTCTTGAACATTTTGGTGATCACGCTCATGCATATAATAGGTCCAACGGAGTTTTGACTTTGATCCCGCCGTCAACCCACCAAAGGATGAGGACAAGGACACTTCTAAGGCGTCTAGAACTGTAAGTCCCATCCTACAAACCTTCAGATTGATCTTGACGTCTTTTCGTTTAGGGAACTCCTCCTTATGCTAGCGCAGAAGTGCTTGGCGCTGCCCCGGTCAGATATGGAACTGACTTAGCAGTACCATATCAAGATGCAATCCATGATATCGAGTCATTTTTGTGGATCTTGGTCAACATCTGCATGATACGCAGTGGACCTGGCGGCGCTCGTCGTGCCGAGCTCACCGACGAAGGAACTGGTTCCACAATGCTGCGCAATGTTGTCTACCACGTCTTCGACAGTGACGACGCCACCCTTGCTGTGAACAAACGCCATCTATTCGCCCACCCCCATGACTTTGAAGAGGATGTTGTGGGCAATTTCCATCCCTACTTCCACCATATCAAGCCCCTCGTTCGTGAATGGTTCGGTCTTCTTCGCTTGGCATATACTCATCGCGAGTTATATGAATATCACACTCTTCACCGGAGGGTCATTACTCTGTTGGAGAAAACAATTGCAACGGTCCCTACCGAGGAGGATGAAGACATTGTGGAAATGATACTGGACAAGCGACAGAAGGAGCTCGATGACATGTTTCTGCCTTCTGATACGTGAGTCGATTCCTGCGCACTTGGACTCGTCGCCGACTGCAACGACTTCGCGAACACATTCAAAACAACAGGTATCTCTCGGTTCACCGACGCCTAAATGACAGAGGAATAAGTAGTTCCAGTATGATACCGTATTTTGAATACTGTATATTATCGTCAATGTGTCGCTACACATCAAAAGCCGATTTGGAACCAAGCTCGCGTCTTTGTTCAGGTCTTTGTTCTCAAGCAATTGTGGCGTCCCGAATCCATCAAGTCTGAAGGCGAACTACAACAAGGCAAAGGGGTCTCATTGCGAGTATTTTGGTCGAATAACGCTGTACGAGGACGCCATAATCGACGATATGGTGGATCGGACTGGGCCTTCATACGTGCGGGTCTCTCCGACAGCTTGCCGCCAGATGACAAACAAGAACCGGGAACGCAGCGTCCTCGGGCGGAGAGCGGAGAGCGTTCCCTACATGTCGCATCGACGGACAATGACGAGCTTGACCGAATCATCACTTCTCGAAAGAGAGACTGGTTCTCGAGTTCACACGCGCTTATGTCGATCTATGGCTGGCCGCTGACATATCTTGCAACATTGAAAGAACTTCTCTTGGTGTTCTTGAATGGAGTACAAGGTATGATTGCTTCGTGGTACGACGTCCCTCTACAATGATGACTTGCAGGTCATGAATATCTCCGTGACCGCGTTGTACGCCGTGATACCAGTGCAGGAAATGTCATCATCGCGTGCTGTTCAGGTGGAGGAACAGCGACTTCTTCCTGGACTCAAAGGGTGTCTTATTGACTTGTATGGCTCACAGCTGGATCAACATAACGTCACACGTGATGATGACCGAACGCCGACCTCATTCAAGGTGGGCAATAAGGCATAGATGACACGAGCCAGTTCCCAGTTCAACTAGCATCGTACTGGCCTAGTCCGTGGGCCACGGTCAGCAATACCATAGGCAGTTTGCCACACACATACAGGCCTAGATGAATATAACCAGCCTCTGGCGTTCTTACACTGCTCAGCAAGCAACGTACTGTGACTCAGCTGGTACAATTACTAAATATCGCCACCGGAAATCGGGATATCGTTTATAAGCAGACTTTCAGGCGTTTAAAGGCTGAAGAGTGGTACAGTACATATCGCACTTCACTTTTCCTCTCCATGTCGCAGACCAACATTCTCATCTTTGGTGCAACTGGTACATCACATCTCCTTGTGAACACAGGTACCAATGATACTCAGATATTCCAATCAATAGGCTACGTTGCTGGAACCCTCCTTCTTCGCCTGCTCGAACTCCCAAACGTATCCATTACAGTACTTGTTCGCAGCGCCGATAAGGCGGAAAAGCTTCGGAAATTGAACCTTGGCCCTCTCAAGGTGGTAAAAGGTTCACCGACCACTGATGCTGCTCTTTTGGTTGATCTGCTCAAAGACACTGATCTCCTCATCGACTCTGTAAGTGTCCTTGCAATTGAGTATTCCTGACAATGTACTGACTCCTTGCATAACCTCTTAGTATGACTGCGACGATATCGTTGGAGCTCAGAACATCGCAGCCGCTCTGAAGAAATCGCAGAAGAAGACCCGTGTAATTCACGTTGTACGTTTGTTGCCTTATTGCATTTCGATGATAGTCAACACATAGTATCTCAGTCTGGCGCAGGTGTACTCTTGGATGATTCCCTAGGCCGCGATATACCCACCAAAGTTTGGGACGATGCGAACGTTGAAGAGATGGCGTCGCTTGAGATTACTCGCATTCATCGTAACGTCGATCTAGAATTCCTCAAAGCAGATGAAGACGGTACGCATAGCACAGGTGGACGAGCCATCTCACTCACAAGAATCCAGGCGTGATTTATTCCTATCTCGTCATTCCTGGCGGAATCTTTGCCCGTCCTAGTGGAGTACTAGTCGATGCAGGCATACAAGACCCCAACGGCCACCAATACTTATCCAGCGGTATGCCTCAGAATGTGATTGCCCTCCGCGAACCTGTCATGATTGGAGAAGGCCTTAATTACTCGGCGATTGTAGAACTTCACGAATGTCAGTGTCTTTTTGGCCTCGTTAACCTGACAACTGACCCGAACGCAGTCGTTGATTTTCTCGTACTCCTGGTCACCGAGCTTCTTTCGTCGGAGTGGGAACGAGTCCCGCACGGTAAAGAAGGGTACTTTTTCATAGAAAATGGCTCTGTCCAACTTCGCGAGGTTTCGCTAACCGCTGCGCGGGCAATGACTGGGAAAGCAGTTTCCAAGGGACGCCCAATTACAGTGAAAGAGTTTACCGACTTGGGCCTCCCGGTGAGTATACGACGCGCTGAACTGCTCGCCGAAGTTGAGTTTAGTTTTAGGAAATCGTTATGCATATCCTTGGCGGCAACAGCCGCTGTGTCAGTACCCGAGCAAGACGACTGGGTTGGGCACCTGTGAAAGGCAAGGCAGAGTTCTTGAAGGAAGTTGAGACATACACCCTGGAGAATGTAAACAAGAAGAAATAAGGTGGATGTCAATGTAGATAGATCGAAAATGCTCACGGGTAATAAAAAGGAGAACAGAGAAATTCAGTATTGTTCGTTTTCAGATCGTTTCCTGCCGCATAGCACGAGAGCCTACGCACGAACTATTTAGCAAGGCAAAGCCTCAACATTGCGGCATCTTGGAGTAAACAGCAGAGTACCATTTCGTCCGTTGGGTGATTGGAAGCGGGGTCACCAGCGTCATACATAGCTTGACACGGAGACGACATATCGGCGTGTCATGACAACTTGGAGCACATCATAAGACGTCAATCCTCTGCTACTATGGACTGGCTAGCCAGGTTGAATCGTTGGAGTCAAAGTATCGCTTCTTATAGGATTGCGAAGACCTTGTAACTCAAACTGGTTCGACCGCTTTCTCCTTGAACGGCCTTCCATCCTTGCAATCGACCGTCTTGGCTCACGCGGCAATGTGGGCGAGCATCGTGAGCGTTCCAAGGCCGCGCGAGTCCTCCAACACCTTCAGAGCCGTGTTCTCTGCGAATAGCTTTGATATGTCTTCATATCTCTGGTATACTTTGCGGCTCAACAAAGTTCTGCGGTTGTCTTTTCAGGTGCGACCATTCCACATCTGCGAGACAAAATCATGATTGAGCGTGGCGCGGCTCAATTTCCCCTTTACAGTCCGGAAGTCGCGTAGAGCCTCCGAAGCGGAGGGCACGCGCGCACCATGCAAACCCATCATCCGGGTTTCCGCTCTTGGTATTTGTGGTGATATATATAAGTTTCTGGATATATGGACCCTGTAAACCACAAAGTACCCTATCATTTAGAGTTGAAATTCGGACTGTACGCTAGGCACTTTAATTCCCACTTATGCACACCAATCTTGGACATTCTGACGTTCTTTCTTTTCTCATGATAGCATTTCCGGAATATACATCATTTCGAATGAAGCTTCGTTCTCAGTTTAGATCGATAGCGGGTGAAAGGTTACAAATATCGGAGCATGGTAAATAGTATGTGGCGCGGTATAAAGAACCAATCTACACTCTTCTACAACTTCGGCTTCGACACCTTCAGCTGCGCACCCCGCAGACTCTCGTCTACACAGCATGGTGAGTTTGAGCTGCAAAAGTAGCAATAATGAGCACGCACAATTCGACACGTATAATCTATCGTCGGGAACAGAAACTATGTGCGAGCTGAGGTTGGACGTATCCACCATCTCTGGCACAACGTTCTTTAATGTCGGCGCACCAAGGAGCCGGAGGTTCATCTCAAACTCGTCCTGTTCCAAATTGAGTATCCTTTTCGGCGTCCATGTAGAGAAACACTGACATGTAATATCTGCAGCGCCTTATCCACACCCTCCTGCCCATACGCCGAGTACGCGTATATGAACGGCCGCCCGATACCAACAGCCGTCGCGCCCAACGCCACAGCCTTCAGCACGTCCGTCGCCCGCCGTACCCCGCCGTCGATGAAGAGCTGGAACTTCTCATTCGGGAACGTCAAGTTGCGCATCTTCGATAGGTTCTCGACGACTTCGGCGAGGATTTCGATACCGGAGCGGGAAAAGTCGAGCTGTCGGCCACCATGGTTCGAGAGCACCACGCCGGCGAGACCGTGGTCATACGCTTCCATGGCGTCTTCCCAGCATTGCACTCCTTTCAATATAAGGGGCACTAGTTCTTGAGATGAGCGATGAGATGTGTGCGGGAAGACGTTACGCACTTGAAGTGATGCTCTTGAACCATTTGAGATCATTCCAATTGAGACCGGGGTCAATGAACGACTTGATGGAACGTCAGCGCGGTTTAGACGGCCAATAAGTATAGAATACACACGCTGATGGCTCTCGCCGCGCCTTGGGATCGGTCAACACCAGACGCGCCCGCTTTGCTAACCTCGGATGGATCCTCCGCCTCGAACTTCATGCGCATATCCTTCTCCCTGCGCCCGAGCTGAGGTGCGTCAACCGTAATGAACAGTCCTTTGATACCCCGCTTCTCAGCATGCTGCACAATGCGCTTCGTGATCTCGCGGTCCTTGTTCACGTACAGCTGGAAGAACTGCACTTGTCCAGGTTGCGCAGCGTCCATGATCTGATCGAATGAACATGAAGCCAGAGTTGGAATCTATACGACGTGAGGATAGGTTGCCGAGCAGTAATAGGATAGCGCTTACCATCTGTATGATACCATGTTTAGCAGCGGCACGCGTTAAATTGAGTTCGCCATCAGGATGACCTAGTTTACCCAAAGCGGTGGCGGTCTGGCCTAGTTGTGAGTACATGGTATACCAGGTAGAGCCAAAGACATACAATGTATACGGGCATGCTGGACTTGTGGCCGAGGACAGTGGTGGACCAATCAACATTCGTAACGTCTCTTAGCACTCGAGGGCGGAACCATATCCTGAAGAAGATGGATTAGAGTCGATAAATACTTCCAGATGGATGTAAGTATTACCGATGATATGCAGCATGATTTTCGCGATGCGTTATTTCATCGTCTGCAGCAGAGGAGTAGTACGCCCACGCCTTGTCGGGCATAACAAGTCGCGCCACATGTTCAAAGTCGTGCAAATTGAGGACTTCGTCGAGTGAAGGTCTGTTCGACACGCGTTCCAGTCGTGCCTTCTCTTCGTCGGTTATCTTGATTTCAACTTTTTCGACAGTGTCCATTTGCGCGACGCCCAAGCTGCAAAGAGATAAGCGATTCTTCTGGGCAGGTTTATTGAACGCGCGCACTGTTTCTCTGGAGGTAGATTTGTGGTAATAGCATCCGGCGGATGGATGGGATCATATTCCGCACTATTCATTGGATAAGTGAACAGTTATCACTTATGTTGACAACACTCACGTAGCATCCTTGCCCGCATACTTCAAAATGATCTTGCTACCGCCTATGTGAACGTTGAGTTCAACCGCAACGCGTTTACATGCACACTAACCAGGATGATCTGAATAGTTGTTAGCCAACTACTAATTTAATTAAGCTCGACCACATACCGTCTAAAAAGTCGGTGACATCGTAAACTTTACCTGTTCAAAGTTAAAGTCAACGTTGAAAGCGAGTGCATAAGCAACGAACCATGAACGATGATCCAGCAGCTCTGCCGTGTATTGTGCAGAGCGACTTCCTTGCCTGATATCGTTTGAGACATGATGAGGGGAGTAAGGACAGGTGTGGAGATGTGTGGGGAATCAGCCAGTCAAATAGGCCCGATTGCGGAAAGCGGAACGATGGCTGCCCGCTCTAAATCACCGTCACCGGTCCGGATACCGGAAGAACATGCCTTTCAAACTCTTGAGTACTGTTCACGCGTTCATGTTCCAAGCATGGATCTATGGAGCCTCCTATAAACATATCCTCTGATGCCGTATATTATAGTGGTTGTGTACAGATAAATCCAAGAATAACAGCATGCATACTTGATTCCCTCCGGCGTCTAAACAACTTGGAAAGCAGACCCACCGGCTTTCGCGTCCAGTTCTATCACCTCATTGAGACCTGATGACATTGGTTAGCAGGGATCTCTTAATGCCACTATATGTATCCGTCTTACCCATGACCTCGAAGAACGCCTTGGGGTCCATACCTTGCGCAGAGGTAAAGTCGGTCCCCGTCTTCTTCAACGATCTCATGGCGGCGCGAACAGCGTGCAACATTGCCACACAAGATACCAAGGAGAAAACTAACCAACGATCAGTCCTATTCGGCAGAATCGAGTGCTTCCTTACTGATGATCTTAGCGCCCATTTGTTCCGCCTCGGGATATGTGAAAGAGGGCGTCAAACCACCGGAGATAACATTGACAAGAACCTAGGTAAGAAGACGTGTTAACGTGGTCACTCTTCTGACGTTCATGATGAATACGTACGGGCGTGGGAGCCAGAGCTGCGACGGTTGATTCAAGGAGCTCCTTCGTTCGCACGCCTTCGATAAAGCAGACGTCTGCCCCAGCAGCTGCCGCTAGCTTGAGGCGCGTAATAGCTTCCTCCATCCCTAGGACTTGAGCAGAGTCGGTGCGTCCAATAATGACCTGGGTAAATCACATTCGACTTCAGAGATTTCCACCATTTCATAGAATGTTCTTACAAAGTCAGATCCTCCCGGAATGGTGTCCCGAGCAATCACAGCGGCACGGATGCGCGTGAGGAACTCCTCCCGCGAGACCACCTGCTTTCCTAACAGATGACCACATCGCTTAGTTTGAACTTGATCTTCAATGTGTAGCGCAGCTATTCCGGCTCTCGCATATTGCCGAACAGTACGAGCGACCATAGCAGGCCCACCGAAGCCCACATCGGCATCGGCGATGACGGGAACGCTGGGGTTCAGACTGGATACCATTTGACCGGCCTAAAAATGGTTTTGCGTGAGATCAATGTTTAAGTGCGCCACACAAGATGTCACTGACCTCGACGAAATCATTCAGCGTGGCGATAGCAAGATCTGGCTGTCCCATGCGCGAAGCAGTTGTCGCAGCACCGCTGCATGTATTGTTAGAGTGGTGAACAACGAAAACCTATTGAAATGTACCTCTGATACAGGCAGTCGAATCCAGCTTCAAGAGCACACCGAGCACTGATACCATCGCAGATACCCGGTGCAACCTACGTTGGATGAGCAAAAGACGAAGAAGTATTGTCATCCAAGACTTACAACAATGCCAGGGCGAGCTAGCATCTGGCGCAGCCGTGTCGCAGGGTTCTCTGACAGAGGCCCTTCGAGGAAGTTCTTGGGATCGAGGCGAGCATTATAGTACGCGCCGCTCGAGTTTGTGACCTCAGGAGACGCAACAACTGGAGCAGCCTGAACTTCGCGAGGGACAGAGTAGCTGGGAGCGGGCATGGTAGACGAGGTGTAGTTGAAGAGGAGTGGTTGAGGATTCCTAAGAGCAGGACGGTGAAAAATCCCAGATACCCATTCTCTCTTTTATACCTGTATGGGACAGTCCCATTCAGGTCAGGAACAATCTTTCATCAGACATCGAGAAGTGGCGGATCCGAGAGAACCCAACCAATACTGGATACCCCGACAACTTTGCCCGGGAGGAGTTTAGGTCGGAAAGCCGCAGCCGCCGACTTTGCACTTCGTCTGAGTTTTTTATCATTGAGACGGACTTGAAGTCCTCGAGACGACTAAGTGGATTAGCAGGGCTTGGCAAGGGTGCTAAACTGACGCTATGAGAGCCACGCACTCCCCAAGTGAAGTTGACAGTACTACATAGTACAGGGCTGAAGCATTGCATCCGAGTAGCTGAGAGACATGTGGAAATCCTGTTCTCGACCATGAGTATGCGGTATTAGAACGGCAATATTAGGACTTCCTCTGCTTGTATTTCGCTTGTTTCTTTCCGGTACGACAATCAGTCATACCCACGGCCTTCAGTGTCGACATATGACACGCTCCTTAGAACGAGGAGATAGGCCTTAAGGCTCCCCACGAATCCCGAACAGAAGCAGTAGATCCTTGACTCTGAGTAGCAGCGGCTTGGCATAGAGTGGGTGCCACCGAATCTGAAGCGGCGTACTTACAGATCGGAGGCGTAACATGCTTCTGTTCTTAAATGACTTTTCAATGAGATGCTCTGAACAGGAAGTTGGGATTCGAAGCGCGCTAGAAGTCACAGCCGTCAATTCCACAGCAGCGGTGAACAGTCTCTTCAAGTTATTGTAAACCTCCACTACTCTCCACCGCAGACCTCCTTGAAAACCGCGATAGCGTAAGGGGCAGTGATGCAGGTATTACTTTCGAACTCGTCGTCGTGAACAAGCGGCACGAACTATCGGTAGGTAGAGGCAAAAGGAAGTTCTAGAAAGTACATTGACGAGAACGTATCAATCATCTTGGCGTGCGTTAGAAATCAGCCGTCAACGCTTCACGGAATGTCACGGTTGAGCTGATGACCGCAGACCTTCAAGAAAGCGCAGCCCATTTGAGGAACAGATTAGAGTCCAGACCAAGGATCTGTGCGGCGTTAATCTTACAACCAATTTACAGACCACGGCATTCATGGCATAACTGTGTAACATTCAGACTCACCTGTTCGATACTATTAACGCACGACATCGAAGCTTTGGCCGACCGATGGGTAGCTTCGACGGTCAGACGCCTATCCGGAACGGACGACGGAGCTGTGTAAATTCCACATCGTGCTGGTATTGTGCCCACATTAAACGTTCAATGGCTTCCCAAGTTGTCCGTGCAGAGGGTACAAGAAGGTTCCTGAACATTGTGCTATTGCTTAAACTAGATACCAGGATTGTGCGCTCATTGTACAGAAATCGTTCGACGTGTGACAACATTCGGGTCGTAATCAGCACGAACCGGAGTCGGTGAATGACACTGGGAGGTTAACGGTTATGAGCGACGTTGGTGACGTCGGACTCCGCGACACTGTCGCCTCTCGATGTTGGACTTGAAGCGAGTGTCCGGGAACACAAACTTCGGCAACACGGTAGAGAAGAGTTTTACTCAAATTGTTGGCGTCCAGCTACGACGCGAAGCGAGGTGTACGGAGCTGATGATGGTAGGAGAGCCTGGCAAGTGCAGGCTCGAGTTTGTGGCGGACTGTCTCGTGAACTCGACAATGGTGGGAAGACTCAAGCCATAGATCGATCACGTGGCTCTGGTTGCCTTCTTCAACAACTTCAACAAGTCACACTCGTGCACCCGGCGTGGCACAGAGGCATAAAAGCTGCCGCGATTCTCAAGTGATAATCGATAAAGCTTTATCAGCCACTGTTTTTGGGTGCGTCCTTGTGGTCTTCTTGTCTTCCTCTCTCTCATCATGGGGGTCCATATCCCACCACAGACGTACAAGAAACCTGCTGCGAGCAACAACGCACCGATACGCACAGCAGGACGTCCTTCATTGAGCTACTCTTACCAGCAAGAAAGTGCAGCTAGCATGAAGGAGGCTGTTAACACTGATTTCCCCGTCCACTGTCGTGTCACCGATACGGAGGAGTTTTTAAAAGCCATGTTCCCGATCGAGGAAACTCTTGTTGACGCGATTTGGGACAAAGTCAACGGGGCGCATCACCCAGAGTCCCGATGGAGCGCATTTCCCGACTCAGTCCGCAAGGAGGATGAATTGTATGGTGCATTCGTCTCTGTCGCCAACGTCATCCACCGCGCCGCGGAAGAGCTATGCTCTCAGCATCCCGGTGAAAATTCTGCTCGGCTTGGAGGATCGACGCGATGGGTCGATTACCATTCAAAAGCTCCGGACTCTGCCGATAAAACTATTGCACGCATACGACCGGATTGTCTGCTTGCACATAGTCTCCTGCATGACCGTGTCAAGAATCTGTCTCCGGTATGTCAAACACTCTTTATTCCCGAGGATATTCCTGACTTTCTTTGTAGGATGAAGCCAAAGTGCGTATTTTATCGATTTTCCGGCATCGCTTAAGACTGACTTTGTGTATAGGGCGTTATTTGGTGGCTTCAAATCGTCGCCGCGCTGGAGATGAAGCGCAGAGACAACGAAGAGTGGGAGGGGGTGGTCAAGCAGCTCATTGGCTATCTGCGGCAAATATTGCGCGAGCAACTCGATCGTCGATTCGTTTTCGGTTTTACTCTTGGACCACGATGCATGTCAGTATGCCTCCATGACCGATCCGGCGTCCTCCTTACTAGTACGCCTATCGATATCCACAAGGTGAGTTTCATCTACGATACGCACCACGTTATGATTCACATTTCTTGCCTTAGTTTCCGAAACATTTTATACGTATCATTGCCTCGTTTGCCGTCCTTGCCCCACACAAACTTGGCTTTGATCCCTCCATGAAAATTTATGTTCAGCCTAATGAGGTGGTCGAGTCTTACCGATTGACAAGTGAGACAGCGCTCGACGTCTTTGCGACTGATTCGTACAAGAAGAGATGGGTCATCACACTCAATGACGGTACGCAGTACTTGACCGTCAAAGTCATGAGTGTTGCTCGTGCAAGGGTGATGCGTGGTAGGGCAACACTAGTCTGGGCAGTGGTACGCTTCATAGATGGTCAACCCGGCAAAGAGGTACATACCAACCGTTACCTTGTAACCAAGCTCACGTCCTTGTTCAGATTTTTGTTCTCAAGCAGTCGTGGCGTCCCGAATCCATCAAGTCTGAAGGCGAACTCTACAGCGAGGCAAATGGGTCTGATTGCGAATTTCTTGCTCGAATAACGCTGTACGAGGACGCCATAATCGACGATATGGTGGATCGGACTGGGGCATTCATACGTGCGGGCCTCTCCGACAGCTTGCCGCCAGTTGACAAACAAAGACCGGGAGCGAAGCGTCCTCGGTTGGAAAGCGAAGAGCGTTTCCTGCATGTCGCATCGACGGACGATGACGAGATTGACCGAATTACTACTCCTCGAATGAGAGCTTTTGTTTCTCGAGTTCACACGCGCGTCATTATGTCGACCTACGGCTGGCCGCTGAAATATTTTGCAACATTGAAAGAACTTCTTGTGGTATTCTTGAACGGAGTGCAAGGTATGATTGTTTCATGTGTACGACATATCTTTGACGATAATGACTTGCAGGTCATGAACATCTCTGCAACAACGGTCTTCTACACCGTGATATCAGTGCCGGGAATGTCATCATCGCGCGGTGTCCAGATAAAGGAGCAACGACTCCTTTTGGCACCAAAGGGTGTCTTATTGACTTGGATCGCTCAAAGCTGGGTGCTCGACATACCAGAACACTCCCTCCGGCTCAAACTCAAGATGACCCAATACCAGAGGCTGAAATTGCGTCCCTCTCCCTCGTAATCACTTCTTATTTTAGAAGGCGCAAGCACTTGCCCAAGCTGTCACTATCACTGCACCCTGATGTTATTTCCTCTGCGTATGATGTGCTCGGAGTTAACATCAACATTGACAACACCTATATGATCGCGGCCATCGAGTATAGTTTAGCATTCCCTCCCGCTCAAGAAGATCATATTATTACAACAGATCGGTTAGGATGGCACTCTGTATGTCGTCTTGAACATTTTGGTGATCACGCTCATGCATATAATAGGTCCAACGGAGTTTTGACTTTGATCCCGCCGTCAACCCACCAAAGGATGAGGACAAGGACACTTCTAAGGCGTCTAGAACTGTAAGTCCCATCCTACAAACCTTCAGATTGATCTTGACGTCTTTTCTTTTAGGGAACTCCTCCTTATGCTAGCGCAGAAGTGCTTGGCGCTGCCCCGGTCAGATATGGAAATGACTTAGCAGTAAAATATCAAGATGCAATCCATGATATCGAGTCATTTTTGTGGATCTTGGTCAACATCTGCATGATACGCAGTGGACCTGGCGGCGCTCGTCGTGCCGAGCTCACCGACGAAGGAACTGGTTCCACAATGCTGCGCAATGTTGTCTACCACGTCTTCGACAGTGACGACGCCACCCTTGTTGTGAACAAACGCCATCTATTCGCCCACCCCCATGACTTTGAAGAGGATGTTGTGGGCAATTTCCATCCCTACTTCCACCATCTCAAGCCCCTCGTTCGTGAATGGTTCGGTCTTCTTCGCTTGGCATATACTCATCGCGAGTTATATGAATATCACACCCTTCACTCGAGGGTCATTGCTATGTTGGAGAAAACAATAGCAACGGTCCCTACCGAGGAGGATGATGATGGCACTGTGGAAAAGATATTGGAGAAGCGACAGAAGGAGCTCCGCGACCTGTTGCTGCCTTCTGATACAAGCAGTGAATTAATTCCTGCGCACTTGGACTCATCGCCGACTGCAACAACTTCGCGAACACGTTCGAAACAACAGGTTTCTCCTGGTTCACCGACGCCTAGTAAACGACAGAAGAATAAGTAGTTTCAGTACAATACCGTATTTTGAATATATCCTCGTCAATGCGACATTTCTAGAGCGGGCTAAATGCTGATGCGCCTACTTCTCATTCACATTTCAATTGCGCGTACTGGCGTAGGTCTAATGAGTACTGTCGATGATAAAGAGTCCGTTCGGCTTACCGATTACCTTTCAAAAACTGCCCCGAGCTGAGTAGACATCGGATCATGTCTCCTCCAAGCTTATTCAAAGTATCAGTGAAGCGACGACTCAGAGGCAAGGGTATCTTGATAGCACGAGGAACCGCTCTATCGAGAGCGCTGACTCGACTAGTCTTTAGGTTACATCTGAATGTTCAGGTGCCTATTTCACCACGACTGTAGCCCCGAAGGCATATTTAAGAGGGTCGCGCTAAACTTAACGACTCAACTTGCCAGTCGAAACGAGTAAACGGCAAATTTTCCTTTGGGTGACTGGAAGCGGAGCGAAGCTACCAGAGTCGTAGCAACATATCCGCGGGCAGTGTCATAGCAAGGAGGAACATCATTGTGTCGATTATCTTCTACTACAGACTGGCTCAATCGTCGGCGTTGCAAAATCGCCAGGACCTTGTAACTCGCCGCTCTCTCCTTGAACGGCCTTCCATGCTTGCAATCGACCGTCTTGGCTCACGCGGCAATGTGGGCGAGCATCGTGAGCGTTCCAAGGCCGCGCGAGTCCTCCAACACCTTCAGAGCCGTGTTCTCTGCGAATAGCTTTAATATGTCTTCGTGTCTCTGTGGCATGGATCGTCACTTATGCAAGGCAACGTCATATATATTTGCGGCTCAACAAAGTTATGCGGTTGTCTTTTCAGGTGCGACCATCCCACCTCTGCGAGACAAATTCATGATTGAGCGTGGCGCGGCTCAATTTCCCCTTTATAGTCCGGAAGTCGCGTAGAGCCTCCGAAGCGGAGGGCACGCGTGCACCATGCAAACCCATCATCCTCTCCACAAGTTGGATTCCTTCAGGAAACACATCCGGTACCATCTGTATCGTCCTCCTTGTAAATTGAAACACGGCATAAGATGGCAAACTCACTCGTATGTGGCGCTGCATCAGTGCCCCGAGAAAAAGAACATCCGCCTCAAATGGGTTGCAAGTGGAACCTCTGCCTTGTAGACCTCTTCTGAAGTCCAACCGCAAATTATGCCGAAGGGGCGCATCCTCGAGCGCCATATTCAGAGGCACCACCGAAGCAAAACCGTAGTCGATGAAGGCAAAGACACAATCCTTATTAAGGTCAAAAATACCAAAATCAACCACATCGCCAGGAAGGACATTGACCAGAGTATTTTGGTCCAAAATATTGCAGTGCGCAATGCGCTGTTCGTGACAGAACTCCAGAGCCTAAATCGAGGTCAGCGAAGAGACCGGCTCGATCTAGGAGATTGTTCACTTCAAGAAGCTGCTCCCAGAGAACTATAGAATCCTCTAACGTCCGAAAGCGAATGTTAAAGGCGCATATCCAGCTTGTGACGAGTAAACTAATGAGGACGGAGGAACAGCCAATCAACCAACGCACCGTGGCATCACTGCAAAGACCAAACAACCCCATGTAACAAAGTCCAACACAGGGATAGTGTGATTTCGGGGATCCGAGCGTGCAGCTGGAGTGTTGAGCCGCTGTAAAGCAAGCAATTCTGGTGTCGGAGAAGAGGTAGTAGAGATCAATCTGTATGAGATTGTAGTATATCTACGAAAGCTGTCAAAGCCCAGAATGACTTACTTTAAGACAAGTTCTCTTCCAAGTCGATCTCTAGCGCCCCATAAGCGCATATCCTATTCAACGGGATGAGCAAATTTCGAAGGAACGACAACTACGTACCGGGAATCCAAAATGCGACACTGTACACAACACTCTGGCGTATGGATATTCCTGAGACAAAGACGGCGGAGGCCAACTCGGGGTGTCGAGAGTTGGGTCATTTTCAAGGTTTCTGACATATAGAAAGTATCCCTGCGACGCGAAGAAGGGGGCCAAGAACTTCCAGGCATCCATGGCGCGTAATTCGCGTCTGTAAGGTCTTTCATGTCGTTGTAATCTGGTCCCATGTCCCAGTCAGCGAGGTCTCCGGAAGCTGGATGTCGGTGCCACCATGAGCGAACAGTCCAGAGCAATGTCTCGTGCAAAGTCGCCATTGGGATTATTCGGACATGTTGGTAGGCGTAAGCACACGTCCCAAGCAAGGCACAGCAAGTAAAGGCGAGCTTTGCGGACATGGTTGACAAGGATCAAGTTAACGTTCACGATTAGGAATACTCGGGTCCCAGAGTCAGATGACCCTTGTTGATGCCCCACTGATGGAGCCCTGTACTGCTGTTAAGCTCATCACTCATACACATACTCCGACAACAAGGGCCTGTGATGTCGTCGCAACCAGTAATAGCTCTGACTGGCATACTGGCAACACAATTGATCTTTATCTTCTAGATTCAATTTGAGAGGAGGCACTTGTTGTATTTACCGCAAATTATACCGACAGCTGGGGGATCTCGGCCACCAAGGGCCAGCAGGGAGTAATCTCCGGGTCTCAAAAGACACATCTTGCCTGTGTGGTACAATGTCCCCATTCCTCACTGCACAATCTCGCTAATGTTGGACTAGTATCGGTATAGCGTCACACTGAGCGTTCCGGGTGTTCAGATGCAGTACATTTCTGGAGACAAGATTGAAGCGGTGTAATGAAACAGGTGGATGATGGAAGGTGAGGTGCAAATTTTGAACGGGAATTATACTCACCGTGATGCTGTGAACATCTTTTCAGATGAACGGTGAAGTGCAGGTTGAGAAGAAGATCCAAATTCCAGTGTATCAATATATGTTACTGCCTCTGTGGGCCTTTGTAAAGGATGATTATGGCTTTCTGGCCGACTTGAACTTGTACGCAGATTTGATAAAGTCCAGCTGAACGAGTAAACATTGGTATCATGTAGTCCCGATATGCAAAGTTGAGGTCGAAAAGGGGCAGTTGTACGATGTTCACGTCAAAGAAAAGGCGGTAGAATTAGGAAAATACTTCCGTATGCGAGACGCGATTCTTGACGGCGGGGTCGCAGTGAGACCTCAGGTTACTCAGAGGGTATACTTCAACGAGGCATGCGGACTGAGTAAATTGTGGCTTGTACTAGGTAACTATGGAGTCTCTGTGCCATGCAGGTATCGTACCAACATTCCCGGTAATGGTTGGAATCGAGGAGCAGGTCAGCACTTGCCGTTTCAACTGACATCCACAAAATAGTACCACAACTTCACAACTTGGCCACAAAATGGAGGAGGAGCACCAGGCACTGCTTCCTTTTGAGCAGGCCGTTCACAAAGCTGTACCATTCCAGTTCCTCCCCTCCTGCAAGGCAGCGATGACGGTACTTCGACTACGGATGTGTATGTACAGAAGCACAAGCTAAATAAAAAAGCAGAGTACAAGTTGCTGATGGTAATAATGAATATGTGCACTTTGCGCTAGATAATTGATACAGTTCTCAAGCAACTTCCTGAGACTTCAGTTTCTTGTTGGCGGCGTCCCGCTTCAGTTTGAGGTCCTTCTCCATCTCGTTCTTCTCCTTCTCTAGTTTTTCTGATTTCTCCTTCACAGAGGCCGCGGTATTTGTAAACTTGGCGCTTTTATGGGGGCTGGGGCCGCCCGTAGTACCCGTTTCAGGCGTCGGGACGTTCACCAAAGGTGCGGCAGCCGATAGGCCACACGTGAAGAGCTGTAGGAAGTACGTGTCCTTCAAGATGTTGGAATTGACAGCTTGCGCAAGTGCCACCAGCGCCGTATCTGCACGGTTGAGCACGTGGAGCGCTGTGGGCGGACGGACGAGGTGGATGACTGAAAGTGCATCCTGGTTGCGTGCAAGCAGCACCAAAGCGACAAGGGCAGCAGAGGAAGGAGGAGGATGGTGAATCGGAGCATTGACTAAGTAGTGATTTTATTAGTATAGCACAAATGGTATCAACTAGGAAACTCACAATATGGTTCGGTCTCCGTTATTGGCATATACTCATTGCGAGTTGTTCTGTATCAGTAGGCAGAAACATGTCATCGAGCTCCTGTCGCTTCTGCAGTATCTTTGCCACAAAGTCATCATCCTCCTCGGTAGCGACCATTGCTATTGTTTTCTCCAACAGAGCAATGACCCTCCGTTGAAGAGTGTGATACTCATATAACATTCAAGACAAAGGAATCCTTATGATTCACCGACGCCTAAACGACAGATGAACATGTAGTACCAGTACGATTCCGTATATATCATTGTCCATGCGACATTTTCAGAGTGTGTTAAACGCTGATGCGCCCGCTTTTGCGTCAATCTCAATCGCCTCCTTCAAGCCTAAATGTCTTGAGTATTACTGAATTTTAATAATCGTCCGTTCCGCTCACCCATGACTTCAAAGAACTGCTTCGGCCCCATGCCCCAAGCTGAGGGGACATCAGTTCCTGTCTCCTTCAAGCTTTTAAGTGCGGAACGAATGGCATGGACCATTGATACAGCTGAAATCAAGGGGAATACTAGATGTCATAGTTTCGATAAGAGACCAACAATCTGACTTTGAAGAGGTGACGGACTGATTATCTTAACACCAGCTGCTTCAGCTTCCTTCACTGTTACTGAGGGCGAAACGCCACCGGTAACTGCATTGTATAAGACCTGTCAAAACAATCAGTACAGTGTCAAGGAGGCAAAGACATGCCACTTTACAGGTTTAGGCGCTAAGGCTTTCACAGTACGCTGCAAATCATCTATCGATCGCACAGCTTCAAGAAAGCATATGTCTGCTCTTGCATCGCCTGCCAATTTGAGACGCGTGATAGCTTCGTCCATGTCAGTGGAGTCAGATCGAGCAATGATCATCTGAGCGCACACCGTGTCAGCAAGCAGCGGTTATTTGAGTCTTAAGCTCACGAGGTCACTACCGCCCGGGATAGAGTCTCTGGCGGTGACAGCTGCACGAATTCGAGTTACGAATTCATCTCGACCGACGATTTGTTTCCCAGTCAAGTGTCCGCAACACTTGGTCTGTACTTGATCCTCAATGTGCAAACCAGCCAAGCCTGCACGGTGGTATTGAGTGACAGTTCGCGCGACCATTAGCGGTCCGCCAAAACTGATGATGGTGCGTCAGATTCTTCCTCTTACTTGTTGTTGTTTTGTGACCTACCATGTCGGCATCCACGATTATTGGCATCTGCGGGTCTAAGCGCACACGACGCGGGCAGTCTGAAGTGGTAGAAGGAAGAGTTAATGTGGAGAAAATGGATTAAGCATATTGGACCAACATCAACGAAGTCATTCAGAATCGCGATGGCAAAATCAGGCTGGCCGAGACGTGAAGCAGTAGTGGCAGCGCACTGGGCCATTTGGTGTCAGTGTGTACCTGGTTGATGATTTTAAGTACTAACCTTGATACAAACACTGAAATCCTGCTTCCAAGGCGCACCTTGCGCTGATACGTCAAATATTCCGGGAGCGACCTAAATTGATAGAGATGACAAATGCTGGATGAACGATGTCAGCTCTGTACATACAATGATTCCAGCTCTGCCAACATCTGGCGCAATTTCGTTGCAGGATTCACGACATCGCTTTCAAGGTGTGAGGGAAGGGGAAAAGACGAGTCCTGGGATGTGGTAGGGCTCAGGTCTTTTGTTGTTCCGGCATATAGATAACTGCTAGTCATGAGATGCACATCCATAGCATTGTCAGAAATATCCAAGCATCATAATAGACGTGGTGGTAAAGCGTTAAATGCCCTTCGGCCGAAAAAGACGCGAAGTCAGAATTCGCCACGCACGACACTCAATGTTCAACGTATATTTCACTTTACGGGAGGTTTGTCTTGGAAGGAACGAAGACTTTTGGTGGTGGTGTGATGGATGGACTTGGATGGATGAACCATCTATTGGACCACGCGTGAGGTCAATGACCGAGGTGATGAAATAGCGTTTCTCATCAGTTGACGTGTTACAGTCGACTCCACGGACGCGTTCATCAAAATTTATATAGTTGAACGCCTCAGGCGAGATACTCTACTTGAATCGATGTTTCGTACAAAGAGGCAAGTCAACTTTTTTTCCGTCTATTCGCGTCTTATCGTGCATCTTGCAGTCTTCGTCCCGTTGTGCCGGAAAGCTTGCCGCGCTTCGAGACTTGAAGGTCGTGAACGAGCCGTTACTGATGACAGCGCCGAGCTATCGGGACTTTCTGAAGGAGTGCTTACTATACAAGGACTATTCCTTCAAGAATCTTTCGCCTTCATTCTCGTAAAGAGACAATAATTTCCGAGACATGTATGCCAATGTTCAATATCACTTCGGTATATCTAACGACACAAGTAGGTTATAAAGAAGCGATTGTGACACTATCGTGGAGTCCCAGGAAACCTTGACGCGGATCCTGTCATACAAACCCTCATATCGCAATTCGCGACGTTCCTCCGAAATATGGCCATATATTCATGTTCTGTCTACCTGAACCTCCGCATCCTCTCATATTCTTCGCCACACTCTCTATACAGGTGTGCTCAGTTTGGCGCTCGGTTGCTCTGAGTGACCCGTTTATGGCGTTCAGTGCATCTTACCATAACCTGCCATTCGACAAAGTGGCGGGCCACCTTATCGGAATGAACTATGCTCGTGTCATGCCATGCACGTCTCTGTCGCATCGTATGATCCATCAAGAGCGCTCTTGTTTAACAGCGGCATTCGGAATTTGTTCGTACTACATCCATCGTTGGCGCACACTCCATTTTGTGGCGCATTCAAAGAACATTGAAGCGTTCATTGACGCTGACATGCCAGCATTGGAATCCCTTATAATAGGATCTCTCCCTCGTCATGTTCCTCTGATCCTTCCGGCTTCCAAATATTCGATCACTCACTTTAGAGTATGGGTGTAACAATCAGTGATCAATACCGATGGCCAGCTTGACAGAACTGAATCTCTGCACCGCCGTCACCTCGGAGTTCTTGGCTCAATTCATCTCCCTTAATCCTGGATGGAGCGACTTGCCTTGCGCCTACCAGTGCCTACGATTCCCTTCATATCTCACGTCTCATTCCGGGTATGAACGTCCATCTCTCTGAAGGTGATGGTGGCTTCTGGTGACAACCCAGTGGCTTCCTTGAACAACTACATCTACCTTCATTGAACCACCTGAAGATAAATCAGCACGGGTGCAAGACAGCCTTCGCACATATACGTCCCCTCTTCACGTGTCTCCATCGGATGAGGTGCCCATTAGAAACTCTGCATTTCAGAGGATTTCTTGTTTCGGAAAGCCAATGTCAGGAACTCGCTCCTCACTGCCCACCCTGTATGATATGCGCATCGAGCCTCACGTGGGCGCGCAGGTTCCAAATGTACTCAAAGATTAGGCTCCAATGCCATTGTCCAGCCCGAGTGATGTTCTGTGGCTTGACAGAATGCAGATCAGAAACAGGGTCACCCGAGCGGGCACTTCAATTTTTGCGTAATGTATATGGAGGCGATACCAGCATGGTCACCGAACAGTAGTAGTGAAATGGAGTGAAGAAAGGCTCGTATAGTTGTCGCTTAGCCATGGAGTTGTGAGATCCGAGCAGAATTGAAGGCAGCAGAGTTCCGAATGTCAGAAGAGACGTCATGACCTAGGAATGGGGACCGTGCGATTCGGATCTTCCTCCATATGTATCCCCAACGCGAACGTACTGGAATACTTCTGAGATTGAAGCGAAGGCGGCTCGAGCAGCCCCTTCATAATTCGATTGGCGGTATATACTCAACCGCTTGCCAAACACGTGCAAGAATCAGTATAATCTGCATTGACCACTCATCTTCTTTCCGACGTCGGGACGCGATGCCCCATGTTCCCTGTCTTGTTTCTTCCACGCGATGATGAAGAAACCCGTCGCGGACTCTCGCGTCATTCGGAGACTGTTGTTGAATTCGCGTGACGAGATGCTCGGTTACCCCAAGAACCGGGGTATTCAAATACCGGCTTTCTCTCACTCGCCCAGCAGACGCCGCCTTCCACTATTAACTTTCACGTTCACATCTCTTTCCTTTGCCGCTGCTTACCTTGGATATCACTTTGACCACATCCCGCTTGACACGATTCGACTACTCTCACCCAAAACATGTCCGACAAGAAAATTGGCGGTGAGGTCGGGTCAATACGCTCGTTGATTGATATAGCGCGCCTAGAGGAATATCTCACCGCGAACGTGCCTGATATCAAGACACCTATTAGCGTAAAGCAGTTCAAGGTGTGTACTTTCGTTCTTGCCTTCGCGGCTTTCTCTTTCATGACATATATCCTGCTTCCCTCTGCATGAGATCTGGACTCCCTCGTCTTTTCCTTTACGTCCATCCTTCTTGCACGTGAAAATCTGGCTCTAACTATACTTTTCAATAGTTTGGACAGGTATGCATTTCTGTGGATCTCGACACCAGAATCTCAATGTTATATGTATGAACAGTCGAACCCCACATATTTCATTACAGACGCAAGGTGAGGGCTTCACCATAATTCTCTTCATCATCATCTCATGTTCGTCACAGGTCAACGCGGTTCGTTCTTCGGAAGAAGCCTGCCGGACAGCTGTTGTCTAGCACCGCTCACCAAGTTGAGCGTGAATATACTGTTCTCCACGCGCTGTACTCCTACAATACGCGACCTACCGTTCCGCCAGCATCATGCGTTCCCGTTCCCCGTCCATACATTCTCTGCACAGATTCCTCGGTTCTCGGTACCCCCTTCTATATCATGGAATTTATTGATGGACGCATCTTCACCGATCCCAAGCTACCCGAAATTTCAAGTGCGGAGGAGAAGAGGGAGATATGGCTGGGAGCTGTTAAAGCCCTCGGAGCCTTGTCCAGTGTCAACCCTGACGCAGTGGGTTGGAAGAATTTGGCCCGACTTCGGCGTATTTCCCCAGACAGATCAAGAGTCTAAGCAAAGTCTCGAGATCGCAAGCTCAAGCTGTGGACAAAGATACGGGAAGGCGGTGGGAGATATACCCGGCTTCACCGTGATGATGGCTTGGTACCAGTCGCACCTCCCGGACGAAGCCAAAGTAGGGCGGCGGATCGTGCACGGAGACTATAAACTTGACAATCTGATATTCCACCCGACGGAAGGGCGGGTTGTGGGGATCCTGGATTGGGAGCTGTGCACATTGGGAAGTCCTCTGGCGGACTTTGCCAATTTGACTCAGCCGTGGGCGGTGGCACCAAAGGACCTTCCTGGGGAAGGTCTAACCATGATGAGCGCGTTCAAGGGCGCGACGCTTGAGGAGGTGCCGATCAAGTATGAAGAGATGGAGCAGGAGTATTGCCGGTTGTTGAGGCAGCCGTACCCCATTCAAGAGCTGGTGTTCGTGAGGAGTTGGATGTTGCTTAGGGCAAGCTAACTTCTCTCGATGTATCTGCCTAGGCTAACCGTACCTCTGCAGCTCTCAATTATCTTGCAAGGCATCGCGGCGCGGTATGCGCAACGCCAGGCATCGTCAGAGCGTGCGTCGACGTATGGCGCGTTCTTTCCTGTTGTAGGAAATCTTGCGCGAATCTTCTTAAAAGAGAAAGGAATAAACCTGGGGGCTACTAGTCGATTGTAACCAGAGTGTATGTATCATTAATCCTCGTGTAACTTACTTTTGAGCTATCGAAAAAATGCGCCTCACAATCAAGGGAACTGTCCTATCGCGTTTGGTTTACCATCACGAGTATCATTCTATACATGTTGTAGTTCTCAACCTCTATGACTTGTACTTTATCTCGGCAATCTGTGTTGGTCCCAAACGATTGAATCAGCTACTTACGTGTTCAACGTACAACTTCGTGTTACACTGTTAGTTGCTTCGCGCCGCGATCCGTTTCCCACGCGCCCAAAGAGGAAGGACCGGCCCGTCGCTGAACTTCGTTATGAACGACGATGTCCGATTCGGGAGATGTCCCTAACGGCGTCGGCGACCCCGAAGAGAAGGAGGACCACGTTGATATCACAGACAGTCCCGCTGAGATGAGCACATCGGAGAGCGGCAGCCGCACAGAGGAGGACGACGCGCAAAGTCAGAGTCGGGATGACGACGAGGCCGACAGCGACGAGGAGAGCGGCGTTAGCGACAACGCCAGTGATGAAGATGGCGACGAAGACGACGATGAGGATGAAGACGAGCCTGCACTCAAATACGAGCGCATAACCGGAGGCATACCCGACTTACTCAAGAAGGACTCCGCGTCGGCCTTGACCATAACAAATAATAAAACCTTGGTGAGTATGTTAAGGATTATTATCCAGCTAACACTTTGCAAGTAAGGCTTTAGGAACTCACGCTGGTTTTATTCATCTCCTGGACATGACTGGACAACGGTTAAAGTCGTACAAACCTCATCAAGCCTCCGTCCTTGACCTTTGCATCGACGAAACTGGCGATTGGATCGCGTCTGCGTCCATGGACGGTGCGTATGTTATTTTATTGTTTGCTATGTTTGTTCGACAAGTAATAGGTCAAGTAATCATCCTATCCATGTCGACCAAGGAATCCTATCATTTCGACATGAAACGGCCAATGAAGACGATAGCTTTGGAACCGGGTTTCGCCAAGAAATCAACCAGAGGTTTTGTCTGCGGCGGACTGGCTGGATCACTCGTGCTACGCGAAAAAGGTTGGCTCGGTCACAATGACACTGTTCTACACGTTGGCGAGGGTCCCATATGGCATGTTCGTTGGCGAGGACGCCTAATTGCTTGGGCTAATGATTTGGTTAGTTCTAATACGCGAGTTGTGTACAATCTAACAAGCGACAGGGCGTCAAGATCTACGACACAGTATCACAGACGCGCATCACCTTCATTGACCGACCAGCCAGTAGTCCACGTGCAGACCTCTTTAAATGCACACTACAGTGGCAAGACGACTCTACCCTTCTCATCTCATGGGCAGACCACATCAAGGTGCGCGGATTCGCGCGCGCCCGCGTACAGCTACTACAGCTGCTACAGCAAACCTCCCTCCTCTTCTCGTCGAGATTACGGCTGTTTTCCAGTTGGACTGTATGATCGCAGGCATCGTTCCTCACCCCATGCAACCGTCTGCTCTCCTTCACCCCGACAATACTTCGGCACATTCCCGCGCTCCGTCTGTAACAGCACTAGCGTCTTCACCCTCTTCTCTACTCATCCTCGCTTATACTCCGCCGGACATGTCGTTCAACGATGAATTGACGGAAGACCGCACTAAACAAGCACGTAAACAAGCAGACCGCCCCGAACTACGGATTATTTCGCGTTCGGGAGAGGAGCTCGCTGCAGACGCCTTGAGCGTCACGAACTACCAGTCATGGGGGTGTAATGACTATGTCCTCTGCGAGGTCCCACTGAGGATTCCGCTGCAGACGCAGGGAAGTGTTATGTTGTCGTAAGCCCGCGCGATTTGATTTTGGTGAAGCCACGAGACAAAAGGGACCATGTGAGCTGGCTGGTAGAGCGTAAGCGATACGAAGAAGCGCTGGAAGCTCTTGAAGCTAGCGGAGAATCGGTGGAGGAAGAGGGGGACGGCTTAACGGCGTCTCAAATTGGGCAGAGGTATATTGAGCATCTCGTGAATGAACGTGATTTCAGTAAAGCAGCCAAGTTGTGCCCAAAGGTGTGCGGACATGCTTCAAAGCGATGGGAGGATTGGATCTTTGTCTTTGCGGAGAAACGGCAACTGCAGGTGAGTTTCGTCTAAGGTGGTTATCATAGTCACTGAAAATCGTCCAGGTGATAATACCTTTCATTCCGACAGAACAGCCGCGGCTTGATCACGTTGTCTACGAAATGATTTTGGCGTATTTCCTCACGCACGACAGACATGTACGCTCACTGTTCATTTCCCGCAGTGTTGCGCTGATAATAGTCAGGCGTTGTACGACACTATCAAGGAGTGGCCAAAGGACATCTACGACATAGCCGCTGTGATAGTCGCCGTTCGTTCCGAACTGGAAAAGCAAGCTTCAACATCTTCGACCATCTCGTCTTCGCCCGACACCACTATTCTCATGGAATGTTTAGCCGAGCTGTAAGTGGCTTTCCTAGTTTTTACCCTGTACTAAACATTATTTCAAGATACACCGCCAATCGCCAACACGGGAAAGCCTTGACCTACTTTTTGCGTCTGCGTCGCCCGAATGTCCTCGACGTGATTCGGGAGCACAACCTCTTCACCGATGTGAAAGATCAGGTTCTGCTTCTTGTGGAATTTGACCACGAGCTAATGCGTAAGAGGGAAGAGGCAGGGGAGACGATCGAAGATGGGAAGAGCGATGCCATCACTCTGTTGGTCGACAATATCCACTCTATTCCCGTGAGTTCTTTCGAAACTGAACGTAAGCCGTAGATGATCAACTTCTTCTGCAGGTGGAACGCGTTGTCCGTCAATTAGAGTCTCAGCCGCGATACTTGTTTCTGTATCTTGACGCGTTGTTCACGAGGGATTCGCATCTGGTTGCTCAGCATGCGGACAAACTGGTATGTTGCCAAGCTTTCAGTGTATAACTATACTACGTCTATCCTCGTAGCTGAAACTCTATTCGGAATATTCACGACCGAGGTGATCGATTTCTTACGCGCTAGTACAGATTACAGCTTGGAGAGGGTAAGCTAGATATTCGTATACATCGTCACCTAGCATTGACTCAAAAGTTAGGCGTATCGAGTCTGTCAAGACAAGGATCTGGTCCCCGAAATGGTGTACTTGCTTGGGCGCATGGGAAATAACAAGCAGGCGTTGACGCTCATTATCGAAAGACTCGGCGACGTTCGGCAGGTCTGTCCGTTTGATCTGTCCACGATATGTATTGACTTGTATTTCAGGCTATCGAATTCGCCAAAGAACAGGCAGATGACGATCTGTGGGAGGACTTGTTGAAGTATTCGGAAAGTCGACCTGGTAAATCGTTCTTTCGTCCTTGCTTTGTTGTTGCTGATGAAAGTGATAGCCTTTATACGCGGCCTCCTTGAGAACGTTGGCCCCGAGATCAATCCCATTCGGTTGATTCGACGCATCAAGAATGGACTGGAGATCCCTGGGCTCAAGGAAGCGCTCATCAAGATCCTGCAAGACTTCCAGCTGCAGATATCCCTCTTGGACGGGTGTCAGACCATCTTGAACGGCGACAGCTCGGATTTGTCCAGGACGTTGGATAACAATCAGACGAGTGGATTCTTCTTGACGTGTAAGTCGTCTTTTCTCCAGCGCAGACAGGTTTTTTATGCCACTCAAGCTAAGGGCAAGTGCCCGATATGTACACGTTCGCTTCAAGAAGCGCCTCAGACGCTCATGATCTTGTTTCTGTGTCGCCACGTCGTGCATGCTTCGTGTTGTAGTGGAGGCGACGACCTCCCACCGCAGCCGGATCCGGTGTTGAGGGGTGTAGGGATATTGGGATCGTCGGGGCGAGGGTTGAGCGGGAAGATTGCTTTGTGAGTTTCCAGTCTTGGGAAAGTCGAGCGGATAGCTGATTTTGATAGCGAGCACGACGTGAGGCGGAGGCTGACGAAAGGATGTCCTGTGTGCCATAACAGGAGTGAAGGGTTAAGGACATAATTGGTTGCTTTAGTATACCCAGGTAGGCAGGATCTAATGTGGCGCTCAAGTTCTCTTGAATCAAGAACTTGCGTTGCGTGGCGTTCTTTGTAGCACTAAGCAGGACATGCACACGATAAGTATCTTCAACTAATCGTATAACAGAACACATCACTTACCCAACTTCGAACGGAAGAGTTGCGTATGGCTAACGCTCCTTCGTCGTACAACGTTCAGGAACATAATGCAGCACAGCACACTCAAGGCCCAAGGATGGCTTTACAGAATTTACGTCCACGGTGGTTCAATCAAAGTGCGGAGCGGGCTTGGATCGGGCTGATTCGGCCTTCTGTTTTCTGGTGACAGTGCGAAATCTATCTAATCTGATTTGGGCCGGATCTTATCTGATTTGAACCATTTGCAAACCACCTTCCATTGGTTTGCTCTCCGGTCATAAAAGAGAGACGGATGATGTCGAAAATGCCCATTTTGCGATGTCTTCTTCTGCCATCACCCCGGCAGGCTACCGTGCTGAGACCTTCGTCGCCCCAGCTGAACAGACGTTCAAACTACCAGACTCGTCTTCCGTGACTAGCGTCGACGCGGAAAGCACCATCACCATCACTTGGAATGAGTCCAAGGTCGTCTTCACTCCGCAGGAGCGCACTGTCCGTGTCAGCCCCATCGGGATCGTCAACGACAACCGCGCCGTGTCGGAAAAGATCCTACTGCTCTCTAGTCCGACACCTGTGACCACGACCATCCTGTGGGTCGCCATCTACGCTATTTGGTTGCGCAAAAACGAAGACGACGTCGCCCCCGTGACTATTGATGAACAGATCTCGAACGCGAGTGAATTAAACTCTTACCTCCTCCATACCGGTTTAGGGTTCTTGCCCGACCGCACCGATCCCAAGACATTACTGCTCTCCCGCCCGGCGTTTTGGCAGGCTGCCGGCGCCCCGCTTGGGCTGTCCTGGCTCCGGGACCCCATCCCCTCCGTCGCGCACTCCCCCCACTTCCCCTTCCCCTACGTGCAGTCGTTCACGCGAGGCGAACACGTCCTCACGACGCACCCCCTGCGCCCGCCAAAGCCCGCGCCCGGCACGACGATCTACGCGCGCTACATCAACGCGCTCAACCAGCTCCTGACGTTCACGCACATCGACGCGTCGAACCCCGCGCACTTTGACGTGTACACGCGCTGGCAAAACTCGGACCGCGTGAATGTTGGGTGGCGCGAGCGCGGCGACGATGAGCACCACCGCGCGTATTTGAGGGACCGCCTGGCGGACCCGCATATTATGGGCTTTATCGTCGCGTGGGATGGGGAGCCTGCGGGGTACGGCGAGATGTCGTGGGTCAAGGAGGATCCTATGGGCACGTATGTCGGCGGGCTGGGCGACTATGACCAGGGCACGCATCTTTTGATTGGTGAGGAGAAGTTTAGGGGAAGACAGCGGTGTATGTGATGATTCCTTTTTCCGCAGCCGAAGCGCGTTCTAACCTCGCAGTCACTGCTATCATGACCTCGATGAAGCACATGTGCTTCCTCCGCGAGCCACGTACGGATGTCGTTGTGGGAGAGCCTAGGGCCGATTTGCCCATCATTCCTCGACTCATTTCGTATCTGCCCCAGGAGTTCAATCGAGTAAGTTTTCTTCGCGACAACTTTGGCGACAGATTCTGATGCTCCGAATAGGAATTTGAGCTCCCGCATAAGAGGGCGGTGTATTTCATACTACGACGGGAACGCTTCTTCCAGGCAGCGATGCTGTACTAAATGATAAGGATGTTTCCGGTGAGCACATATAAGTGCATACAGACCGTTCCATAAATCCACTAGCGACAAAAGTTCAATTCCCGTTCAGCGCAGGCACACGGCTGTGTAGACTCGATGGGGTGCTGCAAAAAAGAGTCGACAATGTCCCAGATATACAGTGATTACCCAAAATCTACCATAAGTGCTACAAAATATCTAGCAATAATATACACTCAGCACTATATCCAAACGAACACTACTTGAGATGGTCCATAGATCTAAGGCTAGTTAATGGGTACACTCTCATACGCCGGCGGCGCCTCGCCCGACACACCCTCCCGTCCAGAAACAAGCCGCTCATAGAGATCCGTGCGCCCCATAACCGAATCGACATTGCGCAGCGAGCGCATCGTGTCGACGGGGTGCGATTCCACGGCCGACGCACCCGAATCCGAATCAGTAGAATGGCGCGTCGAGGCGCGTTCGAGCGGCGGCGACGGGGGCGCAGGGGCCTTGTGGTGGAGGTGGAGCGAGTTCGTCTTCTGGCAGGGGCACTGGTGCGCCACCGACGCGGGATCCTCAAACGATCTCGTGTAGTGTGGGAGACTCGTCCATTCCGGGTTGCAGCGGCACTGTAGTTTAGAGCTTCCTTCAGATGCAGTCCAAAACGGGGTGAGGTATAACTCACGGAGAGAATGTGCACTGGGGTCTGCACGACAATGTCAAAGAGTTTCTTCTTGCCCGTCTTCGCGTCTACCGAGGTTGGATCACCGCTCTCTACACGTATGATGCACTTGAGCACATGCGACACGACGATATTGCTCTTCTTGTTTTTGTTTGAGAAATGCAAAAGTCGACATGAATTGGGAAGCTTGAGGTCTTGCTGGAACGACCATGGGCCTGGCCCCATCAAGCTCGACGCCATCTCGGATATGTCGTCTTCAGGTCCAATTAAAGTGTGCAACGGAGACTGTCGGAACGCCTCTGGGTCGTCAGATTCGAGGGGTAGAATAGGCTGGTGCACGCCTTTCTTGTCTTCATGCTTGATGGAGAGTAAGACGACGTTTGTTGCGGGGTCCGTACGCGCTACTTTGCTCCCGCTTGCGAGATACTCGGTTTTCTCTACGCATGCTCAGCTCTCCAAAGGAAGAATAACTAGGAAAAGAACTCACCTTCGATGACGACGGACAATCGGTGTATCTTCATCTTGGCTAGCGGCATAAACGTGAGCGATATCGGCATGGTCCCACCAATGTAGAAGCTGCGACCCGATATCGTGATGAGGTACTGCAGCTGCGAGTCCCAATGTCTCTCTACAATAATATTCTCTGTATCCTCCGTATCTTCCTCCGTAGGACAAGAGACCACCACCACATCACGCTGCGCCTCCAGCTTGGTGGTAAACGTGCCTAACCGATGAACAGTGGCGCTGAGAGACCATGATACTGATCCGTAATTGCATTGCATCGTTGGTGGTGCGTTCCCCGGTATGGTAAACGATATTGGGTAAGTGTAGGTGCCTATGGATGCCTGTCAGATGTGCTAGCCCATATGGAGAACAACGTAAACGATTTGCGTACCGGCTTTGAACTCTTTCCACCCGTCCCCCTCAGTCTTATGATCGTCCGCCTCCGACTTCCACATATCACCAAGCATCTGCGATATCCGTTCCTTCGAGCCCATGGGACGTATGAGACTTGGAGTTGGGCTATCTGCACTCACGTTCCCAGCCCCCTTCACAAGACTCCTGCCTCGAGCAAACGCGTCTTCTGCAGACGTCTCGCGTTCTTTCGATCGGAAACCAATTCGAGGAGACGTGACGGCATCAAAAAGAACGTTAGAGACTGAAGAGAGGCTGAAACGAGCACTTTTACGACGCCCTCGCGACTCGCTTGGGCTGCGTATGGTATCGCTGGGCATGGGAGTAGCCGATAACTGTGGGGAATGAGGAGCAGTACTTGGGCCAGATGCCAACGGGCTCTCTAACGCGTCTTCTATGCTGTTGTGGTGGTGCGAAAGCGAACGATCGCCGCGAAATGAGCGCACACTTGAGGCAGCGGAATGGTTGAGGGGTGTCGGGGGCGCGCCTATAAATAGTTCAATCGACTGAGACGTACAGGAGAACATGGGCACGCACTGTGATTAGCATCCTGTACGACGGTATGGCCAGTGGGGTACTCATCAACTGTTTCCAGATGATAAGAAGAGTGTGAAGGGCTCAGAGTTGGTCGTTCCAAAGACGTAAACGAGCCAGGTGGCGTCATATTTGGGGGATGAAGAGAATATGGCGGAATGTCGGGGGAATCGTTATCTCGCCGGGCATCCATGCTAGTCCGACGGCGCGATCTAGCAAAGTCAAGCTCTCGAATGGCGCCTCGAGAGCGCGCACGGGGAACGTTGAAGCGGTGGTCATCATCTAGATCGTCAAAGACCTCTTCATTTAAGTAAGCAACGCCCGGTCCAACAGATGCAGTCCTTCGTGGTGGCGGCTCGGCATTGAAGAGCACGGCGGAGATGGAGAAGACTTTGGTTTTCTCGGTGACATCTGCTCTCCTAGCGCCAAAGCCTGTGGCCATGTTATACAGCGTCTGGCCAGGATGATCCAAGGGTTGCATACCTTCCGGCCAAGAAGTCGAGGAAGTGGCTTGTAACTTGAGCTCAATGCTCGTGATCTTTGTCGGTTTGACAAGCTCGAGAATCAACAAGCCTCGCAGCAAGGACGAACGCGCTTCAGGGATGCGACTACGGCCTGCCGAGTCATCGGTGCGGAGGAAAACAGCAGACTCAGTCAAACGAATGCTGACGCTGTTCCTCTTGAGACCGTGCATAGTGATGATGGTGGTCCAGTAAGGCCTCTTGAAGGGAAAAAGTACGACCGATACAAATCGACACCAAACGGTTGCTCCGAAAGTCAAGTTGCCGGAAGCAAAGCCTCCATCTTGTTGCGTTGCGCACGTGTGACCGGGCTGGATAGCATGTGCTATTGCGACCATCTGGCCTCATAATAATCCATAAAGGCTTCATGGTTCTCCCTGTCGCGCCCACTGCCGCCCGTGGTGCTCGGGGACAAGGTATCGACTGTCCACAAACCCCCAGAGGCCCCGATTTCTCCAGTTTCTCGGTCGGATCGTCGTTTTTGGGATACTCACTGTGACGCGTTTATGTCTGTGCCTGTTCCAGGGCCCAGACCTTGAAAGCGAAGGCAGGCATCCCGTTCCTGAAGCTTGTTAGTCTGCAAAGTGTCAAAACGGAGGAAAGAACATGATGTTCAGCGCACTGGAAGGACCTAGATGGCCGGACCATCGCTTACATTGACAACAAGTGTACGAATTTCACCGCACTGCGCAGAATAGGGCACGTGGCTGCTTTGTTCCTTCCGACCATCTTGAATGCGCCACACTTTGGACTTTATGGACGCGCTTTTTGATGGTCGACGCGGGCCCCCGCTTCCCTACCCTTCGCTGAACTGACAATGCGCGTAATCGTGTTCTTGACGTCTACGTCACATGCGCGTCATGGACCTGATTGTGACAACTGCTAGCCGACTTATCTCCCTCGTCTTCTTCTTTGCTTTGAGGATACCACGCGTCTTCTACCCTCTTTCCCCCGTCGCTCGTTGTCTTGCCCCCGTCAACGTGAACTCGTACTCTCCTCCTGCTCCTCATTATGCGTTCATTCTCTGTTGGCCTTATCTCTCTCGTCAGTTTTTCTTATCCAGCAAGAGAACCGTTCTAAAATTTTCTCTAGTTGACAGCTGTAACCGTCGCAGTGGCAAAAGACATTGTCATCACCGTCGGTCTGAACACGACTGACAATGCGACAGCAGTCTTTCAGCCTGACACTGTCACGGCTCAATTGAACGATATAGTCGTGTTCAACTGTTCGTACTTTTTTTTCTTCGCCTTGTTGGAAAATGTCAAACTTTACTTTTCCAGTCACCCAGGGCAATCACACAGTGACCCAGTCTCTGTTTGCCACGCCATGCATTCCCGCTCACGACGCAAACATCACTATCAACGGGTTTGACTCGGCCTTCCGTGACGCGGGGAATGGTACCGCCATAACCATCCTCACCGTCCCCATCACCCCGGAAATTGAAACCAGACTATCTGGTTCTTCGACTACAACACTTGCGGTCAAGGTGGTGTCGGCGGTATCAATGTCAACGAAAGCTCGTTCGAAAACACGGATGCGTTCATCGTACGTTATATTCTCCGGTCGCTATCATTGGTTGCGCTGAACTGTTTTTGTAGCGTAACGCTATCAGACTCAATGGTTCCGATTCGTCGTCGAGTTCATCGAGCTCGTCCAGTCACACGTCGACTTCATCTTCTTCCCAATCACTGGTTCTTCGGATTCGGATGGTGCTGAGCGCGCCGTAGTCTACGGCGGAGCAACCCTCCTTCCTCTCTTCCTATTGCGATGTTCTTCTAGATACCCTGTTTGCTTTGCCGTCTGTTTCCCATTCATACCCCGTTGTTGTTTGTTATTCTTTCCGTGTTCGTTAGATTACGGTTGTGTTATGGACCAAGTATGCATACTAAATTGGATGCTTTCTGTATTGCGATCTCTCAAAGTGTAACAAATCAATGCATTGAACCGTTATGCTACTACTGTATCTGAATCATGAGACATGCTGGTACTAGTAATATGTGATCGACTTCTATTCATCCCAAGATGAGCTCACATTCTTCATCTCGCACATCTTGGAACCAGTCTCACGCCCTTCTAGTCCTTGCCCGGCAATAACACGTTCTGCCGCGCAATCGGGAATGAGTGGGTCAGTTGTCAGATGCAATGACGAAGCAAGGACGCAGACACATTCGAGGTCAGGAGACCGCGAGCAGGAGTACCTCCACTCACTATCACAAAGCTCTCAAGCGAAGCACGAGACTTTTGGCATCAAGCTCAAGCCTTGCTCAACACGGGAAGAAAGCCAGCTCGCTTGAAAGCTTCATATGTTGAGCGGGCTCTCTACATCAATTATCGGTGATTATAGTCTAGCAAGTACAACAAATGAGCCATCTACCATTATACGCAAATCCAAAAACGCACTAATAGATAAACTGAATAAGTACTCCTCTTCTAGCTATGAGGTTCCGAAAGACCCTCAACCTTCTTCTCCGGCGACGTTGGCATAAACCTGGCAAAACAGACCTCGCCCTCTCCCGCATCTGCGAACCACTCCGCTTATCCTTCTCCTTCTCGGGTCCTTGTCCGGCGAAACAGTCAAAAAATTGATCATCACCGACCACAAATTATTCGCAGTCAACACATGCTCCCCCTCGAAAATCCCATGGTCCGCAATCTTCGCCAACAGCCTCGCCTCCTCCGTATCCTCCTCGACACATACTGCTCGGCGGCGGGTTCTCGTCCCCGTCCAGCGCCCACGCCCAGCTCCAGCTCCCAGACGAGGGTATCAGCCCTTCCTTGATGTGCGGCTGGGCGCCCTCTTCCTCTTCCTCCTCCCGCTCAAGCGTCTGCTGCAGCACCGTCATATTCCGGATAATATCCTTATTCGCACGCTCGAGGTTATTACGCCTGTGCTTCTCCACGACCTTGATCGCATGCGCAAACTTCCTGTCAAACTTGTCCAGGCCCTCGATGAACCGGCGGATCGCGAGCTCAGAGATGTTGCCTATAAACGCCGAGGGGACTTTCATCGCGTCAAGCTCCGATTCGGGCTCGAGTGGCGGATGACACCTTTGGTGGAAATACGCTCCCGGATCATGGTCCCGTCCCACGAAGAACCGGATTCCTATACGATACAACGCATCAACAGACGGGTCATTTTGTAGAAAGGAGACGCCACCATGTATATAGCTGGATCTCCAGCCATCTTGTCCTCGGGATCTAGTGGGGTCGGAGACCCAAATCGAGGACCACCCACATCGTTCGAGCTCGCAGAATCTTCACGTTTCGTACCGTTGCTCTGGGAAGAGGAGGCGCGACATTCTTCGAGCGTGGAACGGTCCTCCTTCGGTGCAAGGAAGATACACTTTGCGAAATTGAACGACGAATGGACATCCGCCGCTCAGTCTTCGCTGGCAGTGCCTCCGCAGAAGACGTCAAGGACTCATCTGCAGTCATTTCCGACGGTGGCGTTGTGAATGAGATGGCCTCCTCAAAGAAGGTGCAGAGAAACTCATTGATCGCTGCCCAGTCGGTGTTTGTGGGGAACTTGGTATCGAAAACGATGAATCGACGGGACTTTGCGGTGTTCGGTCATCCCGGTTACGTGCTTGATGAACGATGCCACCGCGCGGAAACAGTACTTTCCAGGCGTCGTGAATGAGAAGAGAACGGGAATTATGTGTGCAGTGTCTGCGTACGTTCATCATTAACGAGATCCAAGAGCGCAAAATTAACTTGCCATCGTAGACTGTAGATGAACGAAGTAGCCTTGAATTTCGATTCAATATCTTCAGAGGAGGATAGATTTTCGTGTCTCGTCCTTTATCGGAAAGCGTTCCGGATAAGCAGCTTTGTGCGCACTAACGGCTATGAATTATAGCGCGCACTTGGAAATAATCCTCACGAATATAAATTTCATCGCGCAGGACCTCTTTATCACTTGCAATTATGAAAAGAGGTGGCAGGCCTCCCAATAGGATAGGCCTGGACTGACAAGAGCTAAAGAAAACTGAGCCGGTCTCCACGTCTCTTGAAGAGGGGACGTACGATGAATCAGAAGACTGTTCTGAGTATACATGTGCAACTGTTCAGTAATCTTCAGCGTTTCTCCAGCTTCCGTGGTGAGTGATATCGTTTGACGATCTGCCGAGTCGACTGCAGGCAACGATGCTGTCGCGCCGACATCAATCGGCATTGTTGAATGAATCGACCCAGGAGAATTTGACGTGTGACATTGGGAGATGATCGTGGCCGTAGGATCGTCCATCTTGAGAGTCTTCCTTATTCGAGATCGCAGGGAAGCATGCACTCGGCGCGTCATTTCTTGTGAAGGAGGAGGCCAAAGTATACTTGGTTTCTGCAATGAGAGTCCATATTTGGGTATCACATCGGTCTCCGTGTTGGTGTGAACACTTGGGAATGAATGTGTTAGGCTAGGAAAACGTCAAGTTGAGGGATGGAGTGAACGACGCGTACGTACTCGCACCAAGGCGAAATGAGGACGCCCCCGCAGGCATAGGCAACTCCAAATCTCGGATAACTTGCAAAAGAGCCAGAGAAATACCTCCGCCAGCGAATCACCTGAGATGATCAGATGGGATGGCTTTACTGGTCGATGCTTCGCTTCAGGTGGTGGTCGGATGAGATACAGATCTAATGACCGTTCAATGACAGTTTTCACATGATAGCGTCCAATCTTACACGAGGCTAATACATCTTGCAGAGCGCATGGGAATGGGTATTGAGGCGCTAAGCGGTAGTTCACAGCTGCAACGACTCATCAGAAAGGCGAGGCCTGAGAGTCGACCACACACACCGAAAACGCGTCCGTTGATTTTACGGGCGTGGCGTTGAATGCTATATCTATACGAATTATGAATACAAACGGACATAGAGTGTCGTCTCACATACCTCTCTTGATCCACGCTTCCAAAGAAGTAACCGCCTTGAGCGCAGCAGTCATTTATATATACAAACCGGAGTTTCATTGGTCAACTACTCACCACCATGCAGATACAATATACAACGCATGTCGTCCATGTCCTCTTCATAATGTGCTGGTTCAGTTTTCGGTGCTGGCCTGTCGCTCTGCTTCTGCATCTTGTAACGTCGTTTAGCTTCTTGCCAATCTTTGCGTGCTGTTATCCATTCGCCCTCGACTCTTCGGATCCGTCACGTAAGAGCGTATTGGGATTTTAACTAGACGCACCCATTGATACCGCGGACCTGCCACCATTTCACACCGCCAACCAACCGTCGCGCGGTTTCTTCCCCACCGAGGACCTGAGTGAGGTATTTCGCGGCCTCATCGCAACAGGACATTGGACTACAACTTTGACGACGTGAACCCATGGGGGAGAGGGCGTTTGGGTGTTACCGAAGGCTACATACAAAGCATTAGAGAGGCACATGGCGCGACACTGCGTACTGATGATACCTTGTACTTCTTCAACAGTATGACTGGAGAGCGTCTTAACAGCAGAAATCAACTATCAACAAGCTGCTTACTATGTTGACACCTCGAGGAACTTCTGCGAAACGACACAGGGCATCAGCAAGCTGTCAAACTGAAGAGGCGAGGAACTAACTTTTATGACATTGAACGCCTCGTCATAAAGCAATTCGTCCCGCCGGAGCTGTGTTGTAGGCTTCTTCGTTGCATCTCTCTTCAGCCTTTCCAGATAGTGCTTGACAAGAGTTCCTAACACGACGGGTCCAGTAATGAGACTGGCCTCTGCTGTTAGCGTGTTAACCATCGCCGAGATAAGCGGGGGGAAGTGGGGTGACTGAGAGGAGAAGAACGGGCCAGTTACAGAGTAAACTATGCTGCATCTATATAGTGCACGGGCCTGAGTGAACGCCAGAAGCAAAGCGACGGATTGCACTGCCGATCAAACGGATGACATATGCGCCATTGATCAGCGGAAAAAAAGGACGCGCCAAGAAGACGACGCGTATGATCAACGTAAATTGGGTTTAGTGATTCAAACAGTACAACGCTCGTCAACGAATTGTCGACGAGAAATCTCAACTTTGCCACCAGTCGACAATGATTAGTATCAATTGTCGTTAGATCCCATGCATCAAGCCGAGCCGAGGTGCACCTCTCCCCGTCTCAAAGGCTTGTGAAACAAAATGCATAAAGGTAGTAACGATGACCTGAAGAACAATCCCGTTTTGATTCTCCGGCGCATCTCTGGAAAGGTAGAATCTCCGTACTGGCGATTCCTACTGTAACTATTTGAGCTCTTTTCAGCAAGGCCGATTAGTACAGTAACTTCAGGCCATCGTAAATCACGACGTGTTCCAACGGAGAGTGTGGATGTGTGGACGCCGAGAAGTGTCAATAGGACCTTGAAGTTTCGCACTCATTTAATAGCAGCAATCCAACAGGCAGGCTAGTTGAACAGCAGCAATGATCGAGATAATGATTGAGAGGTGTCGAATAAGTTAACGTGCGAAATGAAAGGTGGTCTAGTCATCACTGGCCGCGGTATTAGCAAGAGAAGAGAATTATGATCAGAGACGTGAACGCACTCTGGAGGCTCCCGTCGAAGAAACAAGTCTATAGCCGCAGAAAATGCGGCAAATGCCAATCCGCCGCCTATTGCTGCTCTCGGTCCAGCATTTCGTCCAAGGAAACTACCAGTGATGAATCCCGCAGATACAGAGTTGTAGATGTCGTTTTTTGCGCGATACTACGAAAAAGAAATAAGGTTTTAATTGATGCTGTTGGAACACGACGTACCCCTTCAATCACACATTCTATACCAGCATACAATGCTCCAACCTTTGCAAATCCTTTTCCGCTCGAAATTACACCTTTACCCATATCTTTCAGAATGACGCTGACTTTCTGCGAAGCGCCCGCGGCAGCTTGCTGGCGCAGTAGAGGATCCTCATATTGAAATGAGGTGGTCATGAGGGAGAAGAAACCTCCGATACCGAAGCCTAAATGACATGAATACAAGTCAGTCAAAAACAAAGTATAAACACGTACCCATTACGCCAGCCATGGCGCTTTTGAACGGGGCGGATTCGGTGACCATAGTGGTCCTGTTTTGGAACATCCTGGCCTGCAGCCAGGCCTCCCTGTCATCCTCGGTGAGGCCAGGAGGCAGTGGCTCCTTTCCCACAGGGTATATTGGCACGGAGAAAGGGAACCTTGGGTCAACACCACTCATGCCGGATGCAAGATGATCGTCCAAAAGAGAGCTGCAAAGCGTGCCGATTGCCTGTCATGACGCTTACGTTCCACTTGGGTATCCTGAGAAGATTCTGAGGGCTTCCGTTTACACCTACAACTTCAACTTTCAAGGGCTCGTATTATTTTCCTTTGCGAAGACATCTTGAAGACATCAAGGAACGTGACTGCCCTTATGTAGTGAATTCACATAATCCTTTGCTTGATTAGGTTAGACTTCGACGGGAGTTTGTGCTGGTGCATAGCGCCGGACAGAAGAGGTCTGTACTCACTCTAAGAAAGTCGATATTTGCTGAATTGATCATAGACAAAATCATTTTCTGTCGCAACTAGACTTCAGAGCATCTAAGGCGCGCAAGGCGTTCGTAGCCTTTCTCATCTCGGGACTGGCAGTCACCGCGCACCGACACATCGTTTCATCCATAACATTCAGTCTGTATACATGGAATGACCACTACCCTTACGCATCAACGCATATGCGCCACTCCCTAGCGATCCCACCATAGATGCACTTGTGAATATGCTAACGCTCCGAGGCTGCATCGCCCAAGTGAAGCAAATTATCCCTCCCATCATCAACGCGAATCCCACTGTCGCCGATGCGATACATAGCGAGTGCATCCGACTCAATAGATGCACTGGGGGCGTTCTTTGAAACGGACCGACTTGTACGAGATGTGGATTAGCTGACCAGATCCCTCGCGAAGACGACGACGACGCTGCCATCTTGATGGGCCTGGGCGGGGATCTTTCGGTGAGCCTGTGATATGGTGTGCTGCCATGTTCAAAATGACTGAACCCGGCTTTGTATGCACCGAAGGCGCTGGCTCAATCCCCTCGGCTTTCAATTCCTCCTGTTTCGCTTCGGATAGCTTGAATCTAATCAAGAAAAAGGCGGAAAGAAACGATACGAATGCTAATAATGGTGCGTCAGTCGATATTTTCATGTTACCGACAATTGGACGCGTACAGGCATTAATGTGCATCACCAACGCGCCAAGGATGCATGCGTTACAAGCAGATTGCCACGCTGAACTTTCGTCCGGTGAACTGGGTGTCGTAATTTGAAGCATTCCAGCTTCTACAGACGCGAAGAATGTGGTTATCACGCTAATCAGCTGAAGCCGGTCCATCCATGACTGGACAAGGTCCTTCATCGCCTTCCGACGTGCCTCGTCGTCTTCAGCATCCTGTTCTTCCTGTGTATCTGGAATATCGCTCTAGCTCTACATCTCAGCTTCAGTCAGTCGGTATGTACTCACGCTTTTTTGAGGCAACAGGACTTTCAACATATCTTCCAGTGTATGACGGCGCCTTTGGCTCTTCCATATTCTCAGTGTATGTCTTGAACATCGCGAAAGGAAATGACAAGATGGATGTAGAGGGAAGGGATTATGGCAGGGCTGCCTTAATCATCCCGACGCTACAAATAGTCTTGAAATAGCCGGTTGGGTCCCGAAGTGTACGGTGCACGACCCAAGATCGCTCCTCTCAGTAAACGCGTCTCCAACGCATAATTACAGTAGGAATCATCTAACCAAGTCACAGGTGGTGCATATCAAAACGTGATTCCACTGAGCGGAGCGCGGTCATTTATGAGAGAAGGCTTGCTGATAAAGTAACCACTTACAGTGCTGTAGCTGTCATCTGCGCTTCGTGTCGAAACGCCGCCACCGCCTCGCTATCGGCATCTCGGTCTGCCCTCCATGCTCGAGCTTCTAGCGCTGAGGCTAAAACGTTGAGCCCGTGCGCGCAGTCCTTGTGCCCGGGGGGAAAGCCGACAGGATTTCCCGATGCGTGAATATCGCTTCGAGGTATTCGCCGTTCGTGGTAGGGTAAGACTCGAGCTGGGCTTGGATTGCTTGCAGGTATGCGCATCCGGTGTACATAACCTCGTCATGAGCCTATCGTTAAGGCTGCTGTTGAGCAAAGCTCCTCCAAGAGACATGTTGTGGGTATCCTACTGGACAATTGTCGCACTCCATCGCGGCGAGGAAGGTCGGAGGTGTCTTTGAAAAGGGTCAGTGATCCGTGCATTATCCAGGATTGTAAGGTGCCTAACATTCGTCTTTAGGGAATCTTCGATCTTCATTGTGATGAAAAGATCACAAAGTACATCAGCATCGTGATGCGGCTGCAGAAGGGTTATTCAATGTCAACGCTTGGTCATTGCTTTATGTGAGAAGAACAGACCTGGTTCATCGTAGGCGATCTAGTGATGTGTATACAGTGAGAGTAAGAGAGCAAGTCGAGGAGCAGACCAGTCTACGCGTGTTTGCCATGTTGTGAACAGGACATTGATGGATTGGGACAAGATAATCAGCAGGCTTGATTGGCGATTAGAGGCCATCTAATACGAGCCCTTGTTGGAAAAGGGACAACATAATCCGCGGAGTTGTGTGGGTTGCGTGTGATAACAGCGATGTGGCGCATTGGGACAGAGACTAGGTGCTGATGGAGTCCCAGGTATACCGAAGCTCCAGAACTGCGCTGATTCGCTCGCCCAGCAGAAAATAGGTAGCCAATCATGATATCGCGCATCAAAAGCATCAAACTTGCATAGCGGAGTGTACCTCGTGTCTTGATAGTGACCTCGTGGAACACAAACTATGCACAACCGCTCACTTGTCACAATTTGACAGACAGCATACATGTTGAGCGTGGCGATGTTGACAATGGCTTTCTCTCATGAGTGATACGTTACCGGGTCGCCTGATGCCGATTGATCCAGGGTTTTTCTTCCAATTCTCTGCGCCCCCTATTTTTCGCTTCCAAGTTGAAATTACAGTATCATCACATGGGCTCGAAATTCTATAAGAACCTCTCCAGCTTCAGCGCTTACCACCACCCTTCCCCAAAGTTCGTGGTAACGCATAGACTTTGGGATCCCGGATCCCGACATATTAACTTCCGGCGTTCCTGATGAGGTTTTGATCTGTTCGTCCATCTTTTCTTGCTCCATGCATTCAGATTTGAGGCCGCGTAGTGTCACTGTATAAAGATCCAGGATCCCCAAAGACAATATCAGATCTGCATCACCACCCATGGGAGCGATACCTCTCGACAAAGCGTACCTCACTGCTATATGGCTCGAAACACTCTTTTACGGTGAACCTCACCTCTCATCATTGCAAGCGCGTTCTTAGTCTATGACTTCTCCAGGAATCAATCTCCTCCTCTTCTGCTCGTACCTATGGATTGCAAGATATAAGCAGAAAAACGGAGTATTAGCAGAGTCATTTTCCCCGTGGCGGTCTTGATGTTCTGTTTCTCAACTACACACGTGTCTCTTGGATTCCAGCGGCTTATCGAGGGCTTCATAATTCGTCGAAATAATTCAGGTGGACCAGGTGCTTTCTTCTCCGGTGCGTGTGCGTGGCCCCCCCCCCATGTTACTCTGACACGCGTGGTACCTTGAAGACGTCTCGATACCGGCAAATGTTGCCAAAGTGTGTCTTCATACGGTTAATTCTATTCTTGGGGATAGCATAGTGGTACGTGCATAACGCTGTGTATGTCACGCTCAAAGCTAAACGCAATTCGACAGGTGTGGCGTTGCTACCATGTGTGGGGGAAGAGCTGGTTGATATGCATATTCCCAGTTATGCTTATCACTGGGTCAGCTGGTATGTGGCGTTTTAGTTGGGTGGGTTCGTTCTAAAATTGTTGTAGTTAGTGGGTTCGGACAGACTGTTGTGTTCGCTCAAGCGAAGACTTCACACAGTGCCTTTGTGCATACGCTACAGCTTTGGAACGGCTGTGTGTTCTCATTCAACCTCGTGACGAATGTTGTTGTCACTTCGTTGATTGCATTCAGAATCTGGTGAGAGCAAGTTTTCATAGTTGAGTCAGCCGTTGATCTTTTCATAGGCATCTTGGAAGACAACTGAACTTTGGTTCATCCTTCCGCTACCGTAGGGTGCTTACGCTGGTAGTCGAGTCTGGCCTGATCTATTCGACTGCCGTCGCCATTGAGATCACGTTATACTTCCTGAACTCGAACGCGTTCTACATCGTCTACGACCCCATCGCTCAGCTGACTGTAAGGCACTTCAATCTTGTCCAGCACGCTCTCACACTTTTGGCAGGCTATCGTTCCGACGATGATTATTGTCATGGCTTGTCTAGGTCTGACGTCGAACGATCTGAACGACATGCAGACCAAGATGACTATAGAAACGAACGGACCGCAGTTTGCCGCGAACAAGGCGCCACGGACCACGACGTTGGGGACTGAAAGCATGTTCGGCGCTCGCAGCGCGGACCCCAGGAGCACGACGGGCAGCGTGTTTGTGGAAATCAAGGGAAGCAACGATAGCGAGGAATATGAACTGTCGTCGGCTGCTGGTTCACATAAGCCTGACGTATATCCCGGACAGGCGCTGTAGACAAGCGCCTTGTTTGATCGATCTGTAGCATTAATATACCTTCTTTTTCACCGATGAGATATGGTTAGCGCTGCGTAGCCCTTGCCAGGTTATTCTGCGTTTCAGCATGTTGTACTAGCCACGAGCTCCGACATTGCTAAGAAAATATAGGATGACTTGCCTATGAATCTAAACAAAGTCATGCGCAGACATGCATCGAGCGCTGTGATGTTCAAACTCAAACAGCACAATAGATTTCGTTTTGGAGGAGAAAGAAAGCATGAGTAGCCTTGACAGCTGGCGTTAAGTTGTTGTATGAAATGGAGGGAAGTTAGTGATATAGGAATCGTTAATCAATAAGCATTACACGGAAACTCTCAGCGCGCACCCAAGTGTCATTGGTTGACCCGGTTGAATGAAGGGTAGGAGAAATAACCAGCCATCTGGAAGTAAGGACTATGTCAGTGTATGGCCATGCAACGGGGTACAGGTCTTTCAAAACCTGTGCGATTGCTGAGGAGCCCAACGAGGGTGGAAGGGTCATTTGAGGAGCTCTTCAGAGTCAAGATATCGGTTCCAATCGAACATTTACGACATATTCGATTGTAGCGCGCAGTATTATCATAACTCCGTTGGCTGATAAATAGCACGACAGTGCGCGTTGAAAGGGTGGGAAACAAGCATCTCCAGTAAAGGAAGCTGACGATAGCGGCAGAAGATGGGTCAGAGAACATGCTTGAGCCTTGAGGAGCCCTACGACAAGGCGACGGATCGAATAAGGAAAGCTACAGATCATTCTTTTGCGGTAATGAAGCGATAAACGGGGTATAGAATGGCATGAAGAATGCAGATTCCTTGTCTAGCCAAGGAAACCAAGGGGGCACTCGTATCTGAGTTCCGAGTCCAGTAGTCTAGTAGCAGTGATAGCGCAGGCTGCGTCATCCGTGACTCAAAACGGGGCGGGACCGCTTACCATATTCGGGAGTTTCCGGGGTCCCCGTGTAATTTTCGGTGCTCGGCGAGGCTGCTGTTGTCTTCGTCCATCGTCCTTGCCTACAGGACAGACATCGCGGATTGCTCCTCGCAGCATCCGAAGCCTAGTCGCTACTAGACCCCACTCACTCTCCTGCTGTTTTCTCGCCTGCTGGCAGGTCACTTTTGACGACCGACCCACACGAGACAGAGACTCTTTTTTTTTTCAAATCAAAGTCAACTAAATCCACACTTATCGACGCTTTTCTCAAAATTCGTGCGTTCTGCTTTGTTTGTCTGCTATTCGTTGTTTTGATTGACGATGGCGGCGTAGAATGAGCAAATCTTCAACTGCTACGGTACCAAAGAATCCTCCCCAGCTCCCATCAAAGTCAGCTTGGTCAAAAGGCCCGCCTTCGTCTTCACGATCTCAGTCACCGGCCCCTTCCAGTACGCCAACCCATCCGACCCATTCCCGACGTCCCAGTGCGCTAGGCCAAGGTATACCCATCAAGGATGGCGTTGGAATCCCGCGTAACGTAGGCGCCACCAAACAGGGTACTTTCGCGTCCTTTTTTCGGTGTAATAGTGAGCTGACGTGGCCGCCCAGGCCCTTCCGTGTCTTTTGGATCGATTGACGATGTCAACGCACCGATTTCTTCATCACCCGCCCCTACCCCGACCCCACCAATAAAGTCTGAGGGCGTCAAATCTTTTGGCACTGTTCCGGCTACTGTGAGCCAGGTTAATGGCAAATCGGCCGTGCAGACTAGCGCCAAACCAGCGAGCTCTACGGTAGCAAAGATAGGCAAAGTGGATATAGCAAAACTGTTTCAGGGCTCGTCATCAGCGTCGACTTCGGCACCGTCGCAGCCCTCTTCCCCCAGCGTGCGGCCAGCCGTCGCTGCACAACCTCCCTCGTCGCATACACCTCCTGCATCAACGTCACCGTACCAGCAGTTTGTGCCACAAAATGGCATGCGGCAGCCTCCACCCTCTGCCGGTCCGAACGGTGCCCAATCAGGGCCTAAATCTCCTCAATATCGACACGCTATACCGAATGGTGCTGCTTCGCGAATGCCTAGTGGTCCTACTGGGCCTCCCCAGATGGGTAGCCCTCGGTTATCTTCACATCCTCCACCGAACAACATGCCGCCACCACAAATGCAGCCACAAATGCAACCATGGGGTCAATATTATGTATGCTTCATTCAGCTAATATTAACCTTATCTGACCTCGTGCATAGTATCCTGCGCCCATGGAGGGCCAGCCATATGCTGCTTACGGTTATTCGGGATGGTATATGCCGCAACCCGGACAAATGCCGCCCCAGCAAGCACCGCCTGGTCCCCATTTACCGCCTCATAATGGGATGCCTGTTTCGCCGCGAAATCCTCCGATGACCATGCAAGGTCCTGGAACTCCGACGCCACCGCATGCTACCCCTGCTGCTCACAACGTTCACTCTCCTCCAGCCATCTCACATTCTTCGTCCGGCAGCATTAGCAGTATAGCCTCGCCTCCTCCAACACCTTCGACTACGAATGGCCGAGCGGCCTATAATCCGAATGCCAGCAGTTTTGTCCCACGGACCAAGATATCACTCAAGAAAGCTGACGGCACTGAGGTAAACTTGGAAAATCTGAAGCATCACAGTCCGGCGCATTCGGCTGGCTCGCTTCCGTCCATAACGTCGCCTGCACCTGCAAGTCCTAATCGGCGCAGCGTAATACGGATGGAAACAGAGGAAGCAAGAAAGAAACGGATAGAAGAAGAGAATGCGAAACTCAAGGCCAAGCAGGACGCCGAGGACAAGGTGCGCAAGGACAAGGAAGACAAGGAGCGCAGAGAGAAAGAGGAGAAGGAGAAGGCCGAGAAGGCTCAGCGGGAGAAGGAGCAGAGGGAGAAGGAGGAGAAGGAGGCTGCAGAGAAGAAGCGTGTAGAGGAGGAGGCTGAGCGGCGCAAGAAGGAGGAAGAAGAGCGAGAGGCTGAGCGTCTGCTCAAGGAGGCAGAAGACAAGAAGAAGGCAGAGGAAGAGGCAGAGAAGGAACGTATCCGAAAGGAGGAGGAGGCCAAGGAGCAGGAACGGCTGAGGGTGGAGACTGAAGAGAAGGAGGCGGCTCTTCTCGCTGAAGAGGAGGCGGCCAAAGCCAAGGCTGAAGCCGCTACCCCCAAGGAAGATTTGACTCCTGCTCCTTCCACCCCCGAGCCAGAGGAAGGCGAGCTTATTGAGCCCGCCAAGGACTCCAAACTCGACAGGAAAGATCTTCGCATCGACACTGCAGCTCCTACAGAACTTCCCCGACGTAGACCCGGTCCTCTTGATCTCTCAAGTGCTCAACGATCCAACATTCCCGCACCCCTTCCTTCTGCTCTTGCTACTGCTCGTATCATCAATGATCTTGGCAGCGTTCCATACCCCGAGGGCGTCAAGAGTCCCAGCGTTGAGCTCAATATTGGCGCAAAGGACAACAAGTTCAGGTACGTACTTTGTCTATGAGTTGCGGCTAACGTTAATGCTCATTTTACAGATACGATCGTGAATTCCTGTTGCAGTTCATGTCCATTTGCAAAGAAAAGCCGGATATGCTTCCTCCTCTCGATGCCATTGGTCTCGAACCTTCAGAAGGCAACTTCCCCTTGAGCCGTGGAGGTTCAGGTCGTCACCGCCAAACCTCCAACGCATCAGTACCTCAACGTCAAGCTTCCGCCAGTGGTTTCCCGTCAGGCTCGTTTGGCAAGGCGTCCTCCAATCCTTTCAGCATGGGCATGGGCAACTTTGGCACGACCACATCTTCCAAACTCAGCAGCGACGAGCGCTTCAACATGTCCACCCGCACGGCCTCTGTCGGCAGCGCTTCTGGATTCCGTCCCAGTCAGATGCAGCGCACAGCAAGTCAAGGCGGTCCGGGTGCTCCTATGGGTAGCAACCGTGTTCGGAGCAAGCGTGGCGAGAAGCGAAACGACAGCAACAAGGCCTCACAACATGGCTCTAGCGGCTACGGTTCTGCGGCTTCTCTGGCTCAGGCCATGCTTGAACCTGTCGCGCCTCTACAGGCTTCCGCGAACCGTTGGGACCGCAAGTCTTTGGCCGTGGCTCCCGACTCTCCTGAGGTTGTTGATCGCAAGGTCAAGGGTCTTCTCAACAAACTCACAATGGAGAAGTTCGACTCCATCTCCGACCAAATCATCGCATGGGCGAACAAGTCGGAAAACGAGAAGGACGGTCGCACCCTTATCCAGGTCATTCGTCTTGTTTTCGAGAAAGCTACGGACGAAGCTGCTTGGTCTGAAATGTACGCACGCTTATGTCGGAAGATGATGGAACAAATCAGCAACCGGGTTCAGGACGACGGAATCAAGGGACAGGGTGGCGTACCCATCACTGGTGGCCATCTTTTCCGCAAGTACTTGTTAAATCGGTGTCAGGAAGACTTCGAGCGTGGGTGGGTGGCCAAAGAAACTACTGCGGCTGCCGCGGCTGGCAAGGCTGGTCAAGATGAAGCTGCCAAGGCCGAAAATGAGGACAAGGGCGAGGAGATTGCACTCTACTCGGATGAGTACTACGCCGCTCAAAAGGCGAAGCGTCAAGGCCTCGGTTTGATCAAGTTTATTGGAGAACTATTCAAGCTCCAGATGTTGACCGAGCGTATCATGCACGAGTGTGTCAAGAAACTCCTTGGAAATGTCGATAACCCTGAGGAGGAGGAGATCGAATCACTCTGCAAGCTTTTGGCCACTGTCGGGGAAATGCTGGACACACAGAAGGCTCGGGCCCACATGGACGTGTACTTTTCTCGCATGAAGGAGTTGAGGAAGAGTAGCAATGTCAGCTCGCGGATGCAGTACATGTTACAGGTAAATTTGTTTATACGTTGCTTGACTTTCTTTTCCTTACACCTTATCGCAGGACGTTATCGAGTTACGTGAACGCCGGTGGATTAACCGGAAGGCTGTCGCAGCTCCTGCAACGATAGCGCAAATTCACGAGGCCGTAAGTGTATCTTGTGGTCTGCCTCTCTTCGTGGCTCTAACCGCCTTCGATTTAGGCTGCCAAGGAGAAGGCTGTCGCTGAGAAGGAGTCGTATCAGCGCCAAATGACGATGTCTCGTGGTGGATCCAGACGCGGCGGTGACCGTGGAGATCAACAGCAAGTCGGTCCAGATGGTTGGACCACCGCTGGATCCGCGCCTCGTGCACCTCCCAAGGCTGGCGACTTGTCGAAGTTCGGCCAAATCAGCAAGGGTTCGACTGCACCGATGACGTTTGGTCCTCAGAGCACTTTTTCCTCTGGCAAGAAGGACAAGCGTGAATCAATACAGCGAACGAATTCCTCATCGCAGAACATGTTCTCGATGCTCCAGAACTCTGAGGCTTCCGCCGAGCCATCTGCACCGAAAGGTACTCTACATGATCTATTCGCTTGAATTTTTTTACTCATGTGTGTCGTTAGAACCTACTCAACGGAAGAAACTTGTGTTGGCGCCTCGATCCAAGCCCGTGGAATCCACCACCGCGGAAACTGAGCAAGGATCTGACGATGAGGTGGAATCCCCGACTGAGGAGAGCGCTGCACCGGAGATGGCTGTCGCGGATGCCAAGAAGAAGATTGAGGAGGACCTGAAAGAGTTCTTCGCGGTCCGGAACTTGGATGAGGCAGAAGACTACTTCAGCTCACTACCCGCATTGCACCATCACCTCTTGGTCGACAAGTTGGTTTCTTTTGCGATCGAGTCGAAGGAGGCTGACGCACAGCTTGTTGGGGACTTCTTTGCGCGTGCCTCGTCAAAGAGTCTATGTGCCTCAGCCGCGTTCGAGCAAGGCATAGCGTCTGTTGCCGAGTTCCTGGACGATATTGCTATTGATGCGCCGAAGGCTCCCAACCTCCTGGCCATAATGATCACGGGCGCGGACCTCTCAGAGGAACAACGGACACAGATAGCCTCCAAGTCGGAGGGGAGCGCCAAGCTTCTTGAGCTTATATCTTAGATCGCATAGTTTCTTCCTTCGCATTGACTGCCTCCATCTCGGTATCTTAGCACGTCGCATTTCTGTTTTGCATCCTGTTTATTTTTCTTTCGTTTACGTTTCTTATTATGTTCTGCATGTTTCTATAGTTCTTTGACGCGCTTACATATAGCATGGAAGTAGGTAGCGTACATACTTTGAGCAGAACCAGAGATTGTATGCTTCTTCATCGAACGTGCGTGTACGTGTAAGGTTGATGGGCTTGGCGGATGCTATAGTGTATAGTAAGTTGGGTGATGTGACGTGAATCTAGAGGTAAATGTCAGATACGATAAAACGTTGTCTGATGAGTATCCTTTCCTACCGGAATGCATAAATATACCTATAATTGATCACATCAGATGATTTGCCTGTTTGAGACCGACTTCATGTGGAACGTTCAAGTCTGGGTCCATATGGAATATTGAACAATACGCCACACTAGACAAGAATGCCCTAAAAGCACCCTCCTAGTGACACATAACCTGGCAAAAAAAGGCGAATAGGAGTCAATAGAACCTCAATAGGACAATGTCACCCCCTGACCTCCTCTGACCACCATACCCCACGGGAGGCGGTGGACACGCATTTTTGGCCACAGTGGACTTCGATCGTTGGCTGGGGTAACGTCACACAGGCAGGGTAAAAATAGATGCGTCCTAAAGGGGATGTGTACTGGTTACTGAAAACGGAGGGGCCGGTAAGATCTTGACCATCATTCTGTAATTGTCGCTCATTCGCAGGACGTTTTTAATTCGGTCTTATCGCCGTTCACATCACTATATATTGGTCGACGTCTATTTATCGGGTCGTTCGCGCCCTTAATACCCCGCGTGCTGGGTCGACCATACCTATTCAGCCATTTCATGCCTGCTATTCCCTCTGTCGCGACTCAACAAGAGCGTTGGTGGAGATCCATTCGAAAACACCTCAACTTTTACAGAGTTCATATCCTATTCTTGTATGTCCAACCTTTTCTGAAGCCTATCGAGCTAGCTAAACTTTTTCGCAGCACATTCACGCCCCTTATTTTTTCGGGCATCTTCTACGCGAGCAATGGCAGATTTCAGATATCCTACATCGACAGCCTCTTCAACTGCGTTAGCGCCATGACCGTCTGCGGGCTCGCGACGGTCGACCTGAGCTCTTTGACGCCGTGGCAACAGGTCATATTGTTCATTCAGATGAACATGGGAAGTCCCGTACGCGCCTCTCCTTTCACATCACGTCCCCCCGGACTTAAGCTTTTCATAGGTCGTCGTCTCCTGGTTCATGGTGTTTCTTCGGAGGTGAGCAATGCTCCAGTTATTCCGCGCTCCCCCGGGCTCAATCCGCCGCAGACATTACTTTGCGCGAAAGTTTCAATACATCATCGACAGCGCGGCCGCGTCCAAGGCCCCTTCCGCACTCCTCCCGGAGAAACTTGTGCCATGGTACCGCCGCCCGTTCCATCGCGGCCACAAGCCACAGGACGTGAAGAATGAGGAAGGGAACGATGACAATTCGGATCATCGTGGTAGTGTTAAGAGACTGCGAACGGACATGATACGGCGTATGGACGACGCGCCGAAGCTCGTTGATCCCAGTGGGTGGATCAGCGAGGGCCGGTCTGTTCCTTTGAGGAGGTCGAGCACCGTGCAGTCCGCGCAGGAGTTCAACCGACATCTGTCGTTTGCTCCCATATCCCCTGAACGCCGTCCTGCCTCTCTCAATCTCAATTTTCGCGGCACCAATCCGCGCAGGCTGTCGCGGAGGCTGTCTGACCCCGGTACGCCATCAAGACCGAACTCCATCAAGAACGGTACGCGACTCTTTTCTTCACTTTTCAGTGATTCTGATGTTCGCGTCTTATTTTTGTTCTTATCTTTCATTTCTTGATTTTGCTCTGATGTCGTGAAGCTCCGATGCAGAGATTCGAGACTATCGGAGTCGGCACTTTGCAGCACCGATTGGCTCGAACACCTACAGTTGATTTTCGTCGCACGCAGACTGTTGAGTTTGGCCGAACACAGACGGTAGAGTTCGCGCCGCTGAGACGACGAACGCGAGATGTCAGTCGCATGTTCTCGGATCGCATCTCTGAGGTTGATGCAGTTTCACCGTCGAACGAGGACCAACGGACGTACAGGACTGGGCTTAACACTCACGCGTCGCTCCCCACGCATTATACAGGGCATAGCTACAAGCCGACACTTACGAAGCATAGCGGGTTCGGAGGCTTCCCCATGCCTCACGAGATTATAGGGAGAGTTGTCGACAAGTTCTTTCCCGGCGTCAAACGGCAATTGACACGGACTGTGACGGTTCCATTGACGACGACCATCGCGTCTCAGCGCGGGGGAGCAACTATGGCTGGTGCGAAGATGGTTCCGTACATTCGTTTGATGCCGTCGTAGGCCGCAACTCGGCGTTCCCGTACTTGACGAACAATCAGATCGAGGAACTGGGTGGCGTCGAGTACCGTGCGCTGAATGCGCTTCTGTGGATCCTTCCTGGGGTAGGTGGTGTCTTTTTTCAGCTGTTTCCCTTGTGTTAACGGAGGGTCTGTAGTATCACTTTGGTTTGCAGATGTTGGCGTTCGTTGTCATTGCGCCGTATATCGCCCGGGAGGAGTGGAGAGCGAACTTCGGCCCACCGGCGCTCCATGATACACTAAATACAACGTGGTTTTCTGCTTTTCAGGTTGTTTCTTCATATACGAATACGGGAATGTCGTTGGTCGATACTTCCATGGTTCCATTTCAAAAGGCATACCCGATGATCTTTTTCATGATCATTCTCATCTTAGCCGGCAATACTGCTTTTGTGAGTGTTCTTATGCGGCGCGCGAATCTCTACTTATACACGAATCACAGCCTATCTTGTAAGTCCAGATACCAAACTTTCACACTGAAGCTTAACCTGAGTTTGTCTCCAGTTTACGATTTACGATGTAAGCCGTTTCTTTTTCAAGTAGGCATTCGCTTAACGCATGTACGTGCAGATGGACTTTAACGAAATTTGTTCCGAAGAATTCACGCGCCAACGAAACGCTACATTTTCTCTTAGATCATCCACGTCGCTGTTTTATATATCTGTTTCCCTCCCATCAGACTTGGTTTCTTGTAACTATTGTACTTTTTCTCAAGTGAGTTGTGGTTCTCTAACTACACTTTTTCGCTGACCGAGCTGATCTTAGTTTCACGGATTGGTTCTTCTTCATGGTTCTAGATATCGGAACACCCGCCATTGAAATTATACCTCTCGGGACCCGATTTGTGATTGGCCTTTTACAGGCAATTGCTGTACGAGCAGCGGGATTTGGAACGGTCTCTCTTGCAGCTCTCGCCCCGGCTGTCAAGTAAGATATACTACCTCTGAGGCTGCGTATATCTGACGCGTCGTAGAGTCTTGTATGTCGTTATGATGTATGTCAGCGTCTGTGAGTACGTTGTCCTCCGCCGAGAGCTGCGTATTGACAAGATCCCTACGACATAGATCCCATCGCCATGAGGTATGATTACGTTGGGGCTGCCGGCGAGATCTTGATGCTGATTTGTTTTCAGTGTGCGCTCGACGAACGTTTATGAGGAGCAATCCCTCGGGGTCTTTCAGGAGGAATCAGACAATGAATCTGAGTTCCAAGCGACCGGTCCCCGGGTTGCTGTCTGGAGTAGATACCTGGCCATGCACGCAAGAAAACAGTTGGCTTTTGGTATGCTTGAAGCTGCTGATCTTGGCCGACGTTGATTGTTGTGTGCAGACATGTGGTGGTTGGGGCTGGCCCTGTTCCTGGTTTGCATCATCGAAGTAGGTTTTCACGACTCGAAGCTCGAGATGGCGTCATTTATATCTGTTTAGCGCGACAATCTCGAAGACGAAAACAATTTCCAGTGGTTCAATATTTTCAATCTTGGTCAGTAGCGAGTCTCTTCCAGAATGGATGAGTTCTGATAACCGTCCTGTTCTAGTGTTCGAACTTGTGTCTGCGTATGGCACTGTCGGATTAAGCTTGGGCTTACCCTACGTTGGTCCATTCTCGTTTCTTCACGTTCACAATTAAAGACTCTCATAGGCCAATTACTCATTCTCTGGAGATTTCCGGACGTTATCAAAACTCATCGTAATTCTTGTCATGCTTCGAGGCCGCCACCGTGGTCTTCCTGTTGCCATCGATCGCGCCGTAATGTTCCCTATGGAATTCAAACGGGATGAAGATCATGAAGAGGACTTGGGCGAGCCCATGCGTTCTCACACGTTCACCAATACTCCGAATGGTCGTGTGGACGAAAAAAGTGTCAACGGAGATTCTTTTGATCTGCGACAACGTAGTGCCCGTCCAGACCTGGCGGAAGAGGACGAGGAAGATCCACGGAGACAGAGTGAAGAAGTTTAATACGCCTATTGGATGATATTTATGCACTATCTGATTCCACCATTGTAGTAATGACCAGTAGATCGTAGGTCCTCTTCCATAGATGTAGTTTAGGCCTCTCTAATACACTTTAGTTGTATACCCTCAACTTTGTTTCTGTTTTTGTGACGATCAGGTTCCATTCGACGTTAAGGGCGAGGGCGTTATCCCCACAAATCAATCGCATGAGAAGGGTGGGGTATACGGGGTGGCCCCTTACCTTCATGGGCAGATCTAGAGGGGTACCTTTATCTCGGAAGATTCAGGAAAGAATCTCTCCGTTACATGGATACTCCAGGGGGCCCACAGTATTTCCAGTCATCTGGTCTGTTTTCCTGCTCGATAGAGAAAGTGAGCTGTGGCGTAGGCGCTCTCGACTGTGAGTGTGACGTAGGGCTCGGGATTGGAATGACGCGGGATGGGATTGATCCGGGCGGAAACGCCCAGGGCCGATCAACCTCACGCTCGGATTAGTAAAAAGCCAGCATTATAAACTGGCTTGCTGATTTTTTTTGCGCTCGTCTCCGTTCACTCGCTATGTCCATGACCACCACTACCACACAGCGCAGAATGCGCTCGTTCTCGCTATCCCTAGTATCTGCGTATTCATCCCCATTGCTCAATCTCCCCGCGGAGCTTCTCATAGAAATCATTCGCCTTGCTTTGGATGACTCGAAACCAAGCGTGCTTGCCACGGTCAACAAAGACATCACTAGAGTTGTCAACACTATCCTTTACCATACTGTCACCTTAGAGACAGCCCGTCGCGCGACGCTCTTCGCTCGCGCGGCACACGTGAATCCGGCATTACTCGCGCACGTCCGCCATCTCAATATCATGGCGTCCAACCTCAAGTCGCACGCATGGGCCGACATATGGGCAATTTTGCCACAGTGCAAAGGGCTGCTCTCCGTCACCTTATCGGATGGAGACCAAGTCCCCGCGCTCACTACGTGTCTGGCGGAGAAGCGCCCGGACATCCTCTCGTCCATCACAGTGCGCCAGTTCTCGGACATGCCGCTCTCCGCAGAGCCCTCAGCCGCGCCCTCCCTCGCCCGGCTGCGCGTGTGCGAGCCGAGCGACATGTGGCACGCGCCGTCCGACATCCTCACGTCGTTTGGCGGTCCGCACCTCTCGCACCTCCAGCTGTCGCGGCGGCTTAACGGCAATGAGGAGAACGACGAGATATTTGCGGAGGAGGTGAAGCAGATCCTGCGTGATCAGCCGCGTCTTAAGACGCTGGTCGTGAGCCTCTTTCCGTCTTCGTGGGCTGTCGACGGCGATGATGAGGATATTGAGCAAAGTCACATTTGGCAGATGCTGCATGGCGCGGACGAGCGTCTGTTAGTAGTGAAGGGGAAGTATGGTCAATGGGTTTCTTCTCCTTGGGGCCAAGCGATCTGCACGCAGCATAGACTTTAGACTATTGATTTATTGATTGCTACTTCGTCTTCCTTCCAGTTTTCCGAATAGAGATAGAATTGCAAAAGTATTTGCTTTAGACGTTGTAATTGTACACTCTATCCATTGACATGCTATATCAATTGCTTTCCGCTTCAAACAACTCGCGAGATCTACAACATTCTTTAGTCAAATGCGCAAGTGGAAGAAAATGGCTCTTACCTTGCCAGTCTCGGTGTGATAAATCCAGCCCGAAATCTTCGTTTCCTTCAACAGCAGCGGGTTCTTCTTCAAATACTCAACGTCCTCTCTAACGCTCAGCTCCAAGTTGCTAAACTCCAAAAAATCGAAATCATCCACAAGCTCAGCCACAGCCGGAGAAGCGTCGTCCTTCTTCACAATCTCGCGCAACTGAGGCGTCTCAAACGTCGTCATCCCACAGTCCGTGTGGTGGAAGACAGCGATCTCGCGCGTCCCCAAGAGGCGCTGCGAAACCACAATACTCCTAATCGCGTCTTTCCTGAAAGGAATGGCGTCACAACGTTGAACGATCGCGTCATGGAGATAAAGGGACTTACACGCGTCCGCCAGCGTTGCGCACAATGTGAGATTCGCCTAGCTCGATTCCGAGCGACGCCGCTGGGCTTCATGGATGATATAGGAAGTCAGTGCGATGAGTCCCGCAACACAATCAGGTCGAAGGGCGTACTTGATTCTCGCATCCATGCACGTCACTGCCCGGACTGTGAGTGGATATCACGACTTCAGGAAGACAAGCCGTACCGACGAGGAGATGTTTGGACGGCGGCATAGGCAAGCTGCCTTTATCGAATGAAGCAGCATATTGCTCATTGCGTTCAACAAATGTAGTCGACATCGAGGTAGATAATGAGGGGCGGGTGAGATATAGGACTGATAAGACACGCATTATATAGTAGGCTCCACGAGCGGGGGGCGGAATTGTCAATAGATTATGGCGCAATCCTAGACTATAGTTAACGGAACATGTGAGCATGTCGTGCTCGCGCTAACCGCCAAAACTTGACAGCGAGTGGGGCGGCAAACGTTTCTCGCCGTAAGCAATCCAGATAGCTAGATGGCGCCATCGAGCAAGTTGGGAGACACCGAGTCAGGGTTATTCGGGCATCGTAGAGATTGGAGAGACAGTTTGGCCCTAGCATACTGCACAGACTGCGGTGGAAATAGCCCGAATCCGCACAAAGTTAGGTTTTGTAAAGGTGGTTGGAGCGTGGCAAGGCAATTAACGAGCAAGTTGAAATCTTGGAAAGCTTCGAAACCACGACCCTCATTCAAAATCTCCAATCGGCGCAACGACGGTACCGAGAAAAGGCGAAAGAATGGAATCAATTCATTCTGGGCGTACTGGTGTTTCCACTGGAATGCGTTCGACGGTACGATTATTTGCAAAACCTGAAGGTGTTCAAGGAACACCGCGGCCATGTGCGGTCCTGGGAGGAGGAATTGAACAACCCGACTGGGGACAGTGATCTTCAATCGCACCAGCTTTGGGTGGCGGGGAAAGAAATGGTTGAAGAAATTCGTGGGAGGATGGTTCGTCACGTCCAGTTCTGTTAGCAGTGGCAATTTGATATTGAGTACAGTGAGCAGCGGTTGGAGCGTTGGTCTCAAAACCAGATGACGCAGGTTGGGCGTCGTCTCAACAGGTGAATCAGTCCACCAAGTCGGAAGAGATTCCACGACCAGGTAGTCGAGCGCCGGCATATGGGCGTCCCCAAATGGCCGCCTCGCCTGCGAGGAAGAGGAGACGGAGTAATGAAGAGTGCGCCAGCGATGTGCAGTGGAAGCGATGAATTCAGTGATAAGAGAGACGTCATCTTTGCTGGCGTTATCCTTTTTACTGGACACATAGACATGGAGAGGTGTTGCACCAGAGTTGGAAACGTGTTTCGATGTATGCAACCAGCCGTAAGGCTTCCGAGGGAAGGATATCCGGATAATACTCCATAGAAATGGGTCGCTCTGCACGATGAGCCGCCATCTGGAACAAACAGCAGAGAGGTATACGGGGGAGGTAGGTAGATTTGGCACGGGATCCTGGAGATAAGGATCGGGCAGGCAAAGTCGGAAAATTGAGATCCAAATTTCTGGCGGGACATAGCGCATTGTGAATAGGAGGGGCTGGTACGCTTTTATGAATTCTTCAGCCTTTCGGAACTCTCGCAGACATGAGTTGATGTTTTCTATAACTTCCTGCATATTTTCATTAGAGGTTTCCGCTAACTTGAAGCGATAAGGAGATACTCTTCTATCTTGGTCAGAAGTTCCTCCTACCCGATGTAATCGAACAAGCTCGTCCGCCAGGTTATTGGACCTGTAGCTTTGACATTGGTCCAAAAAGGATCTTATAATCTGCTCGTGTTCCGGTGAAAGAGCGGTCCTCCTCCTCACCATCTCATCAAGAGATGGAAGCTCTGTTGGGACCATTGGACAGGGCACTATAAGAGGTGTTGTCAGTGAGCGTCAATAAGGACATTTGCCAGTGACTTGCATATCATGTCGAAAGCGTTTACAAGCAAGCCCAGTCGTAGTATGTGTTGATTTAGGCTCAAGCGAGGTGGTGATACGTGGAACCACCGTGTACAACGTCGATGATGAGGGGATGATTCGAGGTTGATTTTGCTTACCGATCATCGACAAAGGTAAACAACGCGCTCTATCGATTCTGCCACCAACCACGACCATCATGGCGCGTCGGGGCGCGTTTATTGTCATTGAAGGGCTCGACCGCTCGGGAAAGACCAGCCAGACAAAACAACTGAAGGAGCGTCTGGCAAAACAAGGCAAGAAAGTGGAACTCTTCAAGTTTCCCGGTTTGTATCCACCTTTTCGAACGCGTCGCCACGCTCTTATCTGTGTTTAGAACGAACTACTAAAATTGGCGGAATGATCAACGCGTATCTGCAAAGCGAGACTGAGCTTGACGATCATGTTATACATCTGCTGTTTTCTGCGAACCGCTGGGAGCTCGCGTCAGCGTCTTCGTTCTTTTGCGCCGTATCTATATTGATATCTCCTTAGATCCAACATAATATCCCAGCTAAACAATGGTATCAATGTCATATGCGACCGCTACGCCTTCTCCGGAATTGCATTCAGCGCCGCGAAAGGCCTCCCACTCTCCTGGTGTCGCGCACCCGACGTCGGCTTACCATGTCCAGATCTCGTCGTATTCTTGGACATATCAGCAGAAGCTGCACGGGAGCGCGGCGGTTATGGCTCTGAACGCTACGAGAAAGAAGAATTGCAAGAGAAGGTACGAGGCGTATTCGAGGCGCTACGCAAAGAGGGAAAGGAAGATGGCGAATCGGAAGTCAACTGGGTTACGATTGATGCGGGAAACAGCAAGGACGAGGTGGGTGAGGCTGTTTGGCGTTGTGTAGAGGGGCTTGTAGATGGCGTCGAGAAGCCGATAGGCAAGCTGTGGTCATCATGACCGAGCTTGATGTGAAGAAGAAGGTGAGAGAATCAGACCTATGGCCTAAGGCGTCGACCTTGTTTCCCCCACAATCTTTCATCCCGGACCACTGTGTAATATGTTTTCTCTATCATCAATTATTCGTGCGTTGAGAATTCGTTTTGCACTAGATTTTGTACAGAAGCTTCGTTCTTCAATGACATTGACTTCGAACTTGCCCTCTCGATCTCATAATCCATGGACCTTCGCCGCAATCTTACAAAACATTTGCGCACAAACCGGTGGGTTTTCTTTGCGGCAAATCTTGGCATGGACAAGGAGTGGGGCAGAATGGCGCTCTTCCCAATTTGCTGACCAAGAATGAGACTTGGTTGGTACAAAGTCAGGTTTCGGATTTACAAGCTTGCCCATCGCCTTACTCAGCCAAGGTCAGTGACGGGCTTTCTGTGGTACTACAAAGGATGCTAGGATCAGTCCGTGTCTGTATGTTGTTCATTGCCGCTCTCCTCGCGCTCCTTGTTGCAACTGCTATGTCGTTCACAGCAACCAAGATTGGTAACGTTACCGTCGACGACGGAATCCGTCTCTTTTACCGTGAAGCTGGTAGTCGAGATGCCCCTGTCGTGCTTCTTCTACACGGATTTCCATCTTCGTCCTTTCAATATCGCAATCTCATAACGAAGTTGGCGCCTCACTACCATGTCATCGTACGTTCGTCGCGTCCTTAGCCAGTTGACGGATATTGAACCTCTTTCTAGGCGCCGGACCTTCCAGGATTTGGCTTCACAGTCGTTCCTGATTCCAGGAATTACACGTACACATTCGCCAATATCGCGAAGACCATTGAAGAGTTCACGTACAAGTTGGAGCTGCACAAGTTTTCAGTCTACATCTTCGACTATGGTGCGCCGACCGGATTAAGGTCAGTTGCAAGTCGGATTTCTATGATAAATACTGAACGATGATTAGATTGGCTTTGGCACGCCCAGATGCTGTTGCTGCCATCATATCACAAAATGGAAATGCGTTCGTTGAGGGACTTGGTTCTTTCTGGGATCCTATCAAGGCGTACTGGGCTGATCCCACCTCGGAGGAGAAGCGCGAAGCTCTAGCCTCTCTCCTCACGTATGACAGTACCAAATTTCAAGTGAGCTTTACCATGTTATGCATCTGATACTCCGATGCTCATCCGCCTGTGTAGTATGTTACCGGAGAATCACATCCCGAGCGAATACCACCCGAGACATGGACGCTTGACTATGCTCTTCTCTCGCAACCACCTCAGAAGAACATTCAACTCGATTTGTTCTTGGATTATCGAACCAACGTCGATTTGTATCCTTCCTTCCAGTATTACTTCAAAACCTCACAACCACCAGTACTGGCGATTTGGGGAAAGAACGATCCTATATTCATTCCACCTGGCGCGACTGCCTTTGAAGAGTCCGGTCTGTTGAGTGATGTGGAGGTGAAGTTCGTGGATGGAGGGCATTTCGCGTTGGAAAACCATGTGGAGGAGATTGGAGATGCCATAATCAGTTTCCTTGGGGAGCGAGAACTCTGACTTTAAAGCTTCGTGGTACACCGCCAAAGGGCGAGCAGGTCGGATCCAGGTTAACGCGACAGGGTGACACCATGTAATCGGTGATGCTGGTGTGATGGTGAGCCCCAGGTACGTACCATATGTGATCGGATCCTGACCGAAAGCTGGCTGCCAGGGAATTTCCAGCCTACTGCTACCCTCATACCATGTTCACCGCGACCAGGTGACCAGGTTGTACCCAGGTGCTACCTAGAATATTTCTAGCTTGCTACCATATATTCAACCAGTGAACTGCATGCGAATAGACATTTGATTTTTGGATTACTTTTCAACATAATCGTCGTCACTATCTACATCTAAGACGAAGTCAAAGTCATCCTCATCCTCATTCGGTGACCAGTTATCTTCGTCGCTCTCTTCACTTTCCGAATTAGAATTTACATCCGACCTTCTGCTCATAGCCGCGCGAACCCGGGTGGGATCTAAGCGTATCACCAGGCGAGGTGCGGATCCTGTAGCAGTGCCGTTCTTCTTCTTGCGCGCGCGTTTTGCACGACCTGGCAAACCTCCTTGGTCCGTATCGGCTCGCTTTCTCTTCGTCCCTTTGCCTGACTGTTTCCCCGCAGCCGCTTTGCTGCTTTCCTCGCATCAGTTTTTTCGCGAAGTTGTGAGGCGAGTTTGAAGTGAAGCGCCTTGCGGTCGTCGGAAATCGGAATTGGCTGTGTTAGTCCCCTTGGCAGAGCCGCCCGCACAAGGTGGGCATTATGAAATGCATGTATGTTGATGAAAAACCGGTCGACAGGCTGATGAACAATGTAGTTTTCTGTAATGTCCGAATCCTGGCGTTCTTGCTTGCGCTTCCGGACTCCAGTCGCCGCACATTTCGCTGTCTCGCAATCATGCTGGACATTGAACTTGAACTTGATATCCTGGATCCAGAGTATCTGTGAGTATCGTGTCATCTGGGTCATCTCGGGTCACCCACCTTTGATTGTATGATATAATAGCTCTTTTCTTCGTGGCGGCGAGTGAGTATTGGCATGCCGAACATCTGGTCACGTTCTGAGGACACCTGGAAGACGTCCAGGACTACAATTCCATCCTTCATGTCGGCGGAGCTTTTCTCAGGTAAAAGGATAGAAACAATTCGTCCTATGACCACGGCACCCTGTGCCTATATTAATGGTTAGCATACTCCATGAATGCAGAAGATTGAGAACATACTTCGGGCATTGGTGAACGGCAGAACACCCAAGACGCCTTGTAACACTCCTCTTGTGATTCGGAAACGACGTAGCGGCATTCGTGCCATTGCAAAGCTGGCAGATACGAGGCATAATTCAACGCACTTGCTGCGGCAGTACCAGAAAGTACGTGAACTTGTCGTGACGCGTTCCGAGGTAACGGCTTGAGTTTCACGCTACCTTCTCAGAGGGTCAGTGTTATGAATCGCCATATTTTCACATTCTTACATCTTATCATATCTTATCGGGGGCTTGTCTTATCAACCAACGGACTGTTTCATCATCTGTTTTGTCACCGATCGTACTCCTTTTCATTACCGAAGCCGTACTCATGTCGGACACACACCCAACACATGGATGACATCATACATGCCGATACCTCATGGACTTCCTATTGTATACACACCACCGACACTCGTAGCACGCATGGTCGTTTCAGTATTATTACTTACATGCAGTTACCACTCGTATTTAATGGTTTCATGGACTAGTAGCATACAACACTGGGTTAAGGGCGTGGAGTTATTCCTAGCGGAAACACGTATGGACAAGGAGTCCCAAGCACAGGCTTACTAGTATATAAGCAGTAGTATAGTATCATTGTACTTTAGTTCCAATCTCGTTTATACACCTGGCCTAGCCTAGTCTTACGAACGCGAACACTCTCTCTTTCAGTTCTTGCTGTGGTACCTGGTTGAGTCTCGTGGCTTAGTCAGTCGCTAACAGAAGATCAGAACTACTTTTTACCACCTACCACACATCCCTGATCGTCGATCAGCACTTCGCTGTTTGATCATCGCACATTCCCCCATCCCCTTTCCTGTTTACAGATCGACGGATTTCTAATTCCAGCACACGTCCGCATATGTGTGTATTGGTCCCAGTAGCGCCGGCTAACAGTTAGAGATAACTGCCTCGGGTGCTGGAAGTAGCCGCTCTCACGAGAACGAACTTTTGACAGTTGCACTTCAGTGGGCACTGTTTACGGGTCAACCCCCGTTCCCAGGAAAACTTCGGCTTACCTCACACCAGAGGGACGTCGGCTGGGCAATTGCAAACTTGTGACGAGCTCTTGGGCTCCGTAGATACATAGTCAGTAGTCGGTAAAATAGTGTAGACAGTTACGATATCTACCTACTTTACTTACATTACGATACACACCATCATTCCCCAACCTACCAAGTCCTGGATTCTATCTCAGATCTAGGCAATTCCTCCTTATTCATCCAAACCTCTATTCCCTCACCCGTTTCATCCAAATCCGCATCACCCATATCCCCACTTTCACCCTTTCACTCTCCGATCCTATCACCTCGATTCATCATGTCCAACGAAGCACCCGAAACCGCTCCTCACACACCCGCTCATCATGCCGATGTCAAAATCAAAGGCCGATCCCTTGTCAACAAGCCTTACGACTATGACGGGGACAAGTCCAAGTACAAGAGCTGGTGGCGATCGATGTTCACATATATCCGTGACAAGAAGAACAACCTCACATCTGACTCCGAAAGGATTGATGTTGTTCTTTCCTATATCCGAGGAGATCACGTAGATGCATGGGTCCAGAACTACTCGGACCAGAACTTCGATGAGGAAGAAGAGGAATGGACAGTCTCTTGGACGGAGTTCAAGGAAGACTTGAAGAAACGATTTGTGGATTCCAACCTCGCGCAAGACGCGCAAGACCAGATCAAGCGGTTGCGCCAGGGGTAAGACACCGCTCAAGATTTCTTTCAGAAGTTCGAGGTCCTGCTTACTCAGGCGGAATACTCGAAGGATGACGCATTCGTCGTGCGACTTCTCGAGACCAATGTCAACGAGAAGATCATCGACCAGATCTATGGCAGCCGAGACGGGTTGCCAGAGAAGTACAAGGATTGGAAGGCGCAGATCCTTCAGATCGATCAGCTGTGGAGAAGGCGGGCGGCGAGCAAGAGGTCCGGCATGCAGTCCCGGCCTCAAGCCCCGCAGGTGGCTACATCGAGAGCTAATCCTATGAACCCACCTCCAACGCCGATCACACGACGAGACGCTACCAGTGTTACCTATGGAGGAGCCGGCAGGCCGATGGACATTGACAACGCACGTCGAAGAGGACTTTGCTTCAGCTGTGGCGAATACGGCCATGTCAGCAGGTTCTGTCCTAAGAAGGGTCGACCCCAGACGATTTGGGGTTTATGGACCGAAATGAACGACAAGGAGAAAAAGAAGTTGGCCAAAGAGTTGGGTTTTGCAAAGCTCCCGCAGTAGACGCAGTCCTGCCGGAGCAGTCATCAAGGAAAGGGTCGTCAGATGCAGAATCTATTTACAGTACGGGTACTGAAACATCTACAATATCATCAACGACTTTATCACCAAAACCTGTGAAAGAAAGATTTGAGCCAAATACGCCCGAGTGGATCGCACAACGGCTAAGAGAGGATGACATGTTGAGAGCAGTGGGAATTTTGAGAGCATGGATGCCGGAGCGGAGAGAGAGAGAAGCGACGGAGGAGAAGGTGATGGCGATCAGAGCGTTGACAAAGGAAGCTGCGGTGGAAGTTGTGACAGAGTTGAAAAAGTCGAGGAAGTACATCCGGGGAACAAAGGGGCAGGACATGAAACTCCGAGTAACCATAGAGAGCGTACACACAGGCTCTGAATGGGAAACGAGTGCCCTTCTTGACAGTGGAGCAACGGGTTCTTGTGTCAATAAAGAATTCGTTGAGAAGAACGGACTCCCGATCAAGGAGTTACCGGTCAAGCTCCCTGTCTACAATGCGGATGGAACCCTAAACAAGGGAGGAGCAATCAAAGGTTTTGTGGAGGTCCGGATGAAGATTGGTGATCACGCAGAAAAGATTGAGTTGGCCGTCACCAATCTCGGCAAAACAAGCATCTTTTTGGGGCTAGATTGGTTACGATATCACAACCCCACGATCAACTGGACGGAATCCACGTTGACTTTTGACCGATGCCCAGACCGTTGCGGCTACCTACCCGAGTATAACTTGCCGGAAGATGAAGGAGAAGACATAGAAGAGAAGTTGGAAGAGGGAGAGCGTTTGTTCTGGATGGACTGGGACAACTATCGCAAAAGCGGTGAAAAGCTGAGATCACAACAGCCTTCATCCGCCGCTGCACCTTACATTGAGGAATTCTCCAATGTATTTAGCAAGGCGGACTTTGACAAGCTACCGGAGCGAAGACCCTGGGATCATGCAATAGAACTTACGCCTGGTTCCAAACCGGTTGACTGCAAGGTCTATCCCCTTAGTCTGTTATGAATTGCCATATTTTCACACTTTCACATCTTATCATATCTTATCGGGGGCCTTGTCTTATCAACCAACGGACTGTTTCATCATCTGTTTCGTCACCGATCATACTCCTGTTCATTACCGAAGCCGTACTCATGTTGGACACACGCCTAACACATGGATGACATCATACATGCCGATACCTCATGGATTCCCCATTGTATACACACCACCGACACTCGTAGCACACATGGTCGTTTCAGTATTATTACTTACATGCAGTTACCACTCGTATTTAATGGTTTCACGGACTAGTAGCATACAACACTGGGTCAAGGGCGTGGAGTTATCCCTAGCGGAAACACGTATGGACAAGGAGTCCCAAACACAGGCTTACTAGTATATAAGCAGTAGTGTAGTATCATTGTACTTTAGTTCCGATCTCGTTTATACACCTGGCCTAGCCTAGTCTTACGAACGCGAACGCTTTCTTCCTTAGTTCTTGCTGTGGTACCTGGTTGAGTCTCGTGGCTTAGTCAGTCGCTAACATAGTCCATCCGAGCAGAAGGCATTAGACGAGTTCTTGGAGGAAAACATACGCACGGGACGCATACGGCCATCAATTTCACCCATGGCGTCACCATTCTTCTTTGTCAAAAAGAAGGACGGAAGCCTTCGGCCAGTGCAGGATTATCGGAAGTTGAACGACATGACAATCAAGAACCGATACCCCTTGCCGTTGATTCAGGAGCTTATCGACAAGTTGAAGGGAGCAAAGGTTTTCACGAAGATGGATGTCCGATGGGGTTACAATAACATCCGGATCAAAGAAGGTGATGAGTGGAAAGCGGTGTTTAGAACAAACCGAGGCCTGTTCGAGCCCTCAGTCATGTTCTTCGGACTTACAAACTCGCCGGCAATGTTCCAATCGTTCATGAATCACATTCTGAAGGAGTTGATTGATGAGGGACATGTTATAGTATACTTAGACGACATACTTATCTTTACAAACACATTGGAGGAGCACAGACACATTGTACGAAAGGTATTGGAGATATTACGAGTAAATAAGTTGTATTTAAAACCCGAGAAATGTAGTTTTGAGGCACATACTGTAGATTACTTGGGAGTTATTGTTGGAGGAGGAGAAGTAAAGATGGATCCGGCAAAAGTGGCCGTAGTGAAGGAATGGAAGGAGCCGACGAAGAAGAAGGAAGTACAGTCATTCCTGGGCTTCTGCAACTTCTACCGACGTTTCATCCGGGGATTTGCGGGAGTAGCGAAGCCATTGACATCGCTAACCGGGAAGGGCGAGTGGGTTTGGGGCATGGAGCAGCACGAGGCGTTTGAGGAGTTGAAGCGGAGGATGACGGAAGAACCCGTTCTGATTGTACCACGCGACGACGGCAAGTTTTGAGTCGAGGCAGACTCCTCGAACTATGCGAACGGGGCGGTTCTTTCCCAGTTGGTTGACGGAAAATGGAGACCAGTGGCCTTTCGGTCTCGCGCGCTGAACGAAGTAGAGCGCAATTATGAGATCTATGACAAAGAGATGATGGCTATTATGGACTCAATTGACGACTGGAGGCAATATCTCCTTGGAGCAAAGGAAACGGTGGAGGTGTTTACCGATCATCAAAACCTCCAGTACTTCCGGAAGCCACAGAAATTGAATCGGAGACAGGCGAGATGGGTTACGGAGTTGCGGAGTATGACATACAGATGATTCACAAGCCGGGCAAGACAATGGGGAAAGCCGATGCCTTGTCAAGGATGACAGGCCTTGAGAAGGGGGAAAAAGATAACGAAAACGTTGTTTTGCTCAAGCCGGAGTTTTTTATTTCACAAATTCAATTCTCTTTACATACAGTAGATACACCGGAGGACGAATTACTTAACAAAATCAAACAAAGAAAAGGAAACAAAGACAGATACGTACAAAAAGCATTAGAAAACAAAGAAAAAGGATGGGAAGAGAAGGAAAATGGACTTATTATATGGAAGGATCGTATTTACATACCAAAGGACAAGGAATTGCGGGGAAAAGTTATCAGAATGCATCACGACGCACAGCTTGCAGGGCATCCCGGACGATACAAGACCCTCGAGCTGATTACACGTACCTATTGGTGGCCAGGAATCAGCCGAGACGTCCGTGAATACATAGAAGGGTGTCAAAAATGCCAGGTCACAAAGTCACATCACACGAAGCCGGCTGCACCTCTTCATCCTATTGATGTGCCAAGCGAGCCATGGGAGATAGTAGGGACGGACATGATTGGAGAACTGCCGGAATCAGGAGGATACAACGCGATCAGCACGTTTGTGGACCATTTCACAAAGCATTACGCATCATACCGACACACACCACTCTGACGTCAGAAGGCATGGCCCGCATTTACTGTGATCGCATTTTCCCCATACATGGGATGCCACGACAGATGATACATGATCGCGGTCCACAATACCACTCGCGTTTCATGAAGGAGTTATACCGGTTGTTGGGCATACAAGGAAACTTTACAACGGCATATCATCCACAGGCAAATGGGCAGACGGAACAGCTGAACCAAGAGATAGAATATTTCTTACGGTTATTTGTCAACTACCATCAAAACGACTGGCACAAATGGCTACCCTCTGCTGAATTCGTTTACAACGATTGAGTTCACTCGGCGACCAAAGTCACTCCGTTCTTCGCAGATATGGGCAGACATCCCTACAAAGGCACCGCTCCAAAAACGGCATCGAGAAATGAGACTGCGCAGGAGTTTGCCGACGGCATGAGGAAAACATGGGACGAAGTGGGGTCAGAATTGAAGATGGCAAAGGAGGATATAAAACGGTTTTATGACAGGAAGCGGACAGACACAGTAGAATACAAGGCGGGCGACAAAGTATGGCTGGAAGGGACAAATCTCAGCACGGACCGACTAATGAAGAAGCTCGATGACAAACGCTTCGGGCCGTTCAAAGTGATCAAGAAAGTCGGAACGAGCTCTTACAAGCTCCAGATTCCTCACACGTGGAAAAGCATCCATCCCGTATTCAATGAGGCCCTGTTGACGCCTTACCATGAGCCCCAATTTCCGACACAACCCCGAGACACGCGTCCACCACCTGTGCTGGAAGGAGCCGAACCGGAATGGGAGGTTGAGAAAGTGGTTAATTCCCGAAGTACCGTGGGGGTTTCCAATACAAGGTTCACTGGAAGGGTTATGGCACACACGAACAGACATGGGAACCGGCATGCAATCTCAAGAATGCCGACGAAGCTATTCGCAATTTCCACCAGCAGTACCCGAACAAGCCGAAGCCACCTGCGCTTGCTCACATTGAAGTTCCCATGTCGCAATTTCCATCACATCTATTCCGACCCATGCCACCGCCCAATACCGAACCCCTCGACGTCACGCTACCCTCTGCAGCCCTTATGGAGCAACTCTGGCGCAGAATGGAACTTGTGCCTTAAGGAGGGGGTGATGTTATGAATCGCCATATTTTCACATTCTTACATCTTATCATATCTTATCGGGGGCTTGTCTTATCAACCAACGGACTGTTTCATCATCTGTTTCGTCACCGATCGTACTCCTTTTCATTACCAAAGCCGTACTCATGTCGGACACACACCCAACACATGGATGACATCATACATGCCGATACCTCATGGACTTCCTATTGTATACACACCACCGACACTCGTAGCACACATGGTCGTTTCAGTATTATTACTTACATGCAGTTACCACTTGTATTTAATGGTTTCATGGACTAGTAGCATACAACACTGGGTCAAGGGCGTGGAGTTATTCCTAGTGGAAACACGTATGGACAAGGAGTCCCAAGCACAGGCTTACTAGTATATAAGCAGTAGTATAGTATCATTGTACTTTAGTTCCGATCTCGTTTATACACCTGGCCTAGCCTAGTCTTACGAACGCGAACACTCTCTCTTTCAGTTCTTGCTGTGGTACCTGGTTGAGTCTCGTGGCTTAGTCAGTCGCTAACAGTCAGTACTGGGAATGTACGATTCGGTAAAGAGAACTTACTGATAGGCAACACAGGTTTCTCAGACCAACCCAGGAGTTTTTGAAGCACAGGCTGCTCCCGCACATAGTCACGGACACCCGGGCCAGCACATATCCACACCCCATCTGCTTCAGACCACCATCCGCCAGTCAATCAATATTTAAGTCCCTCTTGATCTGCGAGCTGGAGAGCTATATTGCGACTCGGAGCAAGATGATTTGAGAGGATCAAACAGAAGCGAAAAACTGCATTGAAGCATTCATATATCTTGGTTGCAACACCGACAAGTGGTCCGAATGAAGGGATATCCTTGGGGAGGTGCGTAAGCAGATGGAGCTTGATCTTGGTGAGCATCTTGGATGGATCAAGAACAGCAAAGGCATCAAGAACGTTGGCGACGGCGACTTTGATATCTGCCTATAAATCTTGAATGAGAGTTTCAGTCAAAGGCATATGACTATCATACCAAGTACTCATCAGGCTTTCGAATCTCCGGAACCCAGAGGAGGGCCAAAAGCTCGCCGACCGCTCTCCAAATGGCAAATTGAGTGTCCGAAACAAGACCGCGTACATGAAAGATATTTGCTTGAGCAAGCATCTTGAACTGTTGGCCAATGAGAGAACCTGCGTACTGCATGATGTAGTTGGCTCAAATGGCATGCACGCTAAGTCCGTCGGTGTTTGTTGCTTGAAGACGTTGGGAGTACGTGACCTTTTGAGTCGCAGAAAACGACGTATGTGTACTATGCCAGATGTACTTTACGATCCCAAGAATAGTATGTAAGATCTCAACGGGTGTATCCTTTGTCGGATCGAAGCCTGACAAAAGTGAGCAAACAGCTGAGACGGTAGAGAGCTGATGCTTACCATTGGTAGTTAGGAATCCACTGTAAATTTTCTCGCGGTTATCGAGTACCCACTGGACTAACTCCGCTTTAATTTCATCGTTTGATCTTGAATTCTTTGGATCGTCCTTCATGGCGTGGAACCGGGCAATGAGGTCCTGGATCCAATGCTGCGTGTATGCATCCTTGACTCCTGTAGCTGACTGCGAGTCCTTTACATGTTGCGCAACACCGCTACATGCGAGGTGGAGCTGCTTCTTGATTTCAATTACAATTTTCTCTTTAGTCCGTGGAATGCCCGCCTGAGGTGTTGTTAATACATGACTGCAAAGCTGCCAAGGAACCCACCTCAAACAACGAGTGATACAGCTCATCTTGCTGTTTCTCAGCCTGTGTCCCGCCGACTTCGCATTTACGACAAGGAAAGTTCCCCTTGGCTCCAATATTGGCGGCAATTTCACTCTGCATTGGATTGTCGGACGGGTCGATCATGTTCTGAAGCATAAAGCGTGTCATGTCGCCCGTCATTCCGTCGCGTACTTTGACAGGTTCATGTTGTGTCGACCTAAAACCACATGAGTATTAGAACGAAATTGCGGTATTCGGAATCTGAACGTACTCAATGATCTTCTTGAAATCAGCATATTGTTCAGCAACAGATGCATGGGGCGATGACGAGACAAAGTGAACATGAAACTCTTGTTGCAGAAGTTGTCGAGGAAGATTCCGGTGAGACATGTACACATTCCAGTGTTTATTCCACATCTTTGACCAATTACCAGAGACATCGTCGCTGAAGTATTCAATAAAGGACGTGTACAACGGATCACCATCAGCTAATGCGCGCTTCGGATTAGGCATCTTTGCGGGATAGTTGACAGAGTCACAATTAGGAACCGTCGCTGCAGGAAGAAGTTAGCCGCTGAGAGTAGTAACAAGGGAAAAGTAGCGACGTACTCGGCCAATGAGGAAGGACATTCTCATGCTGGAGGTCCAGATAGTTTTCCGACAGATCTAGTGCACTGATCAAGATTGTTTTTGCATTGGGAACGTTGGCAAAACCCTGAAGGGCGTAACTCGTCAGAGCATGACAGTAGAAGATAGTTCTCGCAACATACATGTGCGTCGATAGTCATGAATACGGCATCAGCATACACGCGGTCTTGTTGGAAAAGTGTTACCCATCACTTCGGAATCATGTATCGTCCGTCTCGCATGCGGGCCAATTCATGGACATAGAAGTGTTTTCCTCCACTATCATACATCGGACTCAGTAAGTCAGGATCCATGTCGTTGCGCCATTTCTTCGCATGCCAGATTTTGCGAATAATGCCGTCTTCTGGAATCTCGGGATAAACATGTATATGTTTCCGTATTTCTGGTGTAGCCCAATCCTGAAAATGGTGAAACCCAGCCCAATCAGATATGGTTCAACAAGACAGACATACTTTGGCAATCAATGTTCGAGGATCGTTGAGGTAAAAAACATTTCCCAAGTCAGATCTCCCAGGTATCGTTGGAACGGCGCACTTCGCGCGCAGGCGCTTCTGTACATCGCGTAGATGGTCAAAAGACGGAACATTCTCTGCTCCCAGCTCTCTCAAAATCCAGATGAAGACGCGCATCAAGGAATTCGAGAGGCGAAGACGTGGTAAGTTGTCGAGAGTGTCAAGTAGGAACATCTAAAGACACAGTTAGATGACATGCTTGTAAACAATTTGCGGCGATTTACCGTCTTGGAGTCGTATGGATAATATGGCGAGTCATGTTTGGCTTCAGGTGGTGGAGGCGCGCGAAGATCTACACGGACAAAAAAGGCAAGTCAGATTTGCACCTGACTCTTCTTCACACCATCATCATGCCACTTACCAATGTTCTGCATGATCTCAGCCAGCATTTCATTGTCGCGATCCTCGACAGTCTCAAACTCTGTTTCTGGATTTAAACCGAGGTCATTAGCCACGGACTCAATGTTCTAAAGGCCCATCTCTCCAAACTTGCGACCAAGCTGTTCGCGCTGATTCACGTCCAGATCTTCAGCAGTGGGATCCATCGTAAAGTCATTTGCAGAGAACTCGTAGTGTGCCAATATCTCGTGCTGTGCATCAGCGATGAGTTCTTGTTGAGGTGCGGATCGAATCCGAGAACTGTTTACAGCAACACTGACAGGCGCCGCACTTGGTGCAGACCGTTCTTGATGTGCTTGGCGCGATGCCTGACCTTGAAGATCCTGCTCGTGGTGTCGCATATCCGCCTGTTCTACGGCCGATAGATGACCGATACACTTGATATGGGATGGTATGCTTCGCCAACCAATCCAGAGATTTGATGTTAACGGAGGTGCAATAGTTCTGTGACAAATTGTGCAGAAGACTTTATCGGCTTCTTCATCCAGAGAAAAGTCTGAATGCCAGAGAAAAATGTGAGTAGAAATTATCGCAGCTCGATTATTGTGCTTACAGCCAGGAACAGGATTTTTGCCGCGCGCCATTTACAAGGATGCAACAGAAAATGGTGGCCGGATAAAACAGTGAGTGTGAAACGTGGTCTGGTGCTCGGCAATCAGTGACAAGTTGGACACGATGTTTGGTCCATGTTTGCTCTTGTCCTTGTTCTCAACCACCACCATGTCATCCTCCCCGGCTCTGTCTCGTTCCTCCTCGCCAGTACAGGATACCGATGAATTCATGGCTTGCATGGCGGAAGCCATGCAGTCGTCACCTGTTCGCTTGCAAGGTATTCTCGGAAAACGCCCGGCTGAAGGTGACGAGGAGCGCGACGAACTTGACGAAGAGGGTGATACCGACAGTCGCAACACCATGAACAGTTCTGGAAATGGAGTTGTTCCTGGACTCTCTTTCAGACCCAACCCTAACGACGTGAACACGGTTCGCCAATTCGCCTCCCGAAAGAGGTTGAAGCCTGAGCAAATCACTGAAGTTGAGGTCTTCCTGCAGGTTTCTATCTCCTCGTTTCTCTTTTCTATGCCTGAACTGATCAATGCCTTATGCAGGAGCCACCTCTTGTCCGTGAGGGCAAAATGTTTGCAACACTGCTTGCCACCTTCAATAAGGCTGACGAAATTGTTCTCTCCACTCCGCCATTCCAAGTCTCGGCAGAGCTGAAGAAGAACATGGACCACTATGCCACTGCCTTCCTGCTCTCAACTCATATCAGCACATACAAAGGTGCCAGTAACAAGGCATCCTTCATGGTTCGTGTTTGTGAATATCTCTTCTGTGTCGACTCATTTCTGGGACTGCAGAAAATTCTTAACACAGTCCCAATCGACATCCCAGCAAAGATACTCGCAGCTCCCGCCAACCGTACGAAGATGGAAACAGCTGCAGGCAATGCTCTGACGCAGGCCCGTGGGGCTTTCAAGAAAGCTGTATGATTATTTCTCTATGAGTGCTGTCGCGGTCTCACTCCTCATTTTAGCTTGTCGCGAGCGCTAAGGCTAGCCCTCAAATGGATATCATTACGCTGGCGCGCGAGTTCATCAAGAACACGAAGTGCGAGATCTCTGTTCCGCTTTGTTGCCGTATCGCATTGATGGTATGATAATATCTACCTCTGTTTTCCTGTTTGCTGAAGTTTCTTTCAGCGTAAGGTCTTCCAGTCTCACCCCGGGAATAAATTCTGGGACAAGCTTAACATGGAGCTTTCGAAGATCAAAAAGTTGGCCAAGGGCGATGCACGCGCTCTTGTCCGGTGAGTACTACTTGTCCTCTTTTCAGTGTGTACCATACTCATTCACCGGACCAGGGCCTTTCAATTCCTCTACGAGGAGGACAAGCGGACATACGGTTCGGGCACTGTGGAAAGCTCGCCAATCAAGGACACCGTTGATGCGTTCCAGCAACAGGTCGACGACCTCATACGCACCGGCGAGCTTGATCTGGCAACCACCAATGCTAGTTCGTCGTCATCCGGTGCAACTGGTTCTGTCGGCGGTGCGAACGGCGGTGGCGGGATGGATGGCTGAGCTCAATAGTCGCAGAAAGGCACGGACCTATTCTTTCAATGTTGGCATTCTCTACACCTCAGATAGTATACTCTTCTCGTCGTAATACCCCGTATATCCATACCGCTCTCTCCCTGTAGTCGTTCGCATATTGTCGTATCCTATATCCAGTCAATAATGCAGTAATTGTTTTCTGCTTTTCATCGGTCCCTGGTACTCCATGAACTGCTATAGTGCTCATATCAGCATATCTGCAAGACAATGATTGTGGGGTATACAGCAGTCTACTAGCTGGATACAAGGTTACTAACATGACGGGGTAGGAGAGCACAAAGGAAGTAGAAATATATTTGTGAAGGTGGATGTTACATCGTGATTACATCAAGGAAGGGTTTGCCACCACCTGGATGCCAGCTGCGGACAGTGCCTTCTGCCAGCTTCTCGGGGAACCTGGATACAGGGTGGTGCAATTGCGATCTAAACTGGGGGCCAGCCCGTCAGCGATCACCAAACTCACTTGATCTGGCATGTGTCACCGGCAATCATTCCAGCTGGACTCCGGCTGCTCGCCCGTTGGCGGTGTAGTATGTTTCCTCCGCAACTTTCCCACAAGCTTCGGGCTACTATGAAAATCGCCATTCACAGTCGCACAGTTTTGTACTTCTTTGGGCTCAGGCCAGTGGCATCCGATAACAGATTCGTCGGTGGTCAAGACTATTTTCGGAGCCCGTTATATCTGAACACAAATGAATGCTGACGCAGCCGCCGCTACATGATGCCGTACGGACGCGAATGCAGCGTCAATTCAACCTTCCCAAACACCTTGAGCGCTAACGTTATATTGACGCTTTGATTGTCAATCAGTACACTGTGATTCGCCGCTCGCATTGAGTCGGCTCAAGCGGTTGTGTATCCTTGTTTGACCCAGCCCGCTCAGATGCTGCCTCGTCTTCTTTTGAGGTCACCGCTCTCCGTCTGTGCACGGTCCCCTGCTTGCCGTCTCCCACTTTCTCGATGGCGGCCGCTTTCCACCACAGTGAGCTGCATGACCACTGCACCACCGGCGACGGCGACTACAACGGAGGATAACGGGCCAGGCGAGCGCATATATCAAGGCCCGCTCACACCGACTTTCCGCCGGCTGAAAATCCTATCTTTATCGTCGCTTGGCGCGACAACGGCCATTTCCCCGTTCTTTTTTATCATCGAGTCCAACCTGCCCACCGTCGCGCGCATATCCCTGGCAGGCATCGCGGTCACCACATCTCTCGTCAGCACAGCTATGGTCTCGTATTTCACGCGTCCGTACGTGACGTCGCTACGTCGCATACCAGGCGGCGAGCTTGAAATCACAACGTATAGTTTGTTCTTGAAGCCGCTCATCACCAAGGTGCGTGTGTTCTTTCGCTTCAACGCCCGTATCAACATTGGGCAGATATACGACACTGATTTTCTCGCTGATACTCAACGCCCCTTCGCCAAATGGCAGCTGCCGACTCACGTTATGTTGCCAGAGTCGCAGGCTAAGCGTGCGGAGCCTGGGACGGAGGAGACGGTGGCAGAGACTTTCAATGGCAGCGGAGAAAGAATTGGCAGCTGGGTGGTGAAGTGGGAGAATAACGGTGAAGGAAACTGCCATGCGCTCGGGAGTGTCGTTCGGTAAGCTCAACTTCGTGTTATTGTCGAGCATGCTGACTGTATCTTAGGTACTTTAACGTTCATCTTGAGTTGCTGGACAAGAAAGATTGAGAACCCCCGTTCTATTTATTTCCTCTCCTCGATTACTGTATACCACTTAGGATGGTGGGTTTCCACTTGGTATGTGCGTTCAGCTCGCATAATTCTATATCGACGATGTCACAGTAGCGTGTATTCGACTATTCGAAACAATGTCTGTGCATCGACAGGTTCAAGTCGGCCAGCTCGAGGACGAATGAGGAGTTGATTTCACCGCCGTGCATTCGGCCTGTGAAACTCTTACAGCATCAAAATAAGAAAGTGAAGGTATTTGACATGTCTTCCAAGGCCGTACTTCTCGCCGTCCCTTTTTCTGGTAATCCTCTTTGAGGATTGTGAATCACTGGACCTCTGAACTTCATGCTAGCTGCACCGAGCTTGCTGTTGAACAACGCAAAATAATTGTGTTGATGCAGTCGGGGAGATTGCACGGGTGATCAGCGGATAATGGCGGCGGACTGCCGGATGTCTTTTGCCTCTTGCCATGTTCTCGGCATCTGCGCCTTTCATGCCCTCGTTCTCACCTGGAGCCTCAAAACCTCGTCTGAACTGTTTGTTCCTGCACAACCGCATCTCTTTCCGGGCTTGGTCACCATTTCCCCCTGCTATCACCGTCAGATCTAGAGGATTGTCAATGGATCCTTCAAAAAAGTACAACCGCAACTCTACACTACCTTGAGTACTGAACGGCACTTGAAATCCCGAAGTAACATTCTGAATGACTCGAAGAATGCATGGCCGGGACTATACAGGCCTGAGGCTGTAGGACAGCGCTTCCATTTTAACCGTGACTTGCGCTATACCGAGAGACGGTATAAAACTGGGTCATTCGTGGCTTGTCTCTCAATCGTTTCTCGTCGAGAACCGTATCTCCTCCTCGCAAGGCTCTTGCTCATGGTTGCTTTCCACAACATCCTCTCTACAGTCTTCCTGGCGTCCGCGGGCTATGGGTCTCCGTCGACCCATGTCGACCGCGTGAAGATCGACGCATATCACCCTCCGTCGATTTTCAAGGTTTGTTAGGCTATGCTCCTAATCACATCGACTTGAATATTGCAGACATTCGGCTCTGGCGGTATTGACCACCCTTTGACCCAGCGCTCAAATGCCAGCTTTGGCGAGAAGGCCTGCTCGTTCCTTGCCTCCGAAATGGGCATTGATATAGAGCAGGTCGCGTATCGCGTGGGGTCTGATGGTGACATTGTTAGCCACGCCTACCTGAGCCAGACACACGTATGTACTACGAAACCGACAGACCGCGATCCTCATTGAAGCTCTTCTTGTTCAGGATGGTGTTCCTTTCGCCAACGCTGTTGCTAATGTTGCAATGAAGGATGATAAAGTTTGTCCGTCATTGCGAGATGGGCCTTTCCAGATTTGAGCGGTTATCCATACAGGTCGTTTCGTACGGGTCCTCATTTGTTTCCTACTGTACGTTTTTTTGCGACGTCTCTTATTGGTAGAGCTCACGTATCTTTAGCGAGCATTGCTCACTCGACGCCGTCCATCACTGTTGAGGATGCTATATCGACTGCCGAGAGAATGCTCGGCGGAAAGTACAACAATTGGGAACCCTCTCTGCAGTACTTCGTCAAGGAAGATAACTCGTCGGTCCTCATACACGCCGTGCAGATACGCAACGAATCCGCCAATGCATGGTACAACGCATTCGTTGACGCGCATTCTGGGGAACTTGTGTCGGTTGTTGACTATGTCGCCCACGCCACGGTGTGTAACCTTTTTGCTGGAACGTGAGCTCTGCGATCTGAGCGCGACCAGTATCTCGTCGTCCCCATTGATAACCAAAACATTGCGATGGATGGTCAAGTGCTCGTTGTTGATCCTGAGAATCTTTCCGTTTCGCCCTTGGGATGGTCTGATTACGGTACCGGCGAATCCAAGTGGGTGCTTTCGAATCGTGGCTAAGTTTCAACTCACCAGTGGCGCGCCTTTCTAGCACGACAATGTAAATTTCTACAGTTCTTACGTGCGCCCTCCCTCACATTTTCATTCAGAGGCAACAACGCCTTTGCTTTCAAGACGGGCACAAACTCTAGCAGACCTGGTTTCGAGTTTGAGGTTAATTTGTCCGTAGATCCGCGTATCGGTACCAACGTGGATGCTGCTCGAACAAACGCGTTCTATGTTGTCAACAGCATGCATGACACCACGTATCTGTGAGTCCTAACTGTTCTTCTCATTTCTATCATTTTGACGTAGCTCTAGGTATGGGTTCACGGAGGCAGGTTTTCCAGATGCCTATACCGCCATGTCCTGATGTTTATCTGTACTACAGAAAGCCTTCAACTTCCAGTACGATAACTTTGGTCTCGGTGGTCGTGGACTGGATCCCGTCAGAATCTCTGTCCAGGACGGTGGCGGCTTTAACAACGCATTTTTCGCGACACCGCCCGAGTACGCTATGGTTCCTTGTTGTTACATATACTGTGCTGACACGCGCTCAGTGGCCAGTCTGGTGTTATGAGTGAGTAACCTGTCAACGACTGCTTGAGCCGCATCTAATCCTCCTTCTATAGCCTTGTTATTGTTCAACCGCACCAATGTAAGACTGTAGCAGTTTCATTTGCCGTCATGCTGACTGTCGCAGCCTTTACGTGACAGCGCTTTGGAGAACGATATAATCATCCACGAGTTTACCCATGGCGTTACGAACAGGATGACTGGGGGAGGAAGTGCCCAGTGTTTACAAGGCTCGAATGAAGGACGAGGTTTGTCCGAAGGATGGTCAGACAGTTTGGCGGAGTCGGTGATACTAAAAAACATATCGTTTTTTGCTCGCTGATTCTGTCTTCACAGTTGGGCCGCCAGTACCCCTGACAACAAGGACTTTTTCTATGCGACATTCATTCTGAATATCCCTGCAGGCGGTCGGTCGTTTCCGTATTCCACAAACTCGTAGGTGTACACTGTTTCCATGTGGAGGTTTGACTGAAGAGTTGCTTAGGAGTGTCAATCCTCTTCGGTACTCCGATCTTCAAATCCTCAATCAACCTCATGGTCAATCCCAGCTCGTGTTGTTTGTCTTTTTGACTGTGTTAATTGAATGTCTTTAGCCATCGGGGAGGTTTGGGCGAACATGTTACACAATGTTCTCGCCGCTCTTATAAATGACCACGGATTCTCCATGACCGCCAAGACGGATGCGACTGGAACAGAGGGCAACGTCGTGTTCCTTCACCTCTTCCTCGAAGCCCTTCAGCTCCAGCCATGTAATCCAGACTGTAAGTCTCTTGTCTGCCTTTTGCTCGTGCTACTGTTTTGACACCATCACGATCAGTTCTGTCCGCGCGCGACGCGTGGTACCAGGCTGACGTGCTCCTTTACGGAGGCGCGAATAGATGCACGCTCCAGAGGGTGTTTGCTAGCCGTGGACTGGGGTTGAACGCACGGGATCACCAGGATGATGATACGGTCGACCCGACTTGCATGTGAAGTACTTTGATAAGCCGGTTAAGATAGATAGATAGATATATTTTAACCTGCATCTAGCCCATAAAGAACACAGCAGGGTCCGTACTACAATAACTGTACTGCTACGGTACCGAATCCCATCCCAACATTGTTAACGTTCAAGTAGTTAGTTACGTAGTTACCACAACGCTTCTCGTCAACGCGCGTCAACTTTCGTCTCTTGACCCATTCTGCGTCGCTTTTTCTGAATAATGTCTTGTAGTCCCGCCCCGCCTTCGGTACTTTTTCGTAATCCCATAAACACACAATGACCGCAACGCTGGCGGTGTGCTGGAGCCAATTTAGTGTTAGGGGAATTAGCTTTTTGTCTGATTGACAATGACATTTACATGAGGCCTCGAAGACGCCTCTGATTGACCGTGTAATTTACTGTAGATTAACACAAGGGGGTCCGGGGCGCAGCCCCGGGAGCTCAAGAGATTTACTGCTAATTAGCACCCAAAATGACCGTCAATTACATGTAAATTAGGCTCCCAGGCGGCAAATCTTCGACTTGCCGGGGACAAGAGCCCAACAGTTACTCGCCACAATCACCAATGTTCATACTGTGCTATCAAAGTCCGTGAGCTTTGTGGCGTCTTTCAATGATGATGCCGTCGTGTGATGGCCGCCACTTAAGTAAGTGATCACATGCAAGAAATGTCCCTAGAGAGGACTTCTTTGGTTGTGATTGGACGTACAAAATGGTTCCCAGTAACAGTAAATTGTGTGCCGCACAATTTCTGGCCCAGTCGCGTTCCATTTTGCATAAGAAATGGACTGATATCGGTGCCCAGCCTCTGAGGCTGATTTACTCTGATTTACATGGCATATTCAGTGTGCTTCCGCCCCTCTGTTCTGACCAGACGCCTTCTTCTTCTTCTTCGGTCGTCGTTTGCTCGAAGGCGTCGTAGATGTAGGTGCATAAGCTTACCCGGAATTCTGTCTGGTCAAATTTTTTCCAGGAGTCGGCATAATCATTGTCGAGGTCGGAAACTGGCTCAAAGATAGATAGATAGATAGATATATTTTAGCCTGCGTCTAGCCCTAACAGAACACAGCAGGGTCCGTACTACAATAACTACTATACTGCTACGACACCGAACCCTTGTATGTGGAGTAGAGTATTTATGGTCAATCAGGTTAGATTACTGGGAGCCCTAATCTTGACGAAAGGTGGCCACGCTTCGACCGTCGGGTGTGGGGTTTCCGCCATAGATTCAGAAGGCTTGCAACTCACGGTCACACGCATGTGAAGTAGTTGCGGGGAAGCAAAGCAGAGTTTCATAATTATACGTAGCTTCTACGCTCATATTCCCTAATATTAGAGTAGTACAGAGGCATTTTACTTTGTCACCGTGAGTTCTACATCTCATAATGTATGATAGAACCCAGGCTGTCCTTGAATCGGTTCTTTCAACTTTCCTTCCCTCATAAGTCGATTGAGCCGTGAAAAATGTATCATCGTGATGAGAACGGTGATGATGAGGACGATCTGAGTCCCTATTGTGACCCACAGTCCTAATTGGAATCGTTAATCCCAAGTAAATTCCTTTACTGTTCGGAACTCACCAGGAATGTACTTGGGGAAATCTTGCTCTCTGAAGACTGTCGACGCAATAATACCACCAATACCAGCGAACCCGCTCGTCAGGGCGCTTTGTACTGACCGCTTGCTTTGAGAAACCACATTATTGGCGCCCTTTAGAACGGTACACAGAGTCAGGCGCGTAGACGACTGGATGAGTATATACGCACATAGGCTAGAATTCCAGGAATAGCTCCAGCGCTTCCTATGTTAATGAGGAAGGTGCCTATAGAAGTTGACGAGACCATAAGAAAAGGTGTTAGCAAAATAGGCGTACCAAGGTAGCGAATGTGATTGCTTGAATGGAAGGCCGTGAGGCAGCAGCCTATGATGCAAATGAGGGCTTGCACGATTATGAAACCACTCCGGTGGCGCAATCTATCAGAAAAGTATGCAAAAATCAAGGCGGACGCGAACTGCGCGAATGAATCAGTGTCAAAGCCGATCAGTACGCGTAAACAAGTGAACGTACTGCGGGTCCGTATGGTGGGGCGCTCTGAGGCTCAATGAACAGAGTTCAAGTAATCAATCAAGAAAGGCACTAACCAGAAGCAGGGAACCAGCTGTCCCATACCCCATGCCACTCAGAATGATAGAAATGAAATACGCGAGCATATAGGATGGGACCGTAGAACACGCGAGCATGATTCCTAGATCCCCGGAGGCTTAGTGGGCAAAACCAAAGCATGAGTTTCAACCTTACCATAGGTCCAGATCGTCCAGTCCTTCAAATGATGCAGTATCTTCTCGCGCGTTAGCGGGTCAGGCAGAGAATCCCCTCGGTCTTTCTCAATTCGCTCTAGTACGACGGCGGTTTGCTCTGCACTGAGGAACTTGTTCTTGTCCGGAAAGTCAGGTACGAAGAAGAATGTGAGAACCCCAAGGAAAAGGGTAAGGGTGCCCTCAATGATCTAGCATATCAACATCAGCGCGATAATGTCAGATCCGCGGAATCACTTGCAAAAATCCAAGACCACCCTGCAATTCCTTGTCTACCGTCCAATAAGCTGAAGACGTACGCCATAATCGGACTGAATCCACTGATGGTCAGAGAAAACATGTAAAAGAAGGCCATTCTACAAATGCGAGTTACGATGGCTTAGTTCAGAAATAGTATAGGTCCGAGTAAGCATACCTCTTCTGCGTTTCATGTCGTCGATACCTGTATGGTTGGTTCACCAACCTGACCCAAGGTAGATGATATGGACTGACCATGTTGATATGATGTAGACTAATGCAGGGAACAATCCTGACTGAGAGAATATCCAGATTAACTTGCATTCGATGGAGAAGGACGGATAACGAACTTCCATGGCACCGAGAAGGACGCGGCACAACGTGAGCATCTTCCAGTCCTTGACCCATGCTGTTGCGAAACAAACGGCACCCCAAGAGGTAACAATGAAGGTAAGGAAGTTGCGAACACCGATTTTCCGGAGGATGAGGTTTCCTGGCACTTGGCTAGTATTATTGATCAGAAGCCGTGAAGATGATCAGGAGTCAAAGAACGTACAAGAGAATATATGGAATGAAGTACATGCAGGTCACGATGCTGAAGCGGGCGCCCACGGTGAGTTCCTAAAGACGATGAATTCTTTGTCCGGTGCGGCAGGAGGTCTGATGTACCAAGTCTGCCCCCATTCCCGCCGTGCGCGCAGCACCAATATTGAGTCGATCGATGAGGGCTACCATGTAGAGGAGCGCGAGGAATGGAAGGACACGAATGTCCACCCAACGCCTGCGTGCTTCGTGAATAACGTAATTGAGGATGGTGATAAATACCATACATTGTCTTCCGTTCGAACGCAGTAGGCGGCATATCTGAATCCAGAGAAATCTTCACGTCCTGCTTTTCTGGATCATCTTGGAGAACGACAGACTTGGAGTCGGACAGGTCCTTTGGAGAGTCGATAGATGACATGGACCCAGTCTGAGTCTCAACTTGGACCATGGCGAGAGTATGTAGAAAGAAGGGGTGAAAGCAGCCACGCTAGAAATCCGGGCCATGAGGAAGGTCTTATAACAAGAGCGAACACCGAATACCTGGGTAATTCCGCCCTGCACACAAGTCAGGAACTGGGTGCAGTCACGGCATTACAGATAAGTATCCTCCGAGAGCTTGTCATTTAGATCCCCGTGTCTGGAAGATTAAGAGGGCGAGAAGTTCACGGGAGGCATTAGAGTGCACGTATCGGATGCTACTGAACACTTACCGATTTCTGATGTGCTTAGACTCGGATATCAAGTCAACGATCTCCATACGTAGCTGCCAGTGAGGATAGGCGGGTGTCTGAAATTCCGAGCCTCCTGTCTGTTCTCCAGGCGGAGTCCCAGGCGAAGAATGGAGGGCGTAAATGAGGAGATCGATTCGGTCGCATTTGGAATTGAGGATTCGGGGGAAGGTATCATAAACCACGGATGACTCCTCTGCCCACTTCCCGAGGCGTCGAGACTAGTCGTGCCGAGGCATTTCGTGGATCAAACGGAGACGTAGATGGTGGTCCTAGTTTGGCCTTTAGTCAACACGCCGATCACTGGATCTGTTCATAAGTAACATAGCATTGGTATCGTGGGCCCGTATTTCGTCTTTCGTCCTTCTGACCAGACGCGCTTCACCGGTAATCATTGTATGTGCAAGGACTTCAGACACCAGCCCCAGACCCTCATTATGACCGAATAGGCCATGTTAATCACAACAGACAATTCAAAGCACTCATTGAATTGATAATGACGCTCATAGACTAAGGTAAGTAGTTGGGCAGATCGAGGATAATCAAGATACAATCAAGAAAAACTGTAGGACAAAATTACAACGTGTACAAGAATCCGGGGTGAACGCCAGTCGACGCAGCTGGACACTGCTTCAAGATCTTCGCGTTTTGGCGCCACAAGTGCAAAGACGTGATGCCGAGTAAAACCAACAGAACAACCTGGCAACATATTGAGGCGACGATACCCGGCAGATATCTGGGGGCGTCTTGTTGCCGGAATATGGTCGTGGCGACTACGCCACCAATACCGCCGAAACTGACGACTACAGCGGTTGTTACTGCGCGTTTCGAGTGAGAGAGGATGTTGTTGGAAGACTGAAGAAGTATTGAACACGAGGACAAAACAAGGGAGGTGGATCAACGCACATATGCAAGAAGTCCTGGAATATCTCCTGCCGACCCAGCGTTGGCCAGGAAGATACCTGTCAAATCTTCAGAAATGCGAAAACGCGTCCACGAAAGGAACTAACCAGCGTAACGCCAGCCTGGAGCCTTGACGTATCCAGTCAGAGCCAGACCCACAATGGTCATGAGTGTTTGCACAGCTAAGAACGCCGCCCTCGTCTGATATTTGTCGGACAGCCATGCAAATAACAGTACACTCAATGCCTAACAGCGAGGATCAGTAAAAAGTGTGGCGCTAGCCCGATCAACACTTACAGCAAATATGTACGGAGGGGCGCACTATTATAAGCAGCATCAGTTCCGTGCTCACGCCTAGGAATACAAGAACACATACCAGAAGGAGGACCATCTCAATACCCCATCCCATACTGGCAATGATCGAGGTAATGAAGAAGCTGATGCATCATCGGCAAACGGAGCGCTGACAGAAGACTCTGCGTACCCTATAGCATATGCCGGAATCGTGGCACACATATACATGATCGCTGAAAGCGCGTTCAGTTGGCATATAGAGCGCCGATATCTTGAATAGTCACCGTAACTCCAGAGCTTCCAGTCCATAAGATGCATAACTAGCTTTTCCCGCGTCAAGGTGTCGGGAAGCGCATCTCCTCGGTCTTGTTCTACGCGTCTCAGGACCAGAGCGGTCTGTTCCGCTGAAAGGAAGTCGTTTCTGTCTGGGAAATCAGGGAGATAACCCCAGGCGATGATCCCAAACAAGATGGTCAAGGCGCCTTCGATAATCTACCAACAAATAGGTAAGCAGCCTGTTTTTTGTGAAAAGAAACTATACACTTACGAAGATCCAAGACCAGCCGTTCAACCCACTCTTCCCTGCGAGAAGACTTAAAGCATATGCAAAGATGGCGCTGAAGCCCCCGGCGAGAATGGAAGTCATATACATAGTCGCCAATCTATTGAAACCATGTCGTGCATCAGACCCGCTTGTCAATGCGGAATACATTTCTGAAATCACCTCGTCTGGACCTCATGGCGTTTGTACCTTTGAAAAGATACCATCAGCACCCCAAACGCGCGCGACGGTGAAGAAAAAGGCCAACCAAGTCGTAATGATGAAGACAAGCGCCGGGAAAAAGCCAGCCTAGGCATGGCAATCAGCGGGAGGGGAACTGAAGGCGGGATTAGGAACATATGCGGACCTCGAAGGCTCCCAGAAGGACGCGACAAAACGCCAAGACTCCCCAGGTGGGCGCGAATCCCATTCCCAACTGCACCGCGCCCCATGCAATCACGCAGAAGGTCAGAAGATTCCGAGCGCCCACCTTCCTCAGAGCGACGTTACTAGGTAGCTCCCTTCAAATGAATGAAGCCAATCAGCGGGATCGGCGGGAAGATAAGATTAACATACAAGAGAATGTACGGCACGAAATAGATGCACGAGACGATGCTGTACCGCGCGCCAACACTCAGCTTCTGCGCGGGAAATCACAAATCACGTCGAAGAAACTGGCGTAAGGGAAGAGAACCAACCAGATCGTGATCCAGTCCCGTTACCCGCGCAATCCCGAGGTTCGTTCGGTCGATGAGAGCCAGGGCGTACAAGAGCCCAAGCAGTGGCAGGAGACGCAGGTCGACGCGTCGACTGTCAGAAACGATCAGTTGATGTGATTCGAGAAGTCGGTGATGAGCTGGCCACACACATCGTGCGGCGTTCAAACGCAGCGTCCTCGGAGGCAGTACCGTTCACTTCGACATCAAGCGATGTATTCGACGAAGTTTCGGGCGACAGAGAGCCCTTCTGGTCGTTAGACGCGGTAGATGCTGTCAACATAGTGTTTAAGCTGTTCGAGAACGATGGGGAGGATGCTATCGGTAGGTAGTCCGGCTCCACTTCCTTTAAGAACTAGGATCCCAGTCCAGCGGTGTTTGATAGACCGGTGGAGATGGTGCAGATTTTTTTAACGAGGGAAAGAAGACACAGGAACCGTGTGAAGACCGCCATCTGACAGGCCATTACGGTACTGATCATGCACTCTCATTGCCTTTCGTGCTCGTAAAGCCGCCTTAGCACAAGATAGAAGACTATCCAAGAAGGGCTGAGAGAGAAGAACGTGCAATAGCGACAGAGATGCAACGTAGTCGTGAGACTTCACGTCGGGATAAGCCATTACTGATGGGGGATGTCTCTCCCCGAAGGGTGGTGCCGGACACGGAAATGAAGTGTTTACGGTGTGTAGTGAATAGAGGACGAAGGCTCTGTCTTCCGTTTGATCTGTCAGATTAGCCATGAGGTCTAAAGTATGACTCAAATTAGGGCAAAAGAACCTCGGACGTGCTTCGGCAGGAGTAGCACTAGACAGCAAGAATGCTATAGCTAGACTCGGAACGAACAGCCACGGCGGTCGCCGGGAGACACCAGAAGACTATTTACACGCGCTCGCAATCTCAAAGCAGAAGTTGGCTGCCTTGTTGAGCCTAACAGTAGTGCTTCGGTGACTCGAGAGTCAAAGACCGAACGAGTAGTCATTGGTAAGGCAGCACGCCATCCAGATCCAGATAAAAAAGCTGACGCCTAATGGAGACTCTGCCAGCCCAAGTCTAACCACTGCCGATCATGTAGATAGATTCGGCTGCCCGACGTGGTTTGGTTTCCCCTCCACACCCTGGTGTGGCGGAAATCGTTTCGCCTGCTGTCCTTTCCCCAGCTGGGGCCTCGCCGGCCTCACCACCCGGTATCACTGATACCGGTTCCTCTCTTCTCTACGCAAATATCGTGCACGTCGCCACTTAGCTTGGCAGTAACGGATAGGTGGTGGAAACCCGAAATATCGTCATTGGTCACGAACGACCTCGTTCAAAGTTGACGAATTGGAGCGGTATTGACCTCGCCAGTCCTAACTGTGCATGATATGGTCCAGGATAGGTTGCGCCTGTCAGATAAGGAGTATGTGCGTGGCGAGTGCACAAAGTGTAAAAGGTCGTAAAAGGATGGCAATGGAATGGAGGCTTTGCGGCGTGGTGAGGGTCAGAGACGAAAGAAAATACCACGGAAGTGGAGATTGTCGATTCTGCGTGTCTGAGGTAGAGACAGAGAGTCACGCTATCCTGGTAGATTGCAAGGAAAACGTAGCACTGGTCCTTGATATCTGTTCGAATGTAGGCTATGAACAGCGGGTTCGTTGTGTTGTGTGCCTCGCGTCACTGCTCATTCAAGGGTGTTGCAGCGGTTATCCACTTGCGGATGCTAATCTCCATGACAGGACCAGGTTTCGTGACCCACCACTGTCCCGAGACGCAAGATTCGCTAGTGGCGTTCAAACCGTCAACGGTTCTGCAGTGCGTAAGTGGGCACACGCATGATTCAGAACTCAGTAATTGGAGCGATAATCACTGGATGTCATCCTTCTGCTGTCGAGGCAGGTTGAAAATTACTTCCAGAGGAGGCGTGTGGTACACCAAATGTGGCTGAGTAGACCGGTCACCAGTTGAGTAGACGTGGCAGCGCTAAGTCGACCGCAGAAATGTATTCCGCGTTGTACGTTGAGCCCCGGCGTGTTACATTCCGCTTTGCCTAGTACTAGTAGAGTAGTAAGCAAACCCGTACACACAGCCATGCGCGACCTACGTTACATAGTGAGTCATACCGAAACGCGCCAAAAATACAACATAAAGTATCGAGCGTCCACAGGTATTTGGGCGATAGTCAAAGGAATAATACAGATGTTACAGCTTCATCATAGACCCTCGCAGCCCAGGAATGAGATGCTCCTAATACCCCAAGAATTAGACGTGTCGTGGGGTAGGAAAGGGGGCGGGGAGCGTACCTCCGCGGTCTCATGATACAGGTTTCTTGGTTATTGCTATGCACGGATCTCCCTCCTCGATCCTCCCGCCTGGTCACGCTCCTTGCCCTTGTCCGACGGAGTGCCTTCCTCCTGATACAGCCCATGTTGTTCAATGTAATCGACTACCGGTGTTGGCAACAGGTATCGCACTGACAGGCCCCGACGAATGAAAAGTCGAACCTAGAATGTGAAATTAGCTTTCTGAATGCAAATCATTGTTCAGCATTTTACCTTGGTGCTAGAGACGTCATTTTGTATCAACTGCGGGATGAGATAGATGTTGTGGCGCCACCGAGCAAGGCTGTCGGTTGCTTGGTCCATATCAGTCCCAGCGCGTTCTACAATGAAGCAGCCATAGCGGCCCAAGATGTGATCCAACTGCAAAACTCGTTAGCAAATTCAGGCGTGCATAAATGTGAACTTGCATCTTGGTAACTCCAGACGCCTGGCTCGCTCATCGTGCCGATGAGATCAGAACCCGCCAATAGCATCACGCGCACATTTCGCTGCTCCCCGTCCTCCGTCCTCACGCCTCCCCGGAGGGTGTTTATTTCATGATCAAAGTGGTCAAGCACAACCGCTGTTCTCTGGTATGACTGGAACGCCTCCCACGAGTCTATCATCAGCCATGACGATGTATCCTCTGCTGCCAGAGAGCACATTGACACCCTACAAATTTTACATGAGCACGCTGCGTAAATTTCGGGATGGCCGCAATCAGCACGTCATCTAGCCGAGGTATGATTCCGCGTTCAGTTCTTTCGGAAAATGGCAACGGGATGATGTGCGGTCGCCATCAGAGATAATAAAGAAAAAAATGCTCACCGGTGCTGGGCACTCAACAGGCCAGCCTTCTTGTACATGTCACTGACTGGACTGAGATAGCCACCGACAATCTCAAAGTCGGTGTTTTGTCGGATGTAGTCCTTGGCCATCTCGAACATGCGCAGATGAAGATAGGTGACAGGGCTAAATGAACCGCAGGCGACGAGGACTATGGGTGTCTTCTGTGAGTCCCTTAGGACAGCATTGAGTCGGTGATGCGGGAACGAGTAATTTGGCGGATTAGTGAATGACTGCTCGTCCTCGGTGCGCATTGAGGTCATGGCGAAGGGCAATTAAGGACCGGCGAGGTATATGGGTGCGTTCGTAGTGGGTATTCTAAAGAGAGATTGATAGGGTGCTGAAATAGGTACGGATCTATCGTCACGCCGTGACGGTGAGTCATCTCGCTCCTGCTCTCGTGCCACAAGGACCTCTTAACGGCTTTCCGCACCAATTCAACACCATCCATCAGCTCCTGTATGTTGTATGCGCGATACCAAATTAGCAGACCAGGTTTCGGCCACGGTCTGTGGGGAACATGCACTTGAGACCCACCCAAGCTGACAGTGTGATCCACCCCGGGAGAGGGAAAATCCTCTATATAGTAGCAGCGCTTATTGCTCACTCGGCGTCAAATATCACCCCATTCAGCCTAACCGACAGGACCGTGAGGGTTGCGCACAAAGATAAGCCCGAAGCATATGTAGATGAGCAAGACAAAGTGAGCCAATCGGATGCGTTGTACTCATGCCCACTGAATGGCCACGGATTCCACACCGGACCGTATGAACGGTACGCAACAGTGCCGAATTGAAAGGCGGGATGGGCGGGATTGCATAATCATTTAGAAATTCGAGGCACATCCCGCCGACGTGCGATGCCTTCCGTATAACTGTTTGATCCACAAATGGCCTGTAGACAAGATATATAAGCCGGATACATCAGAACTTGTTAAGGCGCGAGAGGCAAAGTTTCTGACGAAGTCAACTTCTTTTGAAACGAAAAGATGCTGAGTGCAGCACACGTCACAGAAGAAACGCATGTAAATGTTCAATCTCACTGTTGGACCCACGCACCTCGAGATGACAATGGCGACGCAGAACGACTCTACTCCGGCATGCCTGCGTGATCTTAGCGTGCACGAAAGGCTCATGCTAAGATCAGTTCTGAAGTATACGAGCGTTGAAGACATTAAATGAGCTGTGGTCTGTCGCAGAATCCACTTGAATGTATCATCATTGAACGTGAAAGCGTTGGCCTTGCTCGACAGACGAGCAAGAAGATATTACAATGAAGAGCAAATCCTGGTGCATTGTCGGACTCTGGTCGTCTGTAGCGCGGGTGTTAACATTCGGGTTCCGAGATCAGTGCTCTTCAGAGTCTAGGGAATAAAGGTCAATAAGGCGAGGCGAACCACCTTCAGTACCATGTAGGAGATATGTTGACAATGACGAGTGAAGGAAGGGTTGAGGAGGGTTAGCCCCAAGATATTACGACAGTGAATAGCAGAGGTGCTATAGTGTACATAGAGTAGGATCAAGTCAAAAAATGTGCCCGGAGCGACGTCGTCATGTCGGTCGTCCTCGAGCAGGATCGAGAGGCTGGAAGCGCATGTAATATTGTTTGGTGTGGCTCTCCACAAGTTCCTGTGTCGACTCGGGTAAATCCTCGACGAATTGAGCTATCAACCCGGCATAAGCTATGTGTAACTGATAGTAACAAAGCTTGCGGTACCCGGTGATCCAGCGAAAAGCGCAAGTGCTGGGACGACTGTATTGGCGGGAACAACAGTGTTGTCTGCAATCTTTGCACAGTCCTTGATTATCACAAACTTGCCCTAAATTCGTTCAAGACAAAGGAAGTACGAGGAGAAAGCGGAAGCCTTACAATGACACACCCCTTGCCTATTTCGACATGGTTCCCTATCGTTGCTGCCTCAACGACCGAGTCTTTACCAATGTGGACATGGTCGCCGACTTTCATGGGGTAGTAATTGAACGCGCCGCGGTACGTTTTATAAGGAGGACTGAAAATGCAAGTTGATCAAAACCTCAATGAAAGGCTTGACCACATACCGCATCACACATCCCTCGCCAACCAAGCAATACCTTCCCAACGATATGACCACAGCATGGCCTGGCCCAGAACGTCTGAGATCGCCTCTGATAATCGCTGAGCTCGAGATGATAGTCTTGCCGCCAAGGATGATATTCTGCGGCCCAGCAATGGTCGCTCGGCGCGACACCTTGTTTCCCGTGTCCTAGAAGAGCGCGTCGGTCGTCGTACGCGTTGACTATCAGCAAGGCAGCCGCACTGTCTCGATAAACTCGGATTTGGAGTAGTAGATGGGCGGCTCGAGGGACATGGTGGTGGTTGCAGACTGACCCTGCCGGTATCTTTCGTACCACCACAAGGCGTAAGCTTCCATTCTGCCTGTCAAGGATGCTGCATGAGCTGTTTGTCGTGCATTCGACACCGGGCTTGAAAACTGCCCACCATGGCTGGTGTAACTCAGCACGGCGAGTACGGCCACTTTCGACAAGAGCGTAATGCTGACATGCCCGACGCACCCAGATGCATATGACAATATTCCCGAGGATGCTTTTGGTGAGGAATGTAGTCCTAGCGCCAAACTCTGGCAGGTCTACATGAACGAAGCTCAAATTCTGGACAACGCGATGACCAAAGAGTTGACTGAGAATGCGGATGTGCTCCTTGTTTTCGTACGTCCTCAATAAATTCTACGTTGCTCCAGACTCAAGTAGAGTGCGCACAGTCTGGTCTTTTTTCTGCGGTCGTTGCTGGTTTTGTTGCCATGACATCTCAAAGCCTGCAGATGGACTACGTCCCCGTAACTGCCGCGCTGATGTTCGAGATGGTTCAGCTGCAGCGGGCGGCTTTGAATGGCTCTGACGGTGCATCCGTACAGCCTTCATCTTGGACCCCCACCGCCTCTTTCTCTCCATCTTCAACTCACGTCTGCGTGAACGGGCTCTGGTTCACCAGCCTGACAGTTAGTCTTATCGCAGCTTTGATGGCCGTACTCGCAAAGCAATGGGTTTCGTATTATGTCTCCAAACCCTCGGGTTCTGGCACTGCACTTCACAATGTTCGCATCCGCCAGTTTCGCTACACCAACTTCCAGAAATGGTCGATTCCCGTTATCATTGGTGTTCTTCCCTTCCTTCTACACATCGCTCTAGTCATGTTCCTCGTCGGTCTCGTCGTATTCCTGTTCGCTTTCGTATCCTCTATTGCGACCACTATTGCTACTCTCACCATCCTCACTTTCCTTGCATACGCCGCAACAGTGATACTGTCCACCATTGATCCATCCTGCCCATATCGGACCCCTCTTTCTTCCATCTTGTACTCTGTTTCGCACCAGTTCTTTCCGAGAAACAGTCCATCTGAGTCCACCCTGTCCGCTGTTGAACAGCGCACCATAGACAAGCAAATCGATTCTCTCGATCGAGATTCCATATTGTGGCTTTTACGCACTTCGTCCAATGCCACTGTCCGCGCACTTGTGATTGAAGCCATGGGAAACGTGCGACCCGAAATCGTCGGCAACCGGGCCAGAAATTGGTGATCAAGAAAGTGGTATTGCCCAAAAAGGAAACCCCTGCCAAACGGGATCCAAAGAGCTGATTCCTCTGCGAAGTTTGGAGCTCGTATCGTCACATCTCAGGTCTTGGGAAAAATTCAAAAATTCTTAGAATATTCCTTGAATAAAAGTTATTGTTGCAGATTTCTTATTTACATGTTGAAAGGGCTGCTGGATGACTCTACTACTTGAAGAGAAGCAAAATAAAAAAATCTGCAATGATAACTTTCTTGAGATGCATCATGCCATGCTTTTCTTTCATACAAACCTGTCCCAAAAGTGAGGTGGGAGGCCAGCAATTCAGCCTCAAGTACGTGACCATGGCCTCAGCCAGCGTCGGAGTTTGAATTTGGTGACCATTGCCGACCACCAGTCCCTGCTCTTCAGAGTGCCCTTGTTCCTGAGCATGCTGTATGGGAGCAGTATCATGAGCTCTTGAAGGACAGCTTCACTGCTAATGATGCAAATGGCGGGCCGCGAGACGTACCATCCACCGTTTTGGCCTTCCCCGGTCCAAATAATTACAGGCGCAATACAGAACGAATGTAAGCTTCCCTGGCAGACCTGGCAGGACTATCTTGTGCACCTCAACCTTCCGTTGGTGTGTGCGCTGCGCGCGGCACACATCCCCAATGCGGAAAGCTTCTGTGGCGCCTATTTGTTGAACCACTGGCGGTGGCTTCGTACCTCGAATGACGGCTTGCCACAGTATAAAGCACCAACTGAACGGACTGGAGCATTTACGTTCTTGGAGATGATTCCTCACTTTCAAGAGCAAATCGACCAAGCGATCCTCACGCAATTTCTACCATCCAACACATTAAATCATGGCACATCTGTACACGCGCGAGTTATCATTTCTGTTCTCCGTCATTTTCTCTGCTCCGATCCTGCAACACGCCTGGCCGGGGAAGTTTGCTGCGAGCCATGTGGCGATTTGTTTATTTCTGCACTTGACAATATTCTCGGGATCGTATCCTAGAGCAGCCTTTCTCTAGCAGAGAGTGAGGCCTTCAAGGATGTAATTCAGCACATCTTCTCTTCAAACTTGTTCGCTGATCGCACGGGCCATCAGAAAGACAATAGGCTTTGGCAGATGCGCTTGCAATCCTTGTTCCCTTTATACACCATGAGGCCTGACTACAATCGGTATACGCGCGAAACTTTGCCACATTGTCATTGATGGCCCCTCTCAGAGGATGTTGTTAACAGTCTCATCAAATTGGGACTGCATGCGAAGTCCGTGGATTGCATATCTCATTACCAAATGTGCTCTCAAGTAACGTTTGACCGAATCATTGCTGAACATTGGTATGCCTCAGACGTTGACACAACCTATTCTACCTTTCTTGAGGTCGACGCCATTGCCTTCCTTGGAAAGACAATATATCTCTTCTCTGACAACATTGTTATCGTCGCTGCATATGTTGAGGGTCTACTGCACGCCAAGGATAACATGACGCCCATTGAACCATACACAGAATATCTGTTTCGTGCGGATAATCTGTGTACGGCGCTACTCATTGTGGCAGGCCAATTTGGGGCTGTCCAGGCGGCTCCCAATATGTTGACGAGCCTCCTGATCAAGATTGTCAAGTTATGTCCGTCAAGTGCCAAAGAGGCACAGTCCGTGTGGAATACAGCACTGGAATGCCTCGAAGCATTCTCAAACAGCCTACCAGACGACACCAAACACAAGTATTTCCACCATAACAGCGAGTGTATGTTTCCGTATACACCTGAACACATTGCCCAAATAAAGTTGCGCATCGGATACTACAGGGATTTTCTGGTGGGACATATTGAACGTCTACAGAGTAACAGACTTGAAGCTAATATTGATGATGTATGTCTTCAAATACCTTACACTATTACGTTTGCTAAGTGTACGCTGCTTAGATCGATATTCCATTTCATCTGGAGTACCGTTCCTAGCCTGACCTATTTTGATGAGGCACAGTGAGAAGTGCGAAGGTGGGACACGACGGTATCGACGGGAACTGATCTGGTCAGGCTACCTGGGTCAGGGCGCGTCGTTGCTCGTATCGCGTGCAACTGTAGTCTCGCTTGAAGTACTTCTAATACGTTGTTCATTGATTGACTTCTTTTGCTTTGTACGATTTTCGATTTATTGTGATACGTAGCATGGAAAGCGAATGTCCTCTAGTACAGCGGTAAGTACTCGCCGACGACTTTCAAGTTGTACAGATATTCTGTCATTGTCGTAACACGGTCCGTGTGTCGAGCGCGTCTTCCCGCGCCAGCAGAAAGTGTCCTTGCTGAACTTTGGATGCTGTTCTCGGAATACTATCTTAGGCAGCATTTACCTACGACTACCGGGTGGATACATGAAGATTTGACAATGTTCCTCGGACTGAAAACATGATATATGGACGTCTCTTCGATTCGAAAAAAAGTAGGATATGGGCAAGTTCTTCCAGCCTGATACAACACGGTAATGAACAAAACTCGCCTGTGAAATGACTTCCTAGTAAGCTCAAGAAGCTTGGCGCCACTCCCCTCCAACTTGTCGGCTATCCATGTCCGTTGTGCCTCCGAGAGGTCCGCGCCCTTGATCATTATGGCCAGGAGCTTGGGAGCCTTCGGCGCATCAATAGCAATATCGTCCAGGAACTCGGCAACAGACGCTATGCCTTGCTCGAACGCGGCTGAGGCACATAGACTCTTTGACGAGGCACGCGCAAACAAGTCCAATAAGCCGTGCTTCTGCATCCCTCGACTCAATCGCAAAAGATTCGAATTTGTCGACGAAGACGTGATGGTACTATGCGGGTAGGGAGTTCCGGACCGCGAACTCTTTCAGACTCAATCTTCTTCTTGGCATCCGCAGGAGACCATCGTCGGTGCAGCGCTCTCTTCAGTCGGGGATTCCATCTCATCGTTAGATCCTTGCTCAACGTCGGCAGTGGTCGATTCCCATGGGCTTGTATCGGGGCGCCAACACAAATTTCGTTGAAAGGCTTGAGCACATACCGCATCAAACATCCCTCGCCAACCAAGCAATATCTTCCCAGCGATATGACCACAGCACGGCCTGGCCCAGAACGTCTGAGATCGCCTCTGATAATCGCCGAGCTCGAGATAATAGTCTTGCCGCCAAGTCGGATGATATTCTGCGGCCCAGCAAGACGCGACACCTTGTTTCCCGTGTCCTAGAAGAGCGCGTCGGTCGTTGTACGCGTTGACTATCAGCAAGGCGGCCGCACTGTCTCGATAAACTCGGATTTGGAGTAGTAGATTGGCGGCTCAAGCGACATGATGTTTGACCCTGCCGGCCTCTTTCGAACCACGCTCATGGTCACCCGATGATAACTCTGCTATCGCATGCCGTGCGGAGACAGCTCCGGCCTGGCTGCTTCCTTCCTACCACCAGGAGCATATATCCCTTTCGAGCGACCATGACACAAATGGCGATGCCCAAGTACGACGCACAAGCCTTAGAGACGTACTCGCTCAAAGGTCGGCTTATCTCTGATTAACAAGTCCGTTGTTGACTTTGCTAGGCGGTATCAAGGTTGTAGAGAGATTCTTTGACTTGCCTCTAGATTATTCGAAGCCTGAGGGTGAAACGATACGCGTCTTTGCACGCAGTATGATTCCAAAAGACAAGGCCAAGACTCCCGAAGAAGAGGATAAACTGCCCATTCGTCAGTATAGTTGTCTACTGTACAGTACCTTCTCCTTTAACACATCAAATGTGTGTAGTATTGTACTTGCAAGGTGCGCATCCACGACATCTACCCCATACATCCTTTAACATGTCGATTAGGTGGTCCAGGACACGAAGTCCCATTGGCCGATATACATGGATACGCGGCCGAAGTATTCAGTTCTGTATCACTATAGTGTACCTTTCCTGACAAGATTGTCATCCAGATACATTCGCGAGGATATCAGGTACGAATATACCGTCCCCGATCCCTCGTCCAACTCACTAGGTTCATAGACGCTCTGGCTGGACCCTCGGGGAACAGGCCTTAGTACCCATATCTCGCCCGAAAGCCTCCCCGCGCGGCTCAAGACAGATCAGGACGTTGCAGATTACTTCAAACTCTTCCGCGCCGATTCCATAGGTCAGCCCTTTCATATCATTGGTGCTGTCTTATTTATTTTTTGCAGTGAAAGACTGCGAAGCCATCCGCTCCATTCTCCTCGGCCATAAACCTAACCCCGAAGATCGCAAATGGACTATCCTCGGCCAGAGCTTTGGAGGATTTTGCGCCATAACATACTTGTCGTTCCATAGCGAGGGCCTGAAGGAGGTCTTCACTACTGGAGGGCTAGCTCCGCTTGTGTCCCATCCAGATCCGGTGTATGCCGCTACCGTCCGTCAGTCATCGTTTCTCCTACGAAGTACCAAAGCTTACTTTTGCGAAGATAGAGTGATCAAGCGGAACAAGATATACTATGAGAAGTATCCTCAAGATATCAAGCGTGTAGGACCTATCACTCGTCGTAACTACTCGCCTCATACGCTCTAGGTCCGGGATATCATGTCGTACCTCGAAGCGAACGAGGTCAAGGTGACCAACGGCGGTCGGTTATCGCCTAATCGTTGGCAGCATCTCGGGATGGACTTTGGGATGCATAGTACGCTTTCTTATTATTCGTACATCAATATGAGCTCAGTCTTCTTGCAGATGGCATCGATCGTGTTCATCGTACGTCTTAAGTATTCTGTCCCTCCGCCATCTAGTTGAACGACCTATAGAACTTGTTTTCAGAGCATCCAAAGACCTCGAATTGTTTGGAAAGCTAACATACAAGACGATACAGCTCATCGAGCTATCCCAATCGTTTGATGGGAGCCCCATTTTCAGCATCTTGCACGAACCTATATACTGTCAAGGGTGCGTTTTACTGCTCTTCTACTTACCAGTTCTGACTGTCGGATCCAGTCAAGCATCTAGATGGTCTGCATCCCGAACGCTCAATAGCTATCCGCAATTCTCTTGGTCCCTTGTCAAGAATCTAGCCGACACCGAGCCCATATACTTTACTGGAGAAATGGTATGTACCCAAGACACACATTACGGGCCTTTCTCACCGACGGCGCGCGTAGATATTCCCCAACATGTTCTCCGACTACGCCAATCTGCGCCCACTAAAAGGCGCTGCTGAGATTCTCGCACAATATGATGGATGGGGACCTCTCTTTGACTTGGAGCAATTAAGGAACAACGAGGTGAAGGTGTCTAGTGTGTCGTACGTATTTCCATTCTGCTTTTGCGGTGGACTTATCAACGTTGCGAAGATATTTTGATGACATGTATGTGGACTTTGACCTGGCCCAAGACACGGCAGCGAAGATCAAGAACACGGAACAGTATGTGACGAACCAGCTCGTGCACAGTGGATTGAGGGCCGCCCCGAAGGATGTCATGGGGAAGCTATTCGAGTTGTCGAAGCGGGAGTTTGATTGAGATACCAATTAAATGCCTTCAATTATCGTTCATACAGACAGACGGTATTGACTGCGATTGTTGAAATGAGGCATGTTCTGATTTACTGATGCGACACGTTAGATAGCTGTCGTAGAACGTGTCTTGGTTAGTGACATCTGCCATTCTCATCCGTCTACTATGATGGACACTGATCCTAGCAGAACACGAAAGAATAGTTCCATACTGAACAGACGACAAGCTCACTTGACGTCCTTGATCTGCTCCTCTAACCAATTCCAAAGCATGGTTCCAAGCTCGGGATCGGATGTTTTTACATGAGGACTGCCGATCCGTACCCACGGTACGAGGTACTACATAGCGGCAAGCAGTCAGTTGACTGACAGGCTGAACAGCAAAAGAAACTGACCATCCATTCACATCCGCTGTCTCTGGAGACGTTGCAGCCCAGAGGGAAGTCAACGCTCCTTGCGCTGCGTTGTATGACAAGTAGCCCTACATAACGGATTGTTAGTGTGGGTCGTTTGCGCGCCGAGTGGGGCACGTACGACTATTTTTACGATCGTAGGAGACATCGTTCGCCCAAGGTTGGTGACGATCAGGCCTACGCAGGATTTAGTATGACGTGGGAGACTGGGTGGCAATCAGAACACGCCTGGGTGGATACAATGCCCTTATCGGCGTACCGCCTCGCGAGCTCGTCGGCGACAACAATGTTTGTCTACGTAGACCCTTCGTCAAAGGGAAGAAAGCTTACAAAGCGACTGTCACTCACAAACTTACTCTGGTTGTATAGATCTAACGGTTTCGCGTTTCGTCGTTCAGGACCGTCCATAATTGTGTCCCAGTTTATGCCGTTGACGAGAACATGACCATGCGAGGTGAGCGTGACAACGCGGGAGGAGCCAGCGGCCTCGAGTTGGGGAATCAGAAGGCGAGTGAAATAGTATGGTCCTAAAGATAGTGTGTGGCCCATCAGACAGGTGCCTCCATCAGCAGTGGAATGTACTTTCCTACGACGTTGACGCCGAATTGAAGGTCGTAGCCTTCAGCGGTGAGCGCTTGAGGATCCGGGATCATTACCCCACTGGTTAAGAATGAGACAACGCGTCGCGGATGATATAAATGCGTACGCATTGTTGATGAGGACGTCGAGTTTGCTTTCGAGTTTTTGGAACGTCTCAGCTGCGGCCTTGACAGAACGCAGACTCGCGAGGTCAAGGTCGATGAACAGCGCCTCGTTGTAGATTACGCTCTTGAGTGCCTGGATAGTCGTATCGACGCGAGTTTTGTCGTGAGAGGCGATGTACACCTTGGCTTATTTTGTAAGCAAGGCTTTGACAGTCTCATCCCCAATGCCGCTGTTTCCTCCTAGAGATGGCGAGTTAGCACATAAAGTCGATATAGCATTGAGGAAGGTCTCAGACACACCAGTGACAATGATCACCTTGCCGGACAAGTCGGGAATGTCGTCGACGGACCACTTCGCTTTGGGAGGCCAGTTGGCAGCGTACATGGACACGACGGAACCCATTGTGAGGAGGGCGGGTTCAGTCGGCTGAGTGCTGCGTGAGAGGGAGAGTGAAGGTAAGGGATTCGATTCCGCCACTCTGTGCAGCGCCCGAACACTCTATCCGCTGAGATGACGGCGCTACCGGCGTTCTCGGTGATCTCAACAAAGCATTTTTTGGCGAGATTGAGAGTTGCCTGTCAGCACAGTAAAGGTCGTAATCAGAACTAAATACTAGTAGACTTGGAAAGTCCATCAATAAGCCCGCCGACTGGGTCATTGCGCGCTGAAAAAGGGAAGAGGGAAAGGGAACCTACATGCCGCCGGTCGGCGAAGAACGCGTATACGCGGAACCTTGAATTTCACGACAACGTGCGTCAGGCAAGTTAATTATGTGTGGCGAAAGTCCTGTTACTCCTTCCTGGACGCCGACAATCAAAACTTAATTTGTGTATCCGCGCCCGCCGCACGCAATCCGTATTCTTGAGGGTGGACAAAGTCTCGCAGGGCTGCTAGTGAGCAGTCATGAAAGTGCGCAGGAGATGGGAGAACTGAGAACACTTGACTGACCGGCTTGAGGCTCAGCAGGTAAGAAGCATAAGCACTACCGAAGTACAGATATACGTTAAGTCAAAACCATAAGACAATGAGAAGCATTTTCGCTCCGAATCAAAGACCAGGCGCACAATACTCTTCACTCGGGGATTCCACCTCATCGTCAGATCCTTACTCATTTTCCGCGGGGGTGGATTGCATAAGCTCGGATCGAGGCACCAACACAAGTTTCTTCCGTCTGGATACACCACGAGACATCGTTATTTGGCGCTGATACGACTCCTTCTCAGCGACAGCCTTCTTCTTGGCAGCCTAAATCGAAGGCGGCTAGAGCCATGAAAAGAGGCAGACCACGAGATACATTTACGAGCTTGTTTGTGTTGATTCACCATAAAGGAAATGACTGACGGAAGAATGGAGAATGCAAGAAGCGCGAGATATGAAGATAGAGGTGCAGGCTAGCTTGTCGATCAACATCACACACGTACTTTAACTTAGTTCGATCACCAAGAGCGTGGGAATTCGTCTCAAAAAGTCTTTGAACGTCAACAACTCCAACGTACAAACGCAAGCTCTCGTCAATTCGCGCTTGGACAATGTATGGTGCTCTGCCCTGAGAAAGAAAACTTTTTCGATACTATTATTTAATCTCAATTGATGATGATAGCCGCGGGACCTGAATTTAAGGTCCAGTCCCCCTCAGCACCTAGGCAAGACGCGCCAGCTTGGATCGGAATGACGACAGCAGGTAGGACCTTCTTTCTCTTGACGGCCATCAATTAGCAGGCAACTCTCATGGTGAGCGCTACATCTCTTGCTGTTCATTCAGCGTGCTAATACAATATCAAGATGATTTCACAATGCTACAAAGTGCCCTCAAGCAACGTCCTGTCCCAATCGTATGCCATGTCGGCGCCCTTCAACCACCTCCTCACATCCAACGGGCCTCCGAGTCCTGAAGACGCACACAACCTTAGAACCTACCTCTCGTATCCGAAGAATCGCGTAATCGAGATCCGCCGCCGCGTCGAGCTTCTCCGCATCGAAATGGCGGCGCTTAACGCTGAACAGGACACGATGGGCGAGCGATACGCTATAGACCAGCACGAGGCCATTCTCTCCTCTATACGGCGCCTCCCCACATCGGTTCTCCAGACCGTGTTCATCTATGGTGTCCTCGCGGCAGAGTCTGTCATGGAGACGCACTTTATCATCATCGTCCTCTCTCGCGTGTGCCGCAGATGGCGCGCCGCTGTGTTGCAAACACCTGCCCTTCATGCTACCGCGGCGCTAGGCATGTCGCAAAGGCTGATGACGTACTTCGAGCGAGTAGAGTTAATAACCACGACTCATTCCCTCGTGTACGATATGCTGGGGTGTTTCAATCGTGCGTTCTTCTACATGCTTTCGTTGTGTTGATTGACGATGACGGCGTAGAATGAGTAAATATTCATCTGTAACGGTACCAAAGAATTCTCCACAGCTCCCATCAAAGTCCGCCTGTCCAGCAGGCCCGCGTTCGTCTTCACGATCTCACTTGCCGCCCCCGTACGACATCCTAACCCATCCGACCCGTTCCCGACGTCCAGGTCAGGGGATACTATCTCTGGAAGATGGCGCTGAAGTCTCGTGTAATACAAGCGCTATCAAACAGGGTACGTTCGCTTCTTTCCTTCATCGTTCAGAGAGCTGATCATGTGGCTGCCCAGGCCCTTCCGTGTCTTTTGGATCGATTGACAATGTCAATGCACCGATTCCCTCATCACCGGCCCTTCCTGTCAAGTCTCTATGCACTGTTACGGCTACAGTGGACCAGGTTAACGGCAAATCGACCGTGCAGACTTCCGCCGAACGACCGGAGAGCTCTACAGTAACAAAGATAGGCAAGCGAAACTGTTTCTGGGCTCGTCATCGGCGTTCTGACCCCAGTGTGCGGCCAGCAGTCGCTGCACAACCTTCCTCGTCGCACGCAATACCGAATGGTGCCGCTTCGCGAATGCCTAGTGGTCCTGGTAGGCCTCCTCAGATGGATAGCGCTCGGGTTTCTTCACATCCTCCACCGACCAACATGCCGCCACCACAAACGCAGCCGCCCGTGCAACCATGGAGTCAATATTGTGTATGTTTATCCAGCTAATTTTTAGCCTTATCTAACCTCGTGCGTAGTATCATGCGCCCATGGAAGGCCAGCCAATGCCAATGCCATATTCTAGTTATGGTTATGCGGGATGGTATATGACACAACCGCCCCAGGAACCACCGCCTGTCGGTCCCCATTTACGGCCTCGTGATGTGTCGCCGCTAAATCCTCCAATGGCCATGTACAGTGTCGAGGGATGCCATTGAGGATAGTCTATCACGTGCGCTTTGAGAGAGTGGGAATACATGTACAGGCGCGTTCGTCACAAGAATGGGTCTCTTGAGTCTGTCGTTCAATATCCCCTGTGCGTAAGTATATGGTGAGAGAAAGACGCGGAAGACTGGGTAGAGTACGTGCCCCCCTTCTCGACATTCGAAGGAGTCCACATTCGGAGAGGTTGAGGGAAGAAAACTGATACTGGTCCAGCATTTGAATTTCTGGGCCACGCTAGTGCTAATCATGTTGCGAGTGCCAAATTTTTAGCACCATGGCGAGCCGACCATTTTCGTTCTCAGGGGTGTATGAATCAAAACCTTTTGACCGTAGATACGATGCTCTGATGCCTCAACGTTTTGCACTGCCGGCGTTTATTCAGCCTATAGGTATACAGAGGCGTAAAAGGTGAGTCCGAGTCGACAAACAATCAATTTATATTACCCTATGATGTGAGTAGAGATACTGCGTGTTTTCGGCTGTCAGAGCAGGAGGAGACACGGTGCATGCTCGTCGCAAATCCGACAGTCTAGCGCTCGTTCGTCATGCATCGGGTACATCCGACGTCATCGCTGGCGTGCTCAGGCACGCCGGTATATGGAGGAGGGCGGTGACTGAGATTACAAGTGACAAGGCAGTCGTGGTTCAACGTTCAACGCTCGAGTGATAAATCGAGAAAAGGAGAGTACTCAATCAAGACTTGCCAAGTTCACGTCGGTACTTACTGATAGCACGTTACAATAGGAGGGCGTGCGAGGATGGGCGAAATCTTCTCTCACTGGACGATGCAGGATATCCGACTGCCGCGTCGGGAACCGTCTTTTGGATCCCACCATCACCGTTTCCTCCGTTTGCTGTACTATAGAAGTCGTCCATTTTGCTATCTGTCCTTTGAGCCCAGTTCTTGATGGGCTGAGACCACCTCGTTTTTCTGCAAATACTCAATGCAGGGAGGGAATTGCTTCGAGTATTGTCGCAAACTCGTGTTGGTCGCCATGGCTCGTCGAAGTTGCACCCTCGCACGGTTGACATGGAGAGTGAAAAGAGAGAGAGATACGTTTTGGGATAGACGTGTCATTGGGAGAGACGCGAGGACGGTCAAATCCATGGAGTAAGTAAATACAGAGAGTCAAGGGGGATGGAAAGGAGAGGGAGATTTACACTCAGTGTCCGGGGTAGAGACGAGAACGAGATATTGAGACTCGGAGTGTGCAGGGATGAAGCGAGCTTGTGAGATACAGAGTGAGCGTTCGCAGAGACAGAAGCCGTCGTCATAGTGGAAAACGTTCATTGCCAAGGTAGAGACTAAAGGACGCGTCGAGATCCGTTCTATATCCGTTCTGATCTACGTACCTGACACGGAGGGCCAATGTTGGAGGAGTGGCATATCTACCTCGATCGCATTGAAATGAGGACGCCGAGTTTGGTGGGCAGGGGCGATTGCATAGGGCGATTGAGGTAGATAGCGACGCGCCGCGGAGTCGGTGGGAGGGCTACGAGGCGGGTACGCGTCTGTAACGACGTCTGGGCAGGCGCTGTCGTGGTGACAACAACACGATCGGTGAGAAGCAAGTCCGAGTGGACCGTGGCTTACAGAAGGCAAAGAGCCGAATTTGGACAGCACTGCTTGTCCGCGGACCCCACCTTACGCCGGGTTCCTTTTTGCTCGTTTCTCGGGAGCAAGTCGGATATGAGTTAAGATGGGGCATGTGAGATGGTGGTGGGGGACAGGTATATATAACCTGGGGCGAGCTTGGTCCACCACCGCCTCCGACCCGCCATGGACAGCTGGGACTACTATCCATCTCCATCCTCTTCAACGTCGCCCTCGCCAGGCCCTCAGCCGACATGCCTCCCTACCACACAGCTGTTTGGTCTTGCAGAGCCGTCGCCCGTAGTCCGAGAGACACGGAAGCGACCCCCACCAGCAGAGGACAGCGATGCCGACGACGATGACGACGACGACGCTCCAGTACGAGCTGGGCGCCCATCCAAGAAGCCCCGCACAACGCGCGACTTTGTACCGCCGGACGTCTCCGGCCTGTCAAAGCGCGAAGCCCGCCTTGTCAAAAACCGCGCAGCTGCATTTCTCTCACGTCAGCGTAAGCGCGAGGAATTCGAGGCTATGGAAATGTACGTTTTCCTCTTCTTTTTTACGACAATGAGATTGACCTCGCTCGATAGTCGTGTAGCGGAACTCGAAGCGGAGAATAAACAGTTACGTTCAAGGAAGCCGATTAAGAAGGAGGAGGAGGACGTCAAGGAGGAAGAGGTCAAGGAGGATAACCCAGTCATGCTAGCCCTCCTCTGCGCCCTCCCATCCCTCAGCCTCGTCCCATCCATCTCCTCCGATCCAACCGGTGATATTCAAGTCACTTTTGATGCCGTACCCTGTCCATCCGGGGACGGCGTTCGCGTCCGCCTAATTGAGACTTGCACTCCCACCACATCATCCTCATCCACTCCATCCCTCTCATACTCCGCGTCCACTTCTTCCTCTTCATCTCCGTACTCCGTTTCTCCCACTTCTTCATCGTACATAACCCCCCTCTACGACCCCTTCCTCCTCAGTGAGCCGCAGGACGACTTGGATTTCGCGTTTCAGGACACGACGACATACCAGAGCGAGCGGAAGATGGTCAGGATATCTAGACAGGGCGAGGAGTGGGTCGTGAGGATGTGTTGATGCGCTCCTCTGCTTAAAAAGTACCCGTTTATTTATGGTATTGTGTACGACTTACGGTGTGTTGTATCTATTATGCTATTCTACCTAGTAATCTACGGATTTCCCATCGGGACTCGAAATCGCCAGGCAGCGTTTCATGATTGATGGTGCCGACTTGGACCGAGTAAATGTACTCTATTGCTCATCACAGTCAGAGATGATCAGACATACGAGATATTCGGGATGACCCAAGAGAATGTATATTGCACCAAAGAGGATCAACGTCCTCGCGCGCGGAGAAAACGCGGACGCGTATAGATGCAATAATATAGAGAGCACAAGAATCTTGGGAATGAACCGATCTTCGCGCCTTGAACATCTGGCCGCTGAGCGCCCCATATCGCGCTTGAGCAGAGGACAATGTGGAAGCGCCACGGACTCGGAGGAGAACGAAGGATTCATTCTCAATATTGAATCTCCACGGACAATTTTTCAAGGATTTGGCTCGGCCATGGCCGAAATCAATGTCGGGTATTCATAAAATGTGTTTGGGATCCTCAGTTAGATCAAATCCAGCAGCCCGTGCAAGTATGGCGATCCGGCGCCACAGCCTAGTAGTGCTAGCTGAACTGAGGTACTTACTACCATGGTCCCAAAAACCGAGCATACGAGGGCGTGTAAGTCCAGCATGTTCCGTTTTCTGCGCGGATCCTCAAGGCTAGCGAGGTAAGACGATGCCGAACTGGTTACGTCTGCATAGGGCGAAGCAATATCAGAACGATGACGGCAGTAGTACTATATTGTCGATGGCACGCTGTCGACAAAATTGATGGCTGGCCCTATTATCCAATCTCACATACTTAGCGTGATTGGGATCGTCTTGAAAGTCCAGCAGGCAGGCCGTGCTAATGTGGCGATCCGGCGCCACAGCCGAGTCGACCAAGTTCCATTTTCTACTACGCGATCGTATAGGCAGAATTCTCGTACTTCTGACGCTTTGAAAGAAAAGCACAGTGTGTGTACAGTTTTCAGCACAGATGGATTGCGAGTGAAAAGAGGACTCAAGCGCGTTACTGACAGTGATGGTGTGAAGAGTGAAGGGGCTCCACGTGCTCCAGAGCGTGGGAAGTTTTGAGTCAACTTTGAGTCCTTACTATTCAGCGCGCCTTTGCCATATCGTTTAACCTTGAGCACTGAACTGCTGCTCGACAATGACGGCCCAATGTCCCGTATCTGCGACAGCCAAGCCTATCTGGGAATCGACTGTGCATCAGTATAGAGTTCAGCACGTTCAGTCGAGAAGAATGATTTGTGACGGCATACGCTATAAACTCTCAGCTCATCTCTCCATCCAGTAGACTTGTGACTTGGAACGTGGTGACCTCGTCCTGCGCAGCACGATCCTCCCCGATTCCCATCCAAAACAGCTTGGTCACCTTCGTTGACGTCCTACAACGTATACCTTCAAATCCCTGCGTAATTTAGGCGTCACCAAATTGGGTACGTGCGTGTCCTTCTTTCAGTGTACAGCGAGCTGACTTGGTCGCTCAGGCCCTGCCATGTCTTTTGAATCGATTGACGATGTCAACACACCGATTTCTTCATCACCCGCCCCTACCCCGACCCCACCATTCAAGTCTAAAGGCGTCAAATATTTTGGCGCTCGTCCGGCTACAGTGAGCCAGTTTAATGGCAAATCGGCTGTGCAGACTCGCATCAGACCAGCGAGCTCTACGGTAACAAAGGTAGGCAAAGTGGATATAGCGAAATTGTTTCAGGGCTCGTCATCAGCGTCGGCTTCGACACCCCCTTCGCTGCCCCCTTCCGGTGCCGCTTCACGGATGCCTAGTGGTCCTACTGGGTCTCCTCAGATGGGTAGCCCTCGATTATCTTCACATCCTCCACCGACCAAAATGTCGCCACCACAAATGCAGCCGCCCAAGCAACCATGGGGTCAAGAAGATGTAGGTTTATCAAGCTAATATTAACCTTATCTGACCTCGTGCGTAGTATCCTGCGCCCATGGAGGGCCAGCCACATGCTGCTTATGGTTATTCGGGATGGTATATGCCGCAACCTGAACAAATGTCGCCCCAGCAAGCACCGCCCAATCATACGGTCGCTGCAGAGCTGCCCTCCGCAGGCCTCACCGATCTCTTGACGATCCAAAACCCCCCTTCTGCACTCACTACTGCTCGTATCATCCGTGATCTTAGTAGCGTTCCCTACCCCGATGGCGTTAGGAAACCCAGCGCCGAGCTCAATATAGGCGCAAAGGACGGCAAGTTCAGGTATGCGCCTTGCCTCCGAGCTGGGCTTTCTATAATGTTCATTCTACAGATATGATCGTACTTTCTTGTTGCAATTTATGTCTATCTGCAAGGAAAAGCCCGATATGCTTCCTCCTCTCGATGACATTGGTCTCGAGCCTGCAGAAGGCAACTTCCCCATGAGCCGAGGAGGTGCAGGCCGTCGTCGCGCCTCAGCACCTCAATGTCAAGCTTCCGTCAGTGGTTCCCCTCCACGCTTGTTCGGCAAGGCCTTCAATTCCTTTAACATGGGCATGGGCAGCTTTGGCACCAATTCCTCCAAGGCCGACAAGCGCTCGGCTACTTCTATGGGCAGCAAGTGTGGCGCGAAGCGAAATGACAGTAACAAGGCCTCACAACATGGCTCCCAATGCAGGCAGTCTAGATACCCCACGTTCAGTAGTGAATTGGAGTCTGACATTAGCCAGTCTTCCGAGATGTCAGTTTCCGAGGCAAAGGAGAAGATTCACCAGTACAAAAAGGAGTTTTTCGCGACTCGGAACTTGGAGGAGGCAGAACTCTACTTCGTCGAGTTACCAGCCGTACACCATTATCTACTAGTCGACGACCTTGTCTACTCGTCTGTCGAGTCGACCGAGGCGGACGCGCGGCTTGTGGTAGATTTATTCACCCGTGCGGCGTCGAAGGGGTTGTGTTCCCCAGCGGCGTTTGAGGAGGGTCTTGCGCTCACAGCTGAATTCCTTGATGATATCGCAATTGACGCGCCGAGTGCTCCTGGTCTTCTGGCGATCATGATGAAGGGCGCTGGAATGTCGGATGTGCGACGCGAGAAGATAGCAGCCAAGTCGCAAGAATATCGTGCCAAGCTGTTGGAGCTCTCGAAGCCACATCGGCTTCCGTTTAGCTTTCGCAGAGATACGGGGATTCCAGATGTCGGTGAAACTTCGGTCATGAGTTCAGATGCGCGCGGTTTTCTCAGCGCTCCTAGGGAGAGGGAGGTTAAGGCCCAGAAAGAGTTGTATCAGCGCCAAATGATGATGTCTCGTGGTGGATCCAGACGCGGCGGTGACCGTGGAGATCAACAGCAAGTCGGTCCAGATGGTTGGACCACCGCTGGATCCGCGCCTCGTGCACCTCCCAAGGCTGGCGACTTGTCGAAGTTCGGACAAATCAGCAAGGGTTCGACTGCACGGATGACGTTTGGTTCTCATAGCACTTTTTCCTCTGGCAAGAAGGACAAGCGTGAATCAATAGAGCGAACAAACTCCTCATCGCAGAATATCTTCTCGATGCTCCAGAACTCTGAGGCTTCCGCCGAGTCATCTGCACCAAAAGGTATGCTACATGATTTGTTCGCTTGATTTTCTTTGACTGATGTCTGTCGTTAGCATTTGCTCAACGGAAGAAACTTGTGTTGGCGCCGAAGATGGCTGCCACGGCTGCCAAGAAGAAGATTGAGGAGGACCTGAAAGAGTTCTTTGCGTTCCGGAACTTGGATGAGGCAGAAGACTACTTCAGCTCACTACCCGCATCGTACCATCACCTCTTGGTCGACAAGTTGGTTTCTTTTGCGATCAAGTCGAAGGAGGCTGACGCACAGCTTGTTGGGGACTTGTTTGCGCGTGCGTCGTCCAAGGGTTTATGCGCCCCAGCGGCGTTCGAGCAAGGCATAGCGTCTGTTGCCGAGTTCCTGGACGATATTGCTATTGATGCGCCGAAGGCTCCCAACCTCCTGGCCATAATGATCCAGGGCGCGGACCTCTCAGAGGAACAACGGACACAGATAGCTTCGAAGTTGGAGGGGAGTGGCGCCAAGCTTCTTGAGCATACTAGTTCCGCTAGGCGAGTTTTGTTCAATCATACCATGTTGTAGAGTATAAGGCTGGAACATTTTTACCCATATCCTACTTTGGATCGGCATCCGAACTAATGTACAGCTGGATATTTCGGCAAGGATTCGAACAAGGGCACCTAGAAACTTTGTGTTTGAGCCATTTGTATGCAACGTTTAGGCAGTATGAATTACTGAATCAACAATACGTCAAGTAGAGACTGCAAGCAGTGCGAGTTTTCAGTTGAAGAGACGTCCAATATCATGGCTTCAGTCCATGGAACAGTGTCAAATCTTCACGTACCCACCCGGTAGTTGTAGGTAAATGCTGCCCAAGATAGTATTCTGAAAACAGCATTCAAGTTCAGCAAGGACACTTTCTGCTGGCGCGGGAAGACGCGCTCGACACACAGACCCTGTTACAATGACAGTCTCCCTTAGGCAGACTTGATCAAAGCTGACACTTTACCTTGCGACTTTGCAAGGTCTACTTGATTACATATAAAAAGTGTATGAAATATCTAAGAATCGTGCCATTTCTCGGGGATCAATCAGCTGTTCTGTGAGAATTTGATGTTCTGCCTCTGATTATTACCTTGGATAGTGCAGATACTGTCGCAAACTACACGGCCAGTGTGTGGCCGCGTTTTAGCATTATCCCGTTCATTTCTCGAGTCGGTGCTCAAGCCGCTTTAAGCAACTGACTGCCCTCCCCCTCTTCACGAGCCAATGCACGCAAACGAGGGCGGCTTGCCCGCCCTTGGTCGGCAAGCATTGGCGAGTCAAGTTAAAAGAGTTGATGTTTTTCTTGGTATTTACAATAGGTTCTACTGCAAAGCACTATTCTGATTCGCAAGGTTTTAGTGCCAGAACCGGCGACCTAGTTGATAAAAGGTCCTCCGCAAATTCTTGATTCCCCGAAACTGCGGTCAATGTCAGTGAAACCTGTGCCCCGAGGATTCCATGATAGTACTTGTGTAGGTGCCCTTTGGACCCTGAATCTGCCACCCGCCCAAGGAGCGCCCCTTCCACCCTTCAGCTCCAATGGTGTGCGCTCCAGCGGGTCACCCAAATCGGGCAACTGCGTATGCCGTCCTGGCGCCCAAGGCATTTTTGAGGCGGAAGGTGTCGAAACCTCGAGTCATTCTGAATTTAGGACTCATTAGTACATACTTGCACGGCGATCAACTGCCATATTTGAAGGTCTTCGTCCAGTTTTGAAGATGTCCATCGCATTTTTTACAAACTTGAGCTCAACTTTTGATGGTTGAAATTGGTTTGCGGCTGCTAAAATCGGGTTGTGATTCCTTATAACATGTGTTTCAATGGTATTTAATTTTGCTTTGTTTTGAACAGCATAAATGCCCATTGCAGTGATTAACTTCTCCTGCTTTGTATACGTAGCATGAAACCGAATGTCCTCTACAAAGGGGTACTCGCCGACAACCTTTGATGGCAAGAAAGAGGAGGCGGGAGTCCAGGATGAAGGCTGTACGGATGCGCTATCAGAGCCATCCAAAGCCGCCCGCTGGAGCTGAACCATTTTGAACATCAGCTCTGCAGTTATGGGAGCATATTCCATCTGCAGGTTTTGAGAGGTCATGGCCACGAAAGCAGTAACGACCGCGGAAAAAAGACCAGACTATGTGCACCCTACTTGAATTTGAAGCAGCTTAGAATGTATCGCGATACATACAAAAACAAGGAGCACATCCGCGTTCTCACTCAAGTCTTTGGTCATCGCGTTGTCCAGAATTTGGGCTTCGTTCATATAGATCCGCCAGAGCTTGGCGTTAGGACTACATTCCTCGCCAAAAGCATCCTCGGGAATATTGTCATATTCATCTGGATACGTCGATCATGTCAGTATCTACCACGCCCTTGTCGAAAGTGGGCCGTACTCACCGTGTTGAGTTACACCAGCCATGTTGGGCAGCATTCAAGCCTGCAAGTCCCAGGACGGTAGGAGTCGTCGTCCGTGTTATGGTGCTACAACGCGTAGATTATCCGTGTGAACGCACATTGTCACCTGTGGCTCGTTAATACCCTCGTTAAGGGTGGTACGAAAGAGGCCGGCAGGGTCAAACTGTAACCACCACCATGTCGCTCGAGCCGCCCATCTACTACTCCAAATCCGAGTTTATCGAGACAGTGCGACCGCCTTGCTGATAGTCAACGCGTACGACGACCGACGCGCTCTTCTAGGACACGGGAAACAAGGTGTCGCGCCGAGCGACCATTGCTGGGCCGCAGAATATCATTCTTGGCGGCAAGACTATCATCTCGAGCTCGGCGATTATCAGAGGCGATCTCAGACGTTCTGGGCCAGGCCATGCTGTGGTCATATCGTTGGGAAGGTATTGCTTGGTTGGCGAGGGATGTGTGATGCGGTATGTGGTCAAGCCTTTCATTGAGGTTTTGATCAACTTGCATTTGCAGTCCTCCTTATAAAACGTACCGCGGCGCCTTCAATTACTACCCAATGAAAGTCGGCGACCATGTCCACATTGGTAAAGACTCGGTCGTTGAGGCAGCAACGATAGGGAACCATGTCGAAATAGGCAAGGGGTGTGTCATTGTAAGGCTTCCGCTTTCTCCTCGTACTTCCTTTGTCTTGAACGAATTTAGGGCAAGTTTGTGATAATCAAGGACTGTGCAAAGATTGCAGACAACACTGTTGTTCCCGCCAATACAGTCGTACCAGCACTTGCGCTTTTCGCTGGATCACCGGGTACCGCAAGCTTTGTTACTATCAGTTACACATAGCTTATGTCGGTTTGATAGCTCAATTCGTCGAGGATTTACCCGAGTCGACACAGGAACTTGTGGAGAGCCACACCAAACAATATTACATGCGCTTCCAGCCTCTCGATCCTGCTCGAGGACGGCAGACATAACGACTGCGACAGTGCTTTCTCTCATTTTGCTTGATCTCACTGTATGTATATCAATGCACGATTTGCTGTATCTTAGGAAAGTATGTTCCCTCGAAAGCACCTCCGATTTGTCTTCGATTCCTACACCTTCTCAAGTTCGCCTGACTCCACCACTCTTGCCGCTCTTGATCTAATCCTACACGCTACATAAATTGGCTACAGCATTGAATACACAGAACCGGAAGTGCCTCGTGCAGAACAATCAGATTTCGAATTGTGACGTAGTATCCGCAGTGGCGCAGCTCTCGTTAGCGACTGGTCGCAAAACTTTTTGGACCTCGTTTCTTTCTCTCTTTTGACGCCCATCATGTCCTCAACAGCAGCTTCATCTTCGGCGGCGCAGTCCTCCTCTGGATCCTCCACCGTCTCCATCCCCGCGAGCGCCGAAGTCGGCAGCCTAAGTATAACCCAACCACTCACGACCTCCACCTCCTACTTCAAAATCGCCTCCAACAATCTTCTCACATTCGGGTGGAACTTTACCTCCGTGCTCGTCACCCCCACGAGCCTCACCGTCTCCGCAGCCTGCGAAAATAGCAACACCTATCCCGTGGGCGATAATAGTGGCGTGGTGGCGGGCGACGCGACGCAAGTAGTGTGGGACGTGTATTCGTACCAGACGGCGCACTCGGACAATCCCCTCCCTCAGGGAACGTGTTCCCTGATGATATGCGACGAGCGAGGGTACGATGCGACGCAGGCGGCGGGGTATATGGCCGTGAATAGCGATTTGACGTTCGCGTTGTACACACCGCAAGCGTACACGGGGATAGCTGACGGTATGTCTTCTTAATCTTGAAGTGAGATTGGGCTTATCATCTGCAGGATGGGAATGTGGCGTGTGTAACAGCAGTCTGGCGGGGATCGCGGCAAATCCGACGGTGGTGACTATGGCGGCGACGTTTTTGGTTGTATGTTTATCGGGATATCAGTTGCTGCGTAGTGCCGTGCGTGCGATATGAATGCGCTGTTGTATTTACGACTTCCTTGATGCGACAGGAAATGTTTAACGTTATATGCATCTATATATAGACAAACCGTGGAGTGCTCTTGGAAGAAAGAACAAACAAAAGGTAGACGCCGTTTAATTTAACACTTTCTTCCAGACGTCTCCGCCCACATCTCCGAGTACCCGTTCGACCTCACTCTGGTCCAAGTTGAGCATGACCTTCCTTTCCTCTTCTGCCTTTCTAGACGCAGCCATCCCGTCTTCCAGCAACATCGCCCTCGACGCCACCAGAGACTGTAATACCACACCAAGTTCGAAGTCGTTTGGCTTCCGTCTGGGATCGTCGGCTTGCCTTAGGACATCCATGTAGATGAGATGTTGATGTTGGACCTATAGGAGAACTCGTCAATCAAGCAGCAATGTTGGTAGAATTTCGGAGACCAACCTCGCCCCATTTTATCTCCTCGACGCCTTCCCGCTTTACGCACTTTACTAGCGATGCGAGCATAAGTCTTTCATGGAAGCTTAGATCGCGCAGGTACGCCGCGGTGGGGTTGTTCTGCATGACCGACATGACTTGGACAATGTCTTTTGACGTAGCCACTCTCTTCTCGGGGCGTACGAGCTCAACAGCACGTCTACGACAATCACAGCAGAATGAGAAAGGAGTAAGAAAATGAGGAGAAGAGCCGTACCTGCATACATCAAGGATTCGCCGGGCGTCGCCAGTGAGATTGGCGACTCGTTGAGCTGCAAGTCTGATTGCGTCTCGATTGATAACTTCGGAGTCGCCTTCTCGTTTCACGCTTTCCAGCCGCGATGAGACGATCTCCATCAGCTGAGCTACCGAGTACGGCGTGAAGTTTGTCCGAACCATTCCTATATACGCGAGTTTGAGAAAGCAGCGCAACTGCAGGACAATTTAGTGGCGTACCTAAACGGCTTCTAACGCGACCAGTCATAACCCGTTCAGGCAGATCATGCGTGTTCGCGACTGCGATAACGATAAGCTTGCTATCCGCGATGGTAGGCCAATTGAAGAAGTTGTACACCACGTCCTGCTTGGTGGTAACCAACTGGTCGAGTTCATCCATCAACACGATACTACCTCGAACATAAGCGAGAGAAAGTAAAGGAAGCTGAATACGACTCGCCATGCGTGCCCTTCAGGACCCCGGCCTTGACCCTTCGAAAAGTATCCGGTTAGCTTCTTCAGACTCTCCTTGGAGCTGATTTGCAGTCGCCCATCCTTTTTGATGTCTGCTGGGAGATGGCCTCCCAAAGGATGTTATAGGCAGCTGGTGGTTCCGGCACTCGCAAGCCGTTGATTTCAACGTAGGTGAAGGGATTAATTTCCTGAGGATATATTAGAATATAAATATGACGTTGGAAAATGTACGCACGTTATCTTCCGCCGACTTCATGAGCTCTCGAATGACAGCATGAACCGTCGCGGTCTTTCCAGTACCAGGTACACCAGAGATATCTGCAAAACGACAAACGTTAATTCAGAATTGAGAGCCAAAAGAGAGACACCTACAAATACAGCCACCGCTTCCTTCTTCAAGGAGTGTTTGGACACTTTCCATGACATGTTGGAATTCGGCGTCGCGACAAGGCAGAGCATCAGGGCGGCTACCGACATGAAGAATATGCATGGCTCTCAAGTACGGGTCATCCGGCAAGTCCTGTAGTGCTTCCGATGCGTAAGACGGCTGCGCTACTCGCGTAAACTTCTGCCTTTTTCTAGGTGAAGACGGTGCTTTCCTGGCAAGGCGTGCTTTGGAACGTGGTGTGGGTTGCACCGAGGTTTTTGAGCGTTTTCTGGGCGATGTGGATGTGGGTCCTCGCTTTCGTTTGCGGGACGGCGTCTTTGGTTCCTCGACCTCCTCCTCCGATTCCTCTGCATCACTATCATCCACGTCTTCTTCTTCTTCGTCCGTGTCTGCAGGCTCTTCAAACTCTTCACCTGATGAATGATCTTCGTCTGAACTGACATCTTGTTCTTCTTTTGCCTGCTTTTTCCGACCAGAGCCTCGCTTTTTGGGAAATGATCTAGTCTTGGTTGGCTTTGTCTTCTTTTCGTTCTTCGTGGGTACCGCGATCGCCCACGGTGCACCAGATATGTCAAGGCTAGAGTCGTTTTGCACCTTAGCGAGGGCATCTTGACGATGAGCTTTCCACTCAAAGTCATAGAACAAGCCGCGTTGAGAATCCACTGCAGAGAGGCACTGAAATTCGTTACTCTCCACAAATGGATCGTCGTCCACTGGCCAAGGTTGAGTACTCTGATACCAAGATTTGGCAAGGACATACCTTCCTCGTGCCCATCGAGTACCCGACAGTGACCCAGAATAGCATCAGGAGATTCAAGTATCATGTTTTTTGTCGTAGAGTAATAAATTTCGTTCTATGACGCGTGAATTAGAGCGGCCATGCATAGAATTAATAGTATCGCACCTCCTGATGCTCTCGTTTTGCGCCGACCCTTGGCAACTGCTTCGGCCTCAGAAACCAATGGATGCGAATACGCATTCTCTTCGATAGCGGTTCATCGTCGTCTGTGTCTAGGTCTGTCTCCCATAAACCCACAATGACTGCAACACTTGGGAGTGCTAAAGCCGATTGAACGAGAACCGTGTCTCCGATACAATACGTATCTGTCGTCCCTATCTTTGCTTCCGCCGCTCTTTTCTGACCAGACGCCTTCTTCTTCACAGTCGTCGTCTTCGTTCGCTCGAAGGCGTCGTAGATGTGGGTGCGTAAGTTCCCCCGTTCTGTCTGGTCAAGTTTATCCCAGGAGTCGGTATCATCGTTGTCGAGGTCGGTAACTGGATCAATAAGACGTGTACGGGGCCGATTTCTGGTTGACCAGGCTAGATTGGCACTAGTACTGGCAGCTTTAATCTCGACGGCAGGCTGGCCACGCTTCGACCGTCGGGTGGGGGTTTTCGGTTCAGGCGGGGCCTTTCTAGGAGATAGTGAGAGCTTTCTCGGAGATGATGGGGCCATTTCTTGACGCGACAATGAGAACAGCAGGCAGTGCGGTGGCGGTCAAAGTTGAAGATCTATCAATTGTGACTTTCGCGTTCAGTCACAGTCATGTGATGGCTTCGATTTGTCATTCAAATTTCTTCAAGAAAACCACGACCACGCCCGACGAGCACAGTGCGCCACTGACACTGGTGAGTGCCTTTAAGAAGACCATAGTGGCCACTGACAACGACGGCGCAGATGCCAATATCGCATGCAAAGCCTGCTATTGCTTGGGCGGACATCATGCAAGTTTCGTCCATACTCGACGACGACGACGGCCACCGTTGCTAAATGGCCTCTGCGCCTCATCGGCCCCGAAAGGACTCTGCAATTCCTACGACAGAGCTCCGAAGGCCATCTGTGGACCTTACTCGACGTTATACGTGCGCGGCGGCGTCTCGACCTGCATGATTGCTTACGCGAAAATGGGGTGTCCTTTGGGGAATACGCAAAGTGGGACAAGGTCGTTCAGGCGCGCGATATCGCGACTTCTGCCGTGATTTTGGCCCGTTACGACCCACACGACGTCCCGCACTGGCTGGTGCTTTTCGTGATCGCGTACCAGGTGCAGACGCCCATGCAGGCTGCGGGCCCGCTTGTGACGCTGGCGGATACTCACTACCCCAGGATACCCGCGCAGTTTCAACCCGCCCTTCTCGTGCTGACCGCACATCATCTCGCGCGGTTCAGTCTTGTTCGACTGCTTCATCGCGTTGTCGAACAATTCCTTGCCATTGTCGGGACATTGACGCCCCAGCTTCAGAACGACTTTTATAATCTCTTCTTGCAGTCGCTCTCCAAGAGCCGCGTCAAATGGGGGGACAGCTCCAAGGTGGTTTTCGCAGTCCTGACTTCCATGGAATCTCACCAAGCAAAGCTATGGTCCTCGACTTATCGGCTGCTCCTCAACGACCGCCATGTCACTATGGAGCTCACCATCCATCTGCGGGATCGCATGATTCGCGAAGGATTTGTGCCCACAACAGCCCATCTCCAAGACTATGTTCGTGTTTTTGCGAATAGTGGCGCAATCCAAAACCCCGAGCGCTACCGACAAGAAATTGCGCAGTTCATGGCTGACCATCCTCTTGGCCAAAAATTGCGGATGACCCCACTTCCGCATTCCATTTCCTCCGTCGTCTTACTAGCGATTCACCTCAGGACGTGACGCCGTCAGTTCCTGGACCTAACATGACCGAACGTCAGTGGAATGCTGCATTTGCGTCCGCTGCCGCCAGCCATGGACAGGTTTCCGCTGCGAGCCTTATATCCTCGTTCACTAAAGCCAAGAAGAATATGCGAATGTCCGTCTATAATTATACCATCCTAATACGCGCTCTTCTGCTTCGCAAGCAGTATGGTCTGGCGAGGATGTATTGGCATCGCTTCGCCTCTATGGGTTTCATCCTCGACGCAAAAGCGTTGTCGGTGGGGTTGAAACTCTTTGCTGAGATGGATCAACCCCATAAAGCGTTTAATCTCCTTGAGGTTCACGCTGCACGGGTTAACGTCTCCCTCCCAGCGCAATACCGCCTGGCGAATCCGGTAGTAATGAACATCATTTGCATGAACGACTTGCTCTGGTCATTACGCTACATGCGGCGTCCAGACGCCGTCTTCCTCTGTGGGATTACATGACGCGCTTGTACGGGCTCTATCCCATCTCTTCGACATTCTCTATCCTGCTCAAATGCGTACGGATGACTTTTCGACTCGATGAACTCCGACTGGCGCTCTTTCCCAGCTTGCCTTTTTTCACCGTCATCCTTTGATGTGCAAGACGCGCGACGAAGCCGTTGCCCTTTTCAAGAGCGTCCTCGGCGACAACAGAAATCCCAAGCCAGAGCCTTATAAACCGTTTTCCGTGTGGAAGGAACCTGCTGGGCGCGCCCAGGAGCTATTCTGGCAGGCAATGCGCGCGCACCGACCGCACGGTCCAGACCTACGATTGGATGCGACGTTGACGAATGTGGTACCGTCGGGCGCGAACTGTTTCGATTATGCAGTCGTCGCGATGTTGTCCGGGCGAGCTGAAGAGTTGCCCAAGATTTTGTATGCGATGAAGGAGTTGGGAATTGCCCCTGTGGATGGTATGGTGCCTTTGGTTCTGACCGTCTGGCATGGTGTATGTGCGGAGCATCCTCAGGAAGGAGATGGTCCATGGCGCATGCTGGTCGATTGGATCTCAGAGTGGTTAGGGGAGAAGGCGCTGCCGTCGTTGGAGGACATGGGAGCGTGGCGGGTGAAGGTGCTGCAGATGAAGGGGTTGGTGCCGAGTACTTGGGAGACAGCGGGTCGCAGGTATTCGTCAGAGAGGGAGGAGGCCAAGTTTCAGGCGATGTGGAGTCGGTCAGGTAGAAGAGATGAGAACGGAGAGATTGAAGGAGGGGAGCAATTAGACCTATGCGAGCGAAAGGGAGAAGGAGATTGAGAAGGCGGCGGGAGAGGGAGGAGAAAGCAATGAAGGATAAAGCTTCTTAATTTATTTAGTAGTTGACAAGTAGTGTGAGGTATAGACACGAAGCATTAGTAACAGAAACCGGCACCCGATGCAGAACACCGGCGGACCTTCCCTGCTGTTGACATTGTCCAGAATCGAACCCATCGTTGTGTGATATCGACAGAGTGATCTTGTCCTCATCCCCCTGCTTCACATACCTCCCCATACCACAAACTCAATGCTGCATCTGCCTGTCCACCTAGCTGTACTTATTCCAACCTTGCCCATCCTGACTGCCGGACCTAAGCGTACTGGCATTGAGCACTTCGTTGTGAGTGCCCTTCTCAAGGTCGCTCTGCCTGTGCCCATTTTCAGACTCCTCCGGGTGGATTTATCTTCAGAGGACCGTGGATGACTTTCACACAAAGAGTTTGCGTAAATATGCTTTATTCCACTCTATCTATTTCCAAAAATGTAGTGATAATGTACAACAATGCCAGAGCGATAAACCCAATAAACACCACAGTCGCCGCACATTATAATCTTTGCAAATACTCACAGCCCTCGGCAATTTTGGAAGAGATGGCGTTGATCTATCGAGATTGTCAGATCAACTGGCTGCGACAAGGAGGAAGAGATGGTGCTCACATTACTCGGGTGAAAGGCCTGAAAGTGATTTCCCGGAATGTCCAAGATCTTAACGTCCTTCCCAGCAATCTTCTCCCATCCAGAGACACGCCTGCTGCGATCAGCGAGCCACACAGGTACATCCGGACGCCAGCAGGATTAATCCGTCTGTGGAGCGCAGGAAAACAAGAGGCGGGCATGCACCCCCAGTCTTGAACGGGTCGTAGTCCTTGAGCATCGCCGAGTTCATAGCGAACTGCGTCTTGACAAGTTGACCCACTTCAGAGTTGTCGGCTTTGTTGAGTTGTGCGGCAGCGGCAATGAGAGCGGTGGATAAAGGGACGTGATTTTCGGGGTTGGGAGCATCGATGAGAACAACACCCTTGACAGTGATACCGCGCTTGGCCAACTGGAGAGCGGTTTCATAAGCCGCTACACCGCCGAATGACCATCCTGCAGATGGGTATGAGTTGGAAATTAGCTCAGTTGAAAAAGACTTACCACCAAGGAGTACAGGTCCTTTCGCAGTTCTTGCAACGTTCTCGGCATACACCTTCGCCATTTCAGCGACACCACTCCAAGGCTCGGAGGTGATAAAGTGGGGGTTGTGCAGACCCCAAACTGGACGGTGGAGAGGAGCGACACGGGAGTAATAATTGACTAGACCACTGCCGTCATGGAAGAGAAACAGCGGCAAGTCGTTAGTAGTGGAGGTAGGAGTCTGGATAGGTGAGGGGAAAGCGTCAAGGCGCAGAAGCGAGGAAAGGTCTGTAGAGCCGGATTTGAATGCGACGGCTTTCTTGGATGAGGAGCCAAAATAACCCCGCACCGCTTGTACAGTAGAATACATCTCGAAGAAGTTGCCTGGCAAGTCGAGGCCGCGCTCGGTTTTGAGAGCATGGAGAGCCTCAATGGAGGTCAGAGAGTCGAGTCCGAGGTGTTCAAAGTCGGTGGTGTCCTTAATGTCCGCGACGCTGATGGCCAGAACGTTGGCTAGAACACCTTTAATGTCGACATCATCGTCACCGTCAATGGAAAGCGAAGTGGGTTCGTCATCGTCCGACACAAGTGTTCCTGGGGTAGACATGCCACTCGTAGAGGGGGAAGATGGAACGCTGAGGGTCATCGAGGCAACTTCCCGAGCAATATCGGCCGTCGTCGTACACATGGAGAGGACGTTCGCAGCGAGCCGAGCTCCGGGGAAGGAGGATTGTAGACGTCCGAATATCTCGATGGACATGAGTGAATCAACACCAAGTGCCTCCAAATCCGTGTCCATCTCGACAGAGGATGCATCGATGCCACAAGTCTCTGCAACAATTGTGAGGACGATAGTGTCTACAGAAGAGGTCTTGGATGCGACAGGCTTCGGAGCGGATGGCTTTGCGAAAGCGACGTGGCGGACAGGTGCGGAAGTAGGCTGCGATGGAATGGTCGATTTCCCGGCCGCCCTAGCCAACATCCTAGAGAACGAATCCAGTCGCAGACGACGGAACTGCATCCCCTTCATGTAGGCGACGATTTCGGGAGTGGGACCCTCCTTGCAAGCCCAGGCCTCCGTCGACATAATACCTTCATCAGCAATCCAGACGTTGTTGCAGTAAACGGTGTACTTGGCATCTGGATCGACGAGTTCGGGAAGAACCTTGACAGAACCCACTTCGGTACAGATGAACGCATCGTTACGACCACCTTGTAGGTTAGCGACGAAACCCGCAACGTGAAGCAGCGTGTCCAAGAACACGGGGTGAACGACGTGCTTGCCCTTGTCATAATCGGCGGGAAGGCGAACATTGGCGGCCCCTTCCATATGGCTCGCGTCGATAGTTAAGCTCTCCATGGTGTGGTACTCCTTCGAATAGTCGACAACACGTGGGAAGAGGTTTTCGTAGATGGTGCGAGTAGTGAATGTCTCGTGTTGAAGACCAGGGCGAGTGATGGAAGAAACATTGCGCTTAATGGCGGGAAGCGAACGCGAGAATTTGGTGTTGGTAGAGGCGGATGACTGGAGTTTGAACTCGCCACGGGCATGTACAGATTCCGGATCAGCGGTGCCGTCGACTCTGGAGCTGACATTGAAGGTGCCGACATCGTTGTTGAGAGTGATGGAGGTTATGACGATACGAGGGACAGCTTGGTCATAGACAAGAGCATTGGCGAACGTAATCCCGCGAAGAACAGCATGCCGGTCACCAGAAGGAGCCCAAGAAATAGCGATACCAGCAAGGACTTGTTCCAAATAAACCGAAGCTGGGCAGAGAGGCAATCCCGCCACTTGATGACCCGAAATAGACTTCGCAAGCTGGCCGATCGGAGTTTCGAAAATAGATGTAAAGCCGTTCGCAGTCGTGGGTGGCTGAACCCACTCATGCAACATGGCATATTCGGAGAGAGTACCCCGAGGTTTCTCGACGCGAATAGCTTCCGATCCACTCTCTTCCTTGAACGCGACCCAGAACTTCGACGGCGAGAAGGGATAGGACGGCAGGGAGACACATGACACGGCGGAAATGTGAGAGTAAATGTTTCTCCAGTTCACGCCAACGTTCGACTGGTAAGCAGGACCAAACTGCTCGTTAGCGTGACCCAAGGGTCCTGCTGCTTCTTTAACGAGGGAAGGAGCATGGAGGAACCATCCTTCACGATCGACTTGATCATCGGCAGGCAGGCGGTATGCGGGCCGATCTCAATCCAAGCATCCACCTTGTTCTCGTTCAAGAACGAATCAACACCGCGCTCGAATTGAACGGGTTGCGCGCAATGCTTCGCGAAGTACTCCGCATCGAACACCGACGCGTCACCAGGTCGGACAGTCTCTCCACAGACGTTGGAGATGATGGGGATGGTAGGTGCCTGGAGAGTGACAAGGCCTGCGATCTGGGTGAGTTCGTCTAGAAGGGGGTTCATGGCGGAGCTGTGGTATCCGAATGGCACAGATAGAACGACATTTTTGCATACAGCATGGCGTCCAAATACTCCTTGAACTTGCGGAGCGTTGGTAGTGGTCCAGACAATACACAATCAGTGGTACTGTTGAGACACGACACAGTCAAATTCGAAGGAAGCGAGATGACTGTGGACAGCCGATGCTGGAAGGTTCACCGCCATCATTCCAGTGGATTCAATTTCGCACTTCGTGACCATCAATCGGACTCGGTGAGCAATGATGGTGAGGGCGCCTTGTAGAGACAAAACATTCGCGATGACAAGGGCTGCATATTCACCAAGACTATAGCAGCGCGTCAGTGCCGCTCAGACTAAACATAAGAAGAACCTTACCTGTGCCCGACCACGGCGGCTGGCGTCAAGCCCCACGACATCCACAATCGCGCCAAAGCATACTCGAGGACGAAGATGGCAGGCTGATAAGCCTCGAATTCGTCCGTTTTCGAAAGTCCGCTCGACTCTCCGTCCGACAAAATGATAGGAAGCACACCAACAAAGCCCGCTGCAACCAGGAAATCATTGCACTCGTCAACAATGGATTTGAAGAGAGGGGAGGTCTCGTATAGGGATCTTCCCATTCCGAGGTACTGAGCGCCCTGTCCTGAGAAGACGAATACCACCTTTGGGGCGGAAACAGAAGAAACCTCTACAGACTTGGCCTTCTGTAACTTGGCGACGGCATCTTGCTTGTTCGACGCTGAGAGCGCCATGCGATGACTGTAGAGCTGGCGACGACCCGTCGCAGTGTATGCGATATCGCTCCAAGACTCTTTGCAGTCGGAACTCTGCAGCCACTGGACATAGCGCTCCTTCAAGCTCATCAAAGCTTCCTCCGTCTTGGCTGAAAGACCGAGGACAAGATGCATATTCGGCTCGTCCATAGACGCCGGTACGTGCTCTTCAATCAATATTGCCGTGTTAGAACCAGCAGCACCAAAGTTGTTGAGAAGCGCCATCCTTGTCTGCCCTTCCTCTACAGGATCCCAGGAGGCAGCGACGCGATCAATGACCAGTCCATTCCCAGAGGGGATCTTGGGGTTCAGATTCTTGAGCGAGATGCAGCGCGGGATAGTGCGATACCGGAGCATCAACAACAGCTTCGCCAACCCGGCAGCGCCAGAAGCAGCTTCCAAGTGGCCAATGTTTGCCTTGACAGACGTGACATGCAGGTCCCTGGCCTCAGACGAGAAGACTCCCCGTATGCTCTCGAGCTCGCCCGGGTCACCTGCCTGAGTTCCGGTCCCATGTGCTTCGACGACGTTGACTCGTGCCGCGGTAACTCCAGCATTAGCCAGGACAGTCTTGAAAAGCTTGACTTGGGTCGGAGCATGTGGATGGGTAATGGAGGACGCGAGACCGCTTTGATTAACATCGACGCCTCGGATGACACCCCAGATATGGTCCTGCTCCGCGACAGCATCGGAAAGACGCTTCAAAACAAAAAGACCGCATCCTTCAGATCGAGAATAACCATCTGCGGATGCATCGAAGGACTTGCACTGCCCGGTTGGGCTAAGGAAGTGACCGCGATCGAGACCAAGGAACATCTGAAAACGTGTTAGAAAGGATCGACCTTCAACTAAGCTTTTAGACGCATACGTCTGGACTGGAAATGACGTTGACTCCTCCTACGAGTGCAGCATTGCAATCCCCGTTCATCAATGCGCGCGCGCCCTGGTAGACTGCAACTCCAGATGACGAGCACGCCGTGTCGATAACGATGGACGGTCCGCTGAGGTCCATAGCATAAGAGAGTCGACCGCTGAGGAAGGCTTTCAGGGTGCCTAAAGAAGATTAACATCAGTCTCAAACAATAAGATCACGCTATGCTCAAACGTACCGGTACTGTAATAAACGTCGATATCGTTACGCAAGTTCTGAATGTAATCGTGCGTCGCCACACCAATGTAGCAACCAAAAGTATCTGGATTGAAAGACGGGGTCGAGTTCGGGACATAGCCAGCGTCTTCCAGAGCTTCGTAGGCGGTATGGAGAAGAACGCGCTGCTGAGGGTCCATGCTCCTGGCTTCGCGGGGACTAATCTTGAAGAACTTGTTATCGAACTCGTCCACGTTGTCGATAAAGTTCCCGGTGTGGGCCTTCATTTGCCTTTTACCGTCCTGATAGTCCGAGACCTTGAAACGATTTTCGGGAATCTGCGAGACTATTAGCATCGCGCCGAATAGAATCAAGAAATTATGCGGACCTCCGAAATAGTGTTGATACCTTGCTCCAGAACTTCCCAAAGTTTGGCGACATTAGGTGCTCCTGGCATGTTCACGGCCATGCCAACGATAGCAATGGGTTCCTGCTTGGGAGGATGCGGGAGATCCGACACACTGAGGTCCAGCGTAGAGACATCTCCCAAATCCTTCGCCAACGATTTCATGAGACCGCTTCCCGGCCCAAGGTTCAGAATTCGAACGGACGCAGGAAGGGAGACCTTGGCAACCGCGCTGGACACCAAGTCCCAGTTGACTGGCTGGGTTAGAATCATGTCCACAACAAGCTCCAGCAATGACTGTCCGTCCGCGCTCTTGGCGTGGATCGCCTCACCCGTAAAGCTAGACCGAATGGGAACGCGTATGTCTTCCAAACGAGGGAATTGGATATCGCGACGCTCAGCATCTGCGAGAACAGCTTTGCGTGCTCCCTCCACGTGAGTTGGCGCGTGGTAAAGCGTTTCCAGTGTCATATTGTGCACAGCCGCTTTGAACTCCTTCGCGAAGCACGCTAGCGTGTCTGGGCGTCCTGACACGGTAACGCACGTGGAATCAATGATCGCGGTGACATAAAGTGGCGTAGCTTCGCGCGTCTATTTTGCTTGTTTTGAGGATATTTTTAGGACAGAGTTAAGAATGCAAGTACCTCGGCGAACTTTGCAATGGCTGCTTCCACTGTAGTTTTTTCCGTCCCAAGGAAGACAAGACTCCAAGGAGCCGAAAACTCGATGAAAGATTTCTTGAGGATCTCGGTTCGATATTGTTGAACACGAACACCGATCCAAAGTGCCAACCTGTACGACTCCAGCGCGTTATGAAGGAAGGCAGCAAGAGACATTGATGTCCCAACAACAGTAGCCGGTAAGATTCCGGAAGAGAAACCCAAAACACCAACGCCATGCGATGCATTAAGATTCAAGCTATCGCTGAATGGGGTGAGCGAGTTAGACGCGTCGATAAAGGCAAGGTAGCGAAGGGTTTGTATAATGAAGAGGCTAGAGCCGGAGATGATGGCGTTGTGAGCGTAACGCTCTTTGGGGACTGCCAGGAGGGACTCTTTGGTCGGAAAGTCGGACAGGTCAACATCGCGTTCAGAAATAGACAGCGTCGATAGCTCGGTGTGGAAAGCAGCATGACACGCCGCCAAGAGAAGGGATCCGGCCGGACGCGTAGCGTCACGGAATGCGAGCTCGCGCATCGGGGTGAGTTTAAAGGCAGGTGAGCCTTGGCCATTGAAGATGGGAATGTTGATGTAGGAAGCATGATGATGAGGGTGTTCTCGCGCGAATGTCAATGAGGTGCTGTCGACGAGGAAGCAAGTGCGGACAGAAGCACGGAGGCCAGTCCTATATAAGCCGTGAGGTCACGGAACGCGAATGAGTGAAGTAGCGAAGACGGCGGACGGTTTCACGCGCCAAACCCAAGTCCGAGTCGATCACTGACCAAGAATCTGGACAAACGCGACAAGAAGAGTGGGGCTCAAGCCATTGATCCGCAAACGCTTAACTGCAGTACCTAAACCATCTGATCAGAGTAGCCGCCCTCGTGAGTTTGTACAGCTGGTGACGCCTGTGTGTACCTAGTTGTGCCTTTGAAAAAAGTATATTGGACATTTGTGGCGTTTAGCTTCATCTGAAAGGCTCAGAGCAGACATTGTCAGCTTAGACAGAAGAGAGCGCCAACACCACTCAGATCTCCGAAGGCTGGACAACGAGATGAAAAAGCAGATTCCAAAAGGCGATGCCTATACGACATACCAGATTCCAGCAACGTGGTTGGTATTGAAACGTTATGATGGACGTACAAAGCAAGGACTGTAGTCGCGGCCTGAGCGTCGCTGTCAACGGTACGACAATTCTCACGCTCCTACTCCGAGTCTGATACAATCAATTTCTTCCTCAAATGTCCCTCTTTGGCTGCACCATCTCGGACTCGAGTGGCTATTCCATCGGCTTTTCAAAAAGAACGGCCTTCCTCTCCGGAATCCCTCCGTGGTCGCCCTCCGTCCTTCGAAAAGCTGCTCTAAGTAATCCCTAAACTGATTCCTTGCTACCAAAAATCCTTTTGGCCACTTGAATATTCACAACACTTCCGATCCATCAAAACAAATCAAAACTCCCAGCACACCATCGAACTGATTTCTCCTTGATCCTCCGTTACGCACGGCGAAGAACCCAATCATAACAAAGCCATCCCGAATCACAGCCACTGTTATTCACCGTCCTAGGGTGGATTCACGGTCACTCAGCACGGAATGTGGCGGCGCCCCACAGAAGTTGCGCGTCGGTGCAATTTCACGTCAGACTCGCATATCTTCCATCTTATTCGGGGCGCCAAAATTTATCCACTCAGATAATAATGCCCAAAGGGCCAGGAACCCAGCAAACGACGTCCGTCCCTGTGGATCACGGACTCGCGGAATTGTTCGTATGTTTTCCTCATCATCCACCAGCAACTTGTTCGCAACAAACATGCGATCGCGAGTCGTCTTTCATCATAAAGAACAAATTGTTAATCACGTCTAGAGCGGAGCCACACGATGATAGCGCTCAGACGGGAATCTTCGCGGGGCTCAAGTTCCCATCTCAAACAGTACTACCGCCGGTAAGATACAGATTGCGATATGAGCGCTGTCGATAACGTGTATATTACTCATAGATAGGTAACCGCTCTCAAGAAAATCCCAAGTTACGTTGAAGTCAGAGGCTTATTCATGCAAGTTGATGTACATTTGAACGTCCATTCGTTATCTCTGTCTCCAATGTGGGGCAAGCTTTCTCAAGCTTTACTACCTAGACCGCTTGTTACTTCCCATGATAAGCTGACATCCAGAATGGTCAAGTCGGTTTCGTCTGCGGCATCTGAATCTGAGTGCGATCCGCAGCATTTCATGAATTGAATCCCATGAAAAGCGTTGTGATGTCCCAACTATCTACAATTAGAGGTGCGGGCTTGAACTCTGAGGTGGGGCACGCCGTTGGTGTCGACTGTTCGGGTGTGGATGAAAGGACACTAAGGTATCCTTCACTCAAGGATTTAGCACGTCAGTTAGAGATGCGGCTCAAGACAGTCAACACATTCATCTACTATCCGTGATCATGATTGAGGTGTATTGAATACAATGCAGTGGTAACGACCGAGATGAAAAAAAGCATGCTGGTGAGTGGGGAGGCGCAAATAGCAATATAAAAGCTCAAAGCAAGAAACTAGGCGTATAGTAATGTAGCGGCAGACTGTACTTTTGCAGGGCATCGTCTAAGGCCCGTAAACGAAGGGCGCGTGAAGCGAAGAAAAGACTAAGACGGACTTAGTCCTTCTTGGGGGGCTCCTCAGAGGATGTGGACTCTGAAGATGATGCTGAGTCCTGTGCGGCACGCTTCTCATACACCTGAGCGAACTATGTAAGAGATGGAACACAACAAGCAGTAGAAAGTACCTTTTGGAAGAGACCAAGGGATGCTTGCTGTGTCTCGTTGATCTTGGTGCGGATAGTCTCGGAGTCAACATCTGGGTCGGCAGCTTGTCCCTTTATAGAAAGAGAGCGGAGCTCAGCGATCAGAGCGGTAACCTTCTCAGCCTCAGCCTTGTCAATCTGGTCCTTGAATTCGTTCAGAGCTGGAGCCACGGTCAGCAATACAATCGCAAAGCATAGTAATAACGAACCCTTCTCAGTGTCGGTGCATACGGAATCAGCCTTGTTGGCCTCCTCGATGAGTTCCTTGCGAGCTTTGTCGGTCTCAGCGTACTGCTCAGCATCGGAAACCATCTTTTCAATGTCCTTGTCGCTGAGCCCAGACGAAGAAGCAATGGTCATGGACTGGTCCTTGTTGGTAGCCTTGTCCTTAGCAGAGACATTCACAATACCATCTGGAAAAGAATGAGAGCCACAGAAACTGGGACGAGGGCGAGAACAGACCAGCGTCAATGTCGAAAGTGATTTCAATCTGAGGGACACCCTTGGGCGCAGGAGGAATACCGACGAGGTTGAAGTTGCCAAGGAGTTTGTTGTCACGAACCAATTCACGTTCACCCTGGTAGATCTTGACCTCGATAGCAGTCTGACCGTCGGCAGCAGTTGAGAAGACCTGGGACTTCTTGGTAGGGATGACCGTGTTGCGGTTGATAAGCTTAGTCATGATACCACCGAGAGTCTCAATACCTGAGGGCCAATTAGTCAACGCCGTGGGCGCAAGGGGAACAGGACGTACCGAGGGACAGAGGAGTAACATCGAGGAGGAGGACATCCGTAACGTTGCCAGTCATGACACCACCTTGGATAGCAGCACCCTTGGCGACAGCTTCATCAGGGTTAACACCCTTGGAAGGCTCGCGACCGAAGATAGACTTGACGGTCTCAGAGACGCGCGGCATGCGAGTCATACCACCGACGAGAATAACTTCGTTAATCTCGCTGGCCTTGAGACCAGCGTCGGAAAGAGCCTTCCTACAGGGATCGACGGTGCGCTGAACAAGGGGAGCAACCAAGGACTCGAACTGTGAACGGAGCAGCTTCTGGTTGATGTGCTTGGGCCCTGAAGCATCGGCAGTGATGAAGGGCAAGTTGATGTCGGTCTGAGTGGTCGATGACAGCTCAATCTTGGCCTTCTCAGCAGCCTCACGAATACGTTGAATAGCCATGACGTCGCCGTGGAGGTCAATGCCGGTCTCCGCCTTGAATCCTTGAAGAATGTGGTTGACGAGGACAATGTCAAAGTCTTCACCACCCAGATGTGTGTCGCCGTTGGTAGACTTGACCTCGAAAAGACCGTTTTGTAGTTCAAGGATGGAGATATCGAACGTTCCACCTCCCAAGTCGTAGACGGCAATGACGGCAGACTCGTTGCGGTCCAGACCGTAGGCCAAAGCAGCCGCGGTGGGCTCGTTGATCACCCGCAGAACATTGAGACCAGCGATCTGTCCAGCGTCCTTGGTGGCCTGACGTTGGGCATCGTTGAAATAGGCAGGGACGGTGACGACGGCGTGTCTGAGCGCGTCGCGTTAGGAAGAACAGTCAGCAGAGACTCTGTTACGCACCCGACTTTCTTATTGAGGAACTGCTCAGCAGTCTCCCGCATTTTGATGAGAACCATAGACGACAGCTCCTCAGCAGACTGCCAGGACATGATTAGCGACTGTTACGACCCTTGCTGAAATTTTTACTTACAAAACGTTCCTTCTTACCCTCACTCTCTATCTCGACCATTGGTCGTCCCTCAGCACCTGGAACAACCTTGAAAGGCCTGCACACAATGTAAGAAGAAGCGTAAGATGAAAGCAAAGTAGCGTACCAATGCTTCATGTCATCCTTCACCTCCTTGTCAGCGAACTTGCGACCAATCAACCGCTTGAAAGCAAAGACGGTATTTGTTGAGTTAACAACAGCTTGTCGCTTGGCGGGCAGTCCGACTAGACGCTCGCCGTGCTTGGTGAAAGCAATGACGGAGGGTGTAGTACGGGCACCCTCCGCGTTTTCGATGACCTTAGACTCTTTGCCTTCCATGATAGACACGCAAGAATTTGTTGTTCCCAAGTCGATACCGACAACGGGGCCTGTAGAAAGTGTTATTGAAAAGGTCCCGGGAGCACAAGTCACCAACACGCACCATTTATCTTCGTGTTCATGTTGCGTGCAATCATGGTTCGCGGAAGGCCCTGTAAGACGGTGAGCGACGTAGAATAGTATAGCAGAGAACACGGACAGCATAGTGACCACTCCGTGAGACGGAGGCGCGTAGGGAGCGAGCGGCGGTAAACATGGTGGTGGGGATGAGAGAGTAATCCTGCCCTGCAATTTTTTTTGGGACAAATATGTAAGCCGGCGGCAGTTTCCGAAGATTCTAGAACACACGTGATTACACGTCACTGCCGAATTCTGAGTTGCGTGTCCATTTACCTCACTAGTCAGGCGTCAGGGAAAGTGATGAAGCTCTGCGAGCCGTGCGAGACCATAACGTTGACCTTAACGGTACAGTGTTTAAATAGTGCAAGTAGTGTACATTAGTAGGTAATAAATTGACCCAATTTGGTCATCAACGCTCGTTAGATCACCACCACTTCGACGCCTCTCTTCCCATGGAATGCATGTCTCCAGCCACATCTCCACTTGTCAGTATTGCCTTGCTTCCCTACAGTCGTCGAAGCCATGCCGCCAATGTGATCCAGGACAAGTTTCGACGTGATAATCATCCCTCCATCGTCTCCACCACCCAAGCCCCTTCCCAAACCGTCAACGTTCAGCAAACCCCGGCATAGTCCACCGACGCCCAGCAGACATTCCTGCATAACAACATCCGGAGGTTTCCGCCAATCCACAGGGTTCTGCGCATTCAACCTCAACAAATCAGACAGAATGCTCAACTGCGAGCGGTGCATGATGAAGCCGCTGCCTCCAGTCCCCACAAATCCTGCCTGTCCAGGCTGGATGCTCGCCATCACGAGCTCAATAGCTTCCCATGCCCCTGGGCATAAAGGAAAATCATCTTCAATCAACATCACCCATTCTCCTTTAGTCCATTTCAGAGCTTCAGCAAGATGGAGATAATGTCCCCACTGCTCGACAGGATGCTGGTCCGCGTCGGCATGAAAGGTGACAACGTCGGAGAATGTGGATTGTGCGGCGGTGAATGCTGCAAATCCGTTGGCGTGCGTGAACACGGACAAACTGACGTTCTCGGAAATGTGGGGTACGAAGGAGGCAATGGTGGTGGAGAGGAAGGAATCCGAGTCGGGTCCTGGGCGGGGGAATGATAGAATAACAATGTCCAGGGATGCAACGGGTATCGATGGGGGCGTGTAGAACAGGTTGTACAGTCCGTAGGGACACGTTAAAAGAAGTAGGGACACAAGCACGACGCGATATTTCAGCATGTCATCTGGCGTGAACTTTGCGAATGAAGGCGGAATGGATGTGGTGGGCAGAGAGCGCTGCTCTGTGAACGCGGCTCTAAAAATAAATGAGAGCGCCAATCCTATTGCGATCGCCAAGCTATACGTCCAAGGCGCGTTGTCAAGCCACCCGAACAGCACAGAGAGCAAGACGAGAAAAGGGCCTTCCTCTACATGCATGCCCTCTGGAACGCCAGTCATATGGAAGTACATCACCATAATTGGGCCCATTCCCGACGTCTCCTCATATAATGCCCAATGCCTGAAAAGTGACGGGAATGTCCAGCCCACGCTCCTTGTCAAAAGGTACCCAAGTTGTGTCCGTATTAATGCAAGGACGATCCATAAAGGGTATGCGGCGAGATGGAAGTCGGAGGGTATGCGCGTGAAGAAAATAATGGCTTGAAGGAGTCGGGATAGCACAATGCCTGGGTGGATATGGGAGGGAGCGGACCATGGCGCGAGTAAAAGAGGTAGAAGATCCCGACCATCCGTTACTTGTCGGGGAGCGAACGGCCAGCGCCACTGTGGTATTAACAGAGGGAGAATTTGCAGCGATGCATTGAACGCAGCGAGGACAGTGTCGCTGGTGAGGTTCATGAGGTGTACAGGTCAGGAGCCGATTTTCGTAATTTGTATCATGGTGTGGCGTTTCCCACCCCCACTTATTTCGCCCCTGTTTTCACTGTGCACATCGCCTTGAGTGCCTAGATCTTGTTCGAAAGAGGATGCATCATGCCAGTGCTACTTTCTCAATGTATTTCGACTTGAATGCGTAAGGGACGGAGGAATGATTATTGTTCCAAGTTAACAGATGCCAAGGCGAAATTTTAGGACATAAAGAACGATAGTGAGGTGAATATATGAGTATACTTGTGTGTGTGGCGTATTGCCGTCGTACAGACTTTGTCCATATGAAAGGACTGGGTGGCGGATCGCGATTGGGAGCGAGATCACTAATATGGCTCGGCGTTGAAGCGGTTTCCATGCGGGACCATGTGTTGAGGAGCGGGAAATTAGTTGACTCGGGCGGGGCTTCTCGGACGATGGAACCATCAGAGTTGGAAGCAATCGATGACAATCACCTTGTACACGCCGATGAAGACCGCTGCTGGAAGACCGCTCAGCCTACCGTCGATCCGACTCTACATCTTGGACACTCTGCAGGTCATAAGTGTGACTGGACCATCTTGAACGGTGCGCGGAAGGCCAAAATCTGCAACGGTATGCCAGACTTTCTTGGCATGCATTCCAGTTTATAAACGTCGAAAAATGGGCATCTTATCGGGCCACAGTTGTGTTTGAGAGCGCGAATTACTAAAAGATGTCATCGGATAATCTCACTATCGCTTAGTACTGCAGTGTACTGTATAGTCTTCGTCCATACCATCTGTCCTTTGAATTCAGCCTAGCGTGATTTTTGATGGCGCCACAATTGGGGGTTGCACGTGGTCGGCAGACCATATCCATTGTCACGGTTAGCCAGACTTGTCAATTCATCGTCGTGGCCGCAGGGAGAGAAAAGGTATAGGACATCTAGTCCAAAGCGGTTCATTCGGGTCATTACTGATCGTCATCAACAAAACGCGTAAGTTTGGGTATCTTAGAACTTTCGTGGTTGTCTAAAGACGCGACATTAGCTTGATTTCGTGATGATCGCCTCTTGCAACGCACCTCCTGATCCCACAGCAATAACAGGCGCGCGCCGAGAGCAGAATCACGGCCGCCCAAGTCAGTATTACTGCTGTGAGCACCATCCACACGCCATTGCCAAAATCGGCTGCGAGCTTGATGGAACTGCCCAAATTCGGTAACTGGTTCTTCACGACAATGACGACCGCCAAGTCAATGGCGAACACTATTGTACTGAAGAGAGCGGTGATAATAGCGAATACGAGGGACGCTATTGTGAAGGAGTGCGACGCCAAAAACATGGAGGGTATAAGAGCACAGAGCGAGAACCCTGCGGCTACAAGGTGGAGAATGAGAACAGTGAGAAGTCCCTTCAGGACTCCTTGGACGAGAGTGGCGTCGAGTCCCAGAATATCCGTGATAGCGGACGGCGGATTATACCCCAGCTTGGGTCCGTAGCACGTCCCATCGTTCGTGAACCACGATGGTTCGTCAAGAGCACTTGAAATCCGATTGAGCGCAACTCAGTTAGAGGAACGCCTAACTCACCTTGACGCGCATAGACCCCATACACCAAACCGCAATTCCGTCGCTATACTCGTGGCGGGCTGACCATTGTCTGCTGTCGAATATACACGTATAATGTAGATAGCCTTGATGATGGTCAAGGATATCCCGACCAAGAGGAGCAGGAGGAAGGACGTGAACAGGAGAACGAGCGCGATGAGGGACGTTATACGATGAGCATGGAATGGGCGATGCTGTGGTTTCACCATGATGGACGCAAGGCTTCAAGTTCGTGCTGAGAGGAGGTCGTCCGATTATTTTTCCTGAATAGGGGAATAAACTTGCGCACCGATCAATTGAACGTTGAGGACGCTCAGCGACTGCGGTTTGGATGATACCCCTCAAAATAGTTGGGGGATGGTCAAGGCGTGATGAACAATGCCAGCGAAGCAACGAAAGAGCTGAGGTGACCACACACGTTCATATGTGGGAAACAAGCATCAGGCGGCCATTGCGCCATTTGGAAAAAGACTCTGATGGCTAACAGTTGGCTAACCCGTTATCGCCGAAACAAATTTGAAATGGAATGCGACCATTCGTCGTTCCAGCATGGACCAGCATCTTTCGAGCATAGAGGAAATCAGATACTCCAACAGACGACTCGCCCGCTTGACACCATGGCATATGTTCGTTGTACTTAATGGTGAGGTCAAGTTGAGAACGACAGCCGGCGTCGATTGCGCGAGGACTGGAATCAACGAAGGCATACATGGCGGCGTGTTAGCATTGGGCTTAGATAAAGTTTTCTTTCTTCGTCTCCTTAGGCGATTAGGTGTCGTTGGTCCAGGGTTTGTCTAAAAGCTTTTCTAAAGCGTAATCTTAGAAGGTCCGTCTTATTTCAAGGACCTTAATGAATGCCCTAGAAGTGCAATATTAGTGACATGGGTAAGGATGGCCAAGGAAGCGATCCTACCTCTTCGCCAGCTGAAAGAGCCTTCGCGATGTCCCTTTCGTCGAGCGCATAACCTCTTCCAGCCCGGATCTCAGCCATCCTCAAATATCCAAGTTTCCGCAGACTCCAAGCGACTACACATCTTGTTTGGAAGCAGGAGCTTGCCCCATGCACGCTTAACGTTTTCCAAGCGCTACGCTCGACTTAAACCGCCGTATTCCAACACGACGCGACCAAACCGCTAAATCTCGAGCAAAGTTCGTCAACTAGGATAGACCATGAAAGGAGGTCTCATTTTCGAACGTTCCTAGAGAAGGCACGTAGACTTGACTTTTCAGGCTACTATTTCCGGATAGAGTATTCCGAAAGCCTCATCCTTGTCGCTGGAATAGCCCTTAAGAGGGTGCACGATTTGGGGTATGGGCTCCAGGCGCGTGAATTAACGTGAAGTCTCGTTCCCGACGCGACAGGAAGCAAGAGAGGGAGAGAGCCGCCAGCGGAGTTTGTAAAGGTTTGTAAGTCTCGAGGCCCGGATACCTCCGGATCGCCTTTCTTCCTATGAGCGCACGCGAAGGGAGGTTGAAACGTCTGAGAGCTGCGCACGCCGCAGTGTGTTTACATACGACTCATTGAAGCTGCTCTTCCAACCAGGCCTATAATTTTTTGGTCAGTTCACTCTGATTCGCAATGAACCCGAGCAGCCACAAGGCGGGCGCACCGGAGTTGAACTAGAAGGAGGACTCAGAGCATCCTGCTGGTCGGCGATGAAGGTGATATCTGATCAGTGGTCAGCGAATGTATATGTTTGATTGCTGAATTGCTGTCAGAACTTGCTCATGAAACCTGCGAGACGATGGATCAGATTACAGCCACCGCTAAAAAATCTCAAAAATGGTATAAATCTTCGTTGGTTTTGGGCTCTACCTTGATTGCAAGAACGCTAGCTTCAGAGCTGCGTTCAAAGTCTGGCGGCACCCTCATCAAGAAACATCTTGACAACGTCGCTGCTATTACTTCCTTGAGCATCTAACCTAGCGTTTGATCTCCTCTGTCCAGCAAAGGTAGTAAGTCGAGGCTTACCTAACTCTCCATGATGGTGACACACTGTACTCGTGGACGCTGCGAGTACGAAGACGACACGCGGTGGGGACGGAGGGAAGTCGAGACCTGGTTGACAGATGTATAAGGCTCTAACGACCTAGTAGGCGACACAGCTCGGTCTCGTACCACGCGGTTCAGAGTAGTCTGTGCACTTCCCGCTTCTCAAATGTGCTCTAACCCTGGCACGCTCTGTTAGGCGACTTAGCTCGGTCTCGCACTCACGTGGTTCAGAGTAATGTACGCACGCGCTCCACCAACTCTCAGTTGCCACAGCCAAGCTTGGGCGCTCACGTTTGGGGGGTCGGCGCTCATGTTACAGCCCCTGGCTATGGATACGCGACCCGCGTCGGGGTAACGGCTAAGAACCGTATATGAAGGCTTCAATTTCGGAGCCAGTCTCCACTCATCAGACCCAGGACTAGCGACAATGCAACGAAAGCTCTTCGCCGCACTCTCTCTTGCTTCCTATCTGTCTACCAGTGTCTTCGCTGCTACCCCATGCGAGCAGATCGAGAGCGCGATATCCTCTTCGAGCAGTGTCTCCTACCCAGGTAAGACTTCTCTCCGATATGCGCACGGTCACCTTACCAAGTTCTCAACCACAGGTTCGTCGAATTACACACTTGATATCGCGCATTGGTCGGCGGCAGCGACTCTGCCTGCTCTGTGCAGCGTTGAACCTGGCACAGCTCAAGATCTTGGCATTATTGTTAGTCCGCTAGACTCTAGCTTCAAGCTGCGTGTGTGAACTAATTCCTCATGTAGATTGGTATACTCGGCGCGACCCAAACTTCATTTGCTGTTCGTTTCTACAAAGCCATTCAAGTCACTAACTCATATGTGTCTCTGTCTTTTCTCTAGGTGAAAGGCGGAGGACACTCTCAGAACCCAGGATACTCCGGGACGAACGGCGTTCAAATTTCCATGAGCCGCTTCAACCATGTCATATATGACGATCCTACCAAGACCGCCGCAGTCGGTACTGGGAACGTCTGGGACGATGTTTACGCTGCCCTGGAACCTTATGGACGCACCGTTGTTGGGGGCAGGTTTCCTGGTGTCGGTGTAGCTGGGTTCTCTCTCGGCGGTGGTCAGTCAATCTTTTTTCTTCACTTTAATGATAGATAGTTGACGATGTCGGTTGGTTACAGGATACTCCTGGCTCTCGAACCAATATGGCTTGTCGATCGACACCATCGCGGGCTACGAGCTTGTCAAACCCGATGGTACCATTGCTCAGATCACGCAAGCTTCGGACGCAGAACTGTTCTTCGCTCTCAAGGGCGCGCATCACAACTTTGTAAGTGCCAGTGCCTCAGCCATGGGGGGTGATGTCGGTGTTATTTACTCATGATTTTGGCAGGGTATTGTAACGTCAATCATTTTCAACACGGTCGAGCAGGGCCAAGTCTGGGGCGGCCAAGTGATTGTGGCGGCCGACGAAATACCCACCCTCCTCGCCGCCGCCGCACAATGGGTCCAAGATGTGAATGACCCTAAGTCAGCGATACTCTCGGCTGTCTTGTCCAATGACGGGGTGAGTTTGAGTCTATATGCAATCCACATATTCCAACAACGTGCGATAGTTGAGCGGCCTGGTCCTCTTGTTCTATGATGCGCCCACTCCCCCTGATGGCATGTTCGACACGTTTTTGCAGCTTCCGGCTCTTGTTTCCGATGTCACTACAAGGAGTTTTACGGGACTCATCGCATCCTACCTCGCCTGGGGTGAGCCGGTCTTTTCCAGGTTAGTCTTAGTCCGCACATCTCAAAGCGTTGTCTCTAACTATACTTTCATAGAGTCGCTTGCAACACTGTCCCCATTGCAGCGGACACCGATGCAGTGATGATGGCCACTCTCAACGAAACCACTGTGCGTTCCTTTCTCCTCCCTCTGAGTATCTGAACTGGGCCTGACATATTCTTCAGTACTGGGTTGAGCAACTCAGCGCTCAAATTCAAGGCGATCTCTTCTTCTCGTGGTCCATCGAGCCCTTCCTCCCCACACTCCTTACCCACAACAGTGAGGCGACCGCCTACCCGTCCGTCCGCGACGTCGCCTTCGCACCGTACATGATACAGCTTGCCTGGAGCGACCCCGCCTTTGACGACCTCATCTTTGACACCATGCGCCAGAGCGCAGACCAAATCGTGCGCGTTGCTGTTGGGGATGGCCAGAGTCGCGTCCCGGGCGCCTCACCCTACCCGAACTACGCGCTGTTTGGCACGCCGGTGGAGAAGTTGTATGGTGATAATCTTCCCAAGTTAAAGGAGATCAAGGCGAGGGTTGACCCCTTGGATGTTATGGGTCTTGCCGGAGGGTGGAGGATCACTTTGTAAATATTATTATTACTCACTTACATCTTATCTTATTCACAAGGCATCAAGTAGTCTCGTCTAATATCGAATAGTTTCTACTTCAAATCGATGACGCCTTATTCTCTGAAGGCTCGACCGATATTTGACGTTCCTGCCGACAACTTGATGAAGACAATGTCACCTCATCATAACGGGGATTAGTGCTGAGTTTGACGGGGAAAAGGACAACTTCACCTTCTTTGCACTTGGGACGTGTCCTGCGATAGTGCTCAGAAGCATTGCAATGGAACTGAATGCACTCACCTTGTTGTGATCCAGAGGTTTGGATCCCAGAATCCGGTGCGTTCTTGATGGTCGGTCGTCCATAAAAGTCGGGACAGGTTATTCGTCCAGCCAAAGTAGATCGTCGTCGTGGAAGCAGCGTCGAACTAGAAAAGGTCGTTCTTGAGGAAGTCGAGTCGTCGGCTTGTGGATGCGAATTCGTTCATAGAGGCGGGCGGAGCGGTCGACTTGCGGGGAAAAACGTTTCGTCGGTTCGCCTTGTGGCATCGTTTGAAGTCGAGAGATAGTCGTGGTCGGTCGGCTGGTGGGTTCGAGAGTGTGGCGTAGAGGCGGTCGGCTTGCGGAACTCAAGGTGCGAGTCGTGCTTGAGAATCGGTCGGAAGCGGTCGACTTGCAGTAGCCACATGTCGTCGGCCGGTTTGCGATGTCGGTTGTCTGGCGGGAGTAACGTGTCGTCGGAACAGAAAGTCGAGATCGGTCGTCCGCGCAGGTGGCGTAGAGGCGGTTGGCTTGCGGGAGAGCGTGTCGTCGGGTCGGCTTGTAGGTCGAAGGCTTGAGTCGAGGTCCTGAGCGGTCGGCTTGCAGGAGTTTGGCGTGTCGTCGGTCGACTTGTGGGTTGGAGGCAAAGAGTGGCGGTCGACATGCAGGAGCTGGTCGGTCTATCGGTCGTCTGACTGCGAGGCGGGTGAGTCTATAAACATAACAAGGTTAACGGCTGATGACATTGAACATCAAGGGACTCGCCGGTCGATTGAGGCGCAACAGCGGTTGTGGGATTGAAATCAGGCGTTAGGCGTTGTTGTCGTGGGCAAGAGGCTCAATGAGAGATAGAGTGTGTGGGGGGGGAGACGAGTGAGGGTGTGGTGGGGATAAAAGAAAGGATGGGGAATCATTTGGGTCCACAGCACGTCCTTTTATACAGAAGGGGGATGTCAGGGCTGTGCACAATGGACCAGCCCAAATTGGGATAGTGGTCCATTGTTCCGACCTTTTGTGGCTGGTCAAAGTTGTGTGGCGCTTCAGGGTTGTGGCCAGAAAAGGCAATATCGTCGGGGGCATTACACTCGGCGCTTATTGGTGCGCATCGACTTTGCATGCAGAAATTGGCGGCGCTATCAGTTCTTGATGAAAAAGAGGCTCGTGATTTAACTTGAAGCAGTCCAAAGTACCGTTGTCACAGAGCACTCCAGCAATAAATAGCGCCAACTCAGCTGGGCAACACTCAGTGGCAGATGAGATCTGGAATTTCGGTTCTTGCCTACAACGTTACGACTTATTAATCCCGAGCGGTGAACATTGACCAGCCAAAAGATCAGAACAATGGACGACATCCGTCACTCACACAAGCCGCGAGATGCCACCTTTCACGCAGGTCGACCACCTCGACCCCATATTTTCCACGCCGCGAGCCGACCGACGACCCGCGTCATACTCCAAAGTGAGTTTGCTCGGGCGGAAATAAATGCATCAAGCGTCGTTGGCAACGAGACAGAACCTGCTAAAACAAGGTTAACTTTTGGAGAACGGTGGGAGGAAGGTTCAAGGAAGACAGTGGTATGCAACCGAGATGTCTATATAGTAGATAAGTTCCAACTGAAGAAGCCCAGTATAGTCCAAATCCTGCTTCCAAAAGGAGCACGACGGGGAAGAAGTGGGTAATCAAACTCACCATCATCGTCGCTATATAAGGCTGGATGATCAAGGTATATAGCGCAGCTTGACTAGAATGCAGCTGTGAACGTCAGCGTCGCGAGGACATCATTATCATCTGTGATCCACTGACCACATGAGTGTATGAGCACATCTCACTTCCTCTTCATAGCCTTCACAACACTCTCCTTTCTAGCCTCCATCGCCATCGTAGCCAGAGCCGCGTAGACCTTGGGGGTAACGAGTATCGCGCCGAGTATAACCACCCCAAGGCAAACAAGTACAGGCTGAACAGACAACGGGAGGACACCAAAAACCAAGGGCTCAAGAATGACAGTAAACGGAACATGCAGTGGTTCCGAGGTGCGCTCAACAGGTGGGGTAAATACACCGGAGTGAACAGCGTGTATATGCGCGCGTATTTGACGCGTTCAAGGGAAGCGTCTGGTGTGCTGTAGAGATTGATGGAGAAGTATGTTGGATACTGCAAATCATTCAATAATTGGAGGCAAGGGAGACGTGAATGTAAACGTACACTGGCAGTCCAAGATATCCTAAGCGTAAACTGACATACGCGTCCCAAGAACCGCCGGTATCTAGAGATAACCAGAGGTCCCCTGCGTCTCTTCCTTCGACAGTCTCGTTGAGAGAAATAACTGACTCTATTTCATTTGCACCTGCGCTGAGCTCGACGGGGAATTGGACTCGTCTGTTGGATGTCAGTCAATCTATCTCACCAGTGTAATATGGCCATACTCCAAAGAAGATACATCATCTTCTACGCCAAAGTTGAGGATTTCAGTGTTGCAGTAAACGAGAGAGAAGCAGCTTGATAGAATTAATACGAAAACAAGCCCTTGGACCATGGCGTTCAGAGCCAGGCGCCAAAATCGACTTGCCGCCGGCATTACACTACGACCAGCAGCTTGCGAATACTTGATAGACTCGACGTGCGCTACCGTCGCTCATAGCGCGTTCAGAGATTTCCGCATTGGAGAACTTGAGCTACCCTTTCTACCGCGCTACTGCACCATTCTAGAAGGAGCTTGCGGTCGGCTCTGACGCGACGACACATTACCTCAGACTGGACGACAATGACTCGGACTTGGCCCACGAACTTGGATTTTATAACGGCGCGAAGGAAAAAACAAGCATCACAATCTGCACTATAGACTCCTCTAAAGGAGCTTGCGCGCGTTCGCGGTCGGCTGTTACACTGACGACAGTGCACTAATTCAGACTGGACGACGATGACTCAGACTTGACCAACGAACATGAATTTTATAACTGCGCGAAGGGAGACAACCAGGCACTACAATCTACACTATAGACTCTTCCAATGTGTGCGAACTCCGAGGACTTGATGAAATAATTACACCTCAACATAGCGGGGATTAGTGCTGAATCTGACTGAAATAAAAGGGCAACGTCACCTTCTTCGCACTTAGGACGTGTCCTGTGATAGTGCTCAGAAGCATTGCATGGGAACTGAATGCACTCACCTTGTTATCATCCAGAGATCCCAGAATTCGGTGCGTCTTTGCTGGTCCGTCGGTCGTTTATAGAAGTCAAGGCAGTTGGCCGTCAAGCGCGTCGCAGGAGATCGTCCACGTCGTGGAGACAGCGCTGAAGTACAAGAAATCGTGTTTGAGGGGGTCGAGTCGGCTTGTGGATGCAAATTCGTCCAAAGCGAGGTGAGGGAGGCGGTCGACTTGCGGGATAACGTGTCGTCGGTCGGCTTGTGGCATTGGAGTCGAAGTCGTGATCGGTCGGCTGGTGGGTTCGAGAGTGTGGCGTACTGGCGGTCGGCTTGCGGGAGAGCGTGTCGTCGGTCGGCTTGTGGAGCTGAAGGTGTGAGTCGTGCTTGAGATCGGTCGGAAGCGGGTCGATTTGCAGGAGCCACATGTTTTCCGGTTTGCGATGTCGGTTGTCTTGCGGGAGTAACGTGTCATCGGAACGGAAAGTCGAGATCGGTCGTCCGCGCATGTGGGGTACTAGAGCCGGTTGGCTTGTGGAATCGAAGGCGCGAGTCGAGGTGTATCGTGGTGGTGAGCGGTCGGCTTGCAGGAGGTCGTGTCGTCGGTCGATTTGCTGTTTTGAGAGTCGGTCGTCTTGCGGGAGTATCGTTTCGTCGGTCGGCTTGTGGAACAGAAAGTCGTCCGCGAATCGAAAGTGTGGCGTGGAGACGGTCGGCTTGCGGGAGAGCGTGTCGTCGGGTCGGCTTGTGGAACTGGAGGCGTGAGTCGTGGTCGGGAGCGGTCGGCTTGCGGGAGATCGTGTCGTCGCTTGATTTGCTGTGTCGAGAGTCGGTCGTCTTGCGGGAGTAACGTGTCGCCGGAACGGAAAGTCGAAGTCGGTCGTCCGCGAAGGTGGCGTAGAGGCGGTCGGCTTGCGGGAGAGCGTGTCGTCGGGTCGGCTTGTGGAATCAAAGGCGCGAGTCGAGGTCTATCGTGGTAGTGAGCGGTCGGCTTGCGGAAGTTCGTGTCGTCGGTCGGCTTGTGGAATCGAGGTAAATCGTAGCGGGAGCGATCGACTTGCAGGAGCTGGTCGGTCTATCTGTCGTCTAGTTGCGAGGAGGGTGAGTCTGAACATCGCAAGGTCAAACTGTGCAATAACATCGAGCAATGTAGCACTCACCGATTGATTGAGGCGCGACAGCGGTCGTCCTGCGTGACATAGAATGAGGCGTCGTCGCCGTCCGGGGCGGCTGTAAAAGACTGGATGAAAGATAGTGTGGAAGTGGGAGTTGGGAGTGTGGACGAAAGAAAGGATGAGGAATCGTTCGGGTCCACAGTCCTTTTATACAGAAGGGGGATGTCAGGGCTGTGCACAATGGACTGACCCAAATTGGGATAGTGGACCATTGTTCTGACCTATTTTGGCTGGTCAAAGTTGTGTGGCGCCTCAGGGTCGGGCCGGGGCCAGAAAAGGCAATATCGTCGGGGGCATCATTGCGATCGAGATGGGTCAATCGTTGCTACTTGACATTGTTGACTATGAAGAGAAGGTGATGTTGTCGACTTGGCGGGCTATGTGCCGCTGCTGGCATTAAATACTATGTTTTGCCTTTTTGGGGTTCAATGGTAGCTCAAAAACCTAGCCTCCTTTAGAACATGAGCAGGACTCGATGTAGTGCTCACTCTTTCCTTCGTGACTGGACCACTGACCGACCAGCTCCTGCAAGTCAACCGCTGATCCGCCAAGCCAACCGACGACACGTTCAACTCCCGCCAGTTGAAGTGGCAGTGGCACTTCGAAGGTCACCACTTATCATCACTAAGGACCACCCAGACCTACAGTAAGTATGGCACTACTATACATACTGCGTACCTCTATGACCATCCACTTGACTCTCTTCTGATGTCCATTGCAATTTGACATTTGTACATAGAGACATTAGTCTTCTCCACCAGACGACTCTCCCGCTTTGTATGACGGATCGTCGTCGATATTCTCTTCAAGCTCTCCATAGTCGATGTTTAGATCGAGTTGGCGGCGTGTCTTCCTACGCTCGCGCGATGATGAGGGACCCGGATCAAAGTTGTCCTCGACTTTAGGGTACATATGTCGCTGCATGGCTGTGGGATGAGTTCGCAGGGGATTTCAACATCTTGCCCTTCTTTTCCATCTTCTCTTTTCTAGGCTTGGGCGTCCAGTCGCGTCGTTTCGCAATGAGCTCCTCCACAAAAGCGTGATCATAAGACGTGCACCTCATTTCAAGTATTTTGATGCCCTAGTGCAAGATTCAAGTTAGCGACATGGATAAGGTCGGCCAGTCGATGGAGGGACCCAACCTCTTCTCCAGATGTAAGAGCCTCCACAATGTCCTTTCCATCCAGTACATAACCTCTTCCAGCCCTAATCTCAGCCATTTCCAGTTGTTCCCCTTCAGAATCTACCGCGACTCCAGATTTCCGCAGCGCGACTCGTGCTCTCAACGAGACGTACACATCCTGTCTGTGACTCTTGCTAGAAGCAAGGAGTTTTCCCCATGCGCGCTTGACGTCTTCTGGGAGTCCTTTGAATGTGGAGCCTCTGAGCTCACCGACTTGAACCTTTGATTCATATCCCCCAACGTATTCCCACACGACCCGACCCGACTCCGACTCGTTCTGGCTAAAAACATACCAAGGCGGGTTGGAGGTGATTTCCACTCGTGAAGCAAACATCAACGATGAAGGTAAAATCTGATGAATGGTCATCGAATGAGTCTGATTGCTGCAGTACTGTCAGAACTTGCTAACAAAAACCTGGAATATGAACCAGTACACTTACGGGCACCATGGAAAAGCGTGTTTCCTCTTTCTTGGCCTTGGGCTCTATCTTTACGCTAGATTTGAAGTCATGTTTGACATCCTCATCATCAGGAAATCTCATGACAACGTCGATGTTAGAATTACTCTTTTCTGATTACCCTCTGGATCTGCTTTGTCCTCGAGGGGCGCTGATGTCAAGGACAAGCTAAGAAAGTTTGCATTACGGATGACTTCAAGACAGCGCGAGCACCTACATGAGGTGACTGCTCCTCGTCCTCAGAGGAGATTAGGTCTATTACTTGAAGGTGTGCGAGCGCAAATGAAGCTACTGGACTCAAACGCTTGACTTTGCGTTTGAGCTGAACTGGCGTAGTGTAGGCTGCCATGCATTGATGTTGGTTTAAATCTCAGCATGAAGGGGCGACGGACGTACGAAATTGTCGACATCTATCTCAGAGTCACTGACTTGCTTTGGAGGTCATTTCCGTTTCCTTGCAGGAGTGCTACTAGGCGCCCGCTATGAACACAGTTAACCCCCATTGGAGAATTGAAGGTGCATTATTGAGAAATGAATATACCTTGAACTCCTGCTGTAATAGAGAACGTTATAACACCGAGGAGCAACATTCAGCAAGTAACGTACCGTCTGTTGAACATCGTCAAGATCAAAACAAGTTATCAAGAGCTCGTACTGGCGTACTTTTAAGTTATGACAATGAGAACCTTGCGTGAGAATCAGATGCTCTATCATGCGCTTCGATTCAGCAAGCTCCCTCTCCAGATCTCTTCTCTGCATTTTCAACTGTTCATTCTCAGAACGAACACCTGATGCCTCGCGTTCCATGTCGTCGCGTTCTTGCCGGACTTCCAGTCACGAGTTCCGCAAGTTTTCGATCTCGACGCGAAGATATTGGACATTTTCCAATGCTGCCATAAGTAATAACTTGTAAGTGATTCAGAGATGGTGGTTCAAGACGCTGTCGATTACATGAGATAGCCCCTGATCTGCCTCTGCGCTTTACGCTCAGATCCATCTGAAACAAAGAAAGATAAATGGTCATATATATACAAACTGCATCCACAATCGAATCCACGTTCAAGGCGAAACGAACACAGTGCCCACGACTGCCAGAGGAGAATTGGTCTCCTTTTCTGTAGGCGACTCCGAGTCTTCGTCCTTCTCTTCAGCCTCTTCCCGTCTATAATCCAAACGGACATCTACAATCTTCACCAATTCTTCCTCCGCTTCCGTAGATTCCTGCACCACTTTCCTTCTATCTATGACCTTGATCCTGGGAAGCGCCACATGTCCGCACTCAATTGGAATGAGATTCCACATCACCTTCTCCTCGGAGCCAGGAAGTAGGATAGGAATACGACCATTGCGTATTCCTGATATGACGAAACCATCTGACGGGTCAAGCTCGACGTGCACAGTGATGTTGGCGGCTCGCGAAGGATGATTATTACGGATGATAAGACTGAGGGGAATGGTTTGGTGTAATCGAGCTGTTGGGGCAATATGTAGTAGGCCAATAAGTCCATCTGTTGGAGGCCGAAGAGATGGGAGTGATACGGTGCTCTTTGACGAGGGGCCATGAGTTCCGTCCTCATGAATCCTTGGAGGGCGTTAGAGTAAAGTGAAACGGATATAAAGCTATTCTGACCTTCTCCAATGTATTGCATATTGACCCACGCTGGGTATAGCAGGCGAGGGATATTCAGAAGGCGATAAACTAATACGGCACCAAACGGAGAATTGGTCGCCAGGGAAATACTCGGAAGGAAGATCACTGTCGTCGTCATCTGAGGAGGCTTCAAGAACTTTCGCCTCATCATTATCCTTTTCAATGCTCAGTTGACGAGGTATGGGACGAACGAAAAAACTCTACCTGTCGTTGCAGTGTCAATTTCTCCATCAAGATACTCCAAGGACCTGCACACTCAATCATGAGGTTCACCTCAGCCTCTCCGCCTTGCCCATCATCCCAAAAGTCCTCGTCGAAGGCTCGGAGGTCAGCCAGCCCCATCCGATCCTTCAATGACCGCCGATACACGATGTCGTGGGTGATGCTGAGTGCTGCTACAGTAGGAACCACAACAGTCTTCAGAACCTCCGAAACGTCTTCAATGGGCTCCCCATTGAAACTCTTCTTCGATCTCGACTGCAACGAGATGTCGAGTATACGGTCTCCTGCGCCACCTGTACTCGTAAGATGTAAGACTTTGACGCAGTTCTCTCCAGGTGAGAGTGTTCCAAAGGGGACACCTTTGATGAAGCTCGAAGAGGATTCTCCATCAATAATAATGGAGTTATCTGCAGCAATCGTTAGACACAGTCCGGGAGTCAAGCACAATATCTGCTGACCAGCATCATCCACCTCGGTTGGTTGGAGAAGGATGTCCACGAAGATTTCGAGGTCTTGATCATCAACATTTGTCACCTCAATGGTGATAGGATATTCTTCGTCTATACACGCAGGCGAAGGATGAGAGAGATCCAATTCAACACTGTGAGATCGATATCGAACGCTACAATTTGGAAGAACGTCAGCTTCGTATTCGGCAGGAGATGATTGCACTCACAAAACCGAGGATGGATCTTCCCGCTTTATGTCAATGAACCGTGGCGGTGATACGCACGACAGCCACTTGTGTGATAGCGGCTGAGGGGAACCGGTTCGAGAACTGGTCGGGTCCAAAGGGATTTGAATGTCCAAGCTCCGTGCACCAAGGTCAAGAGTAACTCCTCTACTCTGAGAGTAGTCGGAACATGAGAAACCATAGTGCCTGATAAGATCAAGCTCGAGCCCTGCTGCCACCTCAAGCTAGTCTCGAGCGTCTTTGGCTCTTCCGATATGGTTCCCAAGCTTAAGTAGCGGTTGGAGATATTAGAACTCTCCCCGTCAACATGCTGCAGAGTGACTGGGCCATATGTACCAGCAAAAGTTATGGTCAGAGACGTGAATGGTAGATCGGAAATTGCCACATCCTCTGGAGCAGTTATTGTCATCTGGAACGCCGCCGATTCCCCGACTTTGACCTCCGTTTGCCAGAAGACAACATCACAATCAACTAGACCCAACGTCAGCGAAAGGAGCACTGGCGAAACACATCACACTTGCAAATTGGCTGCGACTCAGATGAGTCAATCAAAAGAGGCTCATCAGGCGTTGTCGGGACTGTGCTCTGGAACGCCACTTAATTCGGGTTGAAACACTGTGAGAGGTTTGGAATGTACCTTCAACACCTCCAATAAATCACCTTGTAGAGTTCCCGGTTCATCGACATCTTCAAGTCCTAAATTTGGGGTTGAAGAGAGAAGAACCATAGTAAGCAAGACGCCCACCATGTCCCAGCATCTCGATCAACAATCGCACGCTCAACTCAACGTCGCCGAGCTGCTGCACACATGCGTACCAAGTCGTCAATAAAGGCCGAAGCATAGTGTCCCAGCTTTCCCGGCGATATGTCCTTGCGATGCGCTCAAAGAACCTGGGAAGTAAGTTAGAACTAATTTGCATACAGAATGTTTAGCCACAAACCGGACGGCCATGTCAAACTTTCCAGAATCGAAGTAAGTTTGTCCGATCCTATACGCAATCCAAAGCGTTAACCTCGCTTGACTTTGACTCTGTGGGAGAGTAGGAGTGTGTTTCTTGAACAGTTCGTAGGCTTTCGTATACAGCTTTGCCAAATTAGCTGCAAGTCGTAGCAATGAAATAAAAGCGTACTTCAGGATGATGACAAGATGGTCAACTTTCTTCTCGTTCGCGAATCCCGGAGAAGATGAAACACCCTGTTCCAAAGCCTAACAAGGATGGTGTCAACCTTTGCACACGTTTCCAGAACAACCTTGCCTCTGCTTCAAGTGTGGCCAAAAACCGTTCTCGTCGCATTTCAGTACAACGCGCCGCCATATAGTAGTAAAAGCCAGGGTGTTGCAGTGCATGACTCGGATTGAGCCCGAGCGAGCGTAAGCCGTCTAACTCAAGAGCAGGGGTGGATCCACGCGATGCCGCCTGAGGGGAGCTACTAGAGAGTAAAGAATTTAACGCGTTTGTGAAGGCGACCGGTTGGTGAGAAGGTACGTCAGGGAGGAGTGCGTTCCTTGTTCCATGAGCTCAGAAAGGATTCGATATCTAGGGGACGGTCAACGCCATCCTTAGTCTGCAAGTCAATAGACTCACTGTCGAGCTACCCAACTCCAGTACTCAAAAGTATCTTCACCTATACTCCACCCTCTTGAAAGATCGCCAAACTTCCGTATGTGCGTCGTATGATGAGACAGAGCAAGAGCATGCTCGTTGTTGTACATGTACAACTTCACGATCTACAGGAAATATCAGAAATCTATACGGTTGGACGCATACAAGATTCATGCACCTTGACATTGATACAGTCCGCAAGCACCTTCGCTTCCGCCCAACGCTTCGTGCGTGGCGGGAGGATGGCAATGGACCCAAACATGATCGCGAGCACTTCGTAAGCGTCCTGATAGTGCCTAACGTTCCTGTTAACATTGAACAACGTCAAAGACGCCAGAACGCACTTCAACGCCACTTCATCTTCACCCCGAAACTCGGCGAAGCATGCCATTTTGTACTCGTAGCGCACGGTCCATCCCTCGGGTCGAAGAGGCCGTGAAGCGCCAGCTGTCCCAAGAGGACTAATCGGATTGGAATACGAAGAGAGCGCCTGCGTATGTCTATTCCGCTTGCGCCTAACGCGTTTAGAATGGGACGTGTAATATTCCACTGCAGGCTCGTAGAGAGCCTGTTGTAAACTGTCATGCAATTATTACCAAGTGAATTGGCATCAACAAAGCTGCATACGCACCTCTGAACAAAATCACCCAGCTCAGCCTGACTGACGGGACTTAACACGAACAGCGCCGCCCTCGCATCCAGCCCGCTCTGCTTCCTGATGAACGTCAGCCGCGCATCCAGCGACGGATCGTCCAGCATCCGCCGACTCGCCAGCAGCACCACCGTCAGCTTTATGCCGCGTTCATTCGTCGACTTTTTCCGCAGCGCGATATACGCCGCCAGGTCCACGTCGCGCTTGCGCTCCTCCTGCTCCCTGTCGCGTTCCTATCGGGGTCTGCCCCGTCCAGCGGTGATCGCGGCGCCGTGTGGGGGTACTCGAATATGCGCATGAACAACACGAACACAGACGGAACGAGCGTCGTGTGTTTTCGTATCCATATTGGCGCAATCAGTCCGTCCGGATGGAGAGGTGACGACGGCGTGAGGGGAGAAAGCGGCGAGTGCCCAGGGAGATGCGGAGAATCATCGTTTGGCGCCATCTTGCGCGGCGGAAAGCGCACGTCGCGGTCGACGAGGATCACTTGGAACGATTTCGCTTTTTCGGGCTGCCAGATTGCTACTTTGCGCTGATTGAGCAACGCATCGCGCAGCCGCATGGTCAGCACCGCGAATGCATCTTGCGACTTGGATGTGGTCGACGGCGCCGGCGACGATGGTGGGACCAGCGGGGCATCAAGGCCAGCCACAAACATTACTGGCGCCAGTTGTACGAGTAATTCCGGTGGATAGGAATTCATTTTGCATTGAGGACCGAAACCGTGATGATGGTAGGAGTTAAGCTCGACTTGACGCGCCATAGAAGTCTTGAAAATCATAACGGTAATTGGTACAGCGTGAATAAAGGCATACAGAGACTGTGCTATGGTAGCTTAGAGACCAAGTACAGGTGGTACATAGAAGAAGGGCATATGCATACGTGAGTGATTATGGCCCAGAAACATCGTGCCAAGTTCCCCTACCCCTACCCCTCCCTCTTCCCCTCCCTCGCCCGCGATGATGAGACCCGTTATATACATAATCATTCGGTGGAACAGGCTTTATACCATCCCGAGAATTCGCATATCGTGGGCTTACACTGCGGTCCTGGCTAGAGTCTCTTCGGCTACGCTTCTGGTCCCTCCCTCTCCCAGAGAACTGACTCCCAGAAGGACTAGGACTACGCCTCGAGTACGACCCCATACCGGAGTCACGTCTCGAGCCATTCGAGTATCCGCGATATGGACTTCTGCTCCGCTTGCGGTTATCACGATAACCACCTCCACCACTTCCTTTCTTATTTCCCCAACCGCTGTCTCTCTCTCGTTCACGAGTCCGATTCCAAGTATCGTCATCTACAGGCTCGCGTTTCACAGGAACATATGTAGCGAGACCACCAGAACCATGTCCCCCAGTGTACCCAAAGAAGTCGGCATTTGATGTCGGGGTGAATTTCCCAGTTGAAGAAACACTATGACTATGCCCATTCATAGCAGGTGGTGCACTCGACGGCGGGGGAACAGGGACACCATTAGGATACCTTGAATCATATCCATTGCTATAGTTGTTGTGAGGCGGCTGCGGGGGATATCGATAGCCATATGATGGGTCTTGGCTGAAAGAAGGATAGCGGCCATAACCATTTAAGGGGTTCCCAGTGGGCGGGGCACTAAGCGGAGGAGGACCATAACCATTTAAAGAGTTGCCGCTCAGCGGCGCATTGAGAGGAGGAATGGGTATTGGTATTGGTATCGGGATACCCTCTGAACTAGAGATGGAGCTAGGTGCTACGTTCGTGTGCAATCTGGGATCTCTGGATTGCTGTTCGCGATGAGCGTGCGTAGCAGGAGGCGCCGAAAGAGATGGTGGTGCATTCTCTTCTACTTTAGCTCTAGCAGCGCGAATAGGAGCTAAAATAGCGTCAAAATCTAGTGGTTCCTCCTTGATCCTGATAGGCGGGGATACAGGAGCGACTGTTGGAAGTGGTGCTGCAATCGGAGGCTGTGGTGGGGGTGGAGCCCTAACCTGCACCGCCGGGTCGGATTGAGGTTGCGGGACTACGGAAGGCGCACTGTTAACAGTAGACATTGGCGTCAACGGCGCAGGATTAGGATCATTGACAGACACCGGACTAGACTCTGCAGGGATGACGGGAGTCTTCGTGATTCGCGGCAGAGGTGTCCGACTGAGAGAGGGAGCAAGAATAGTAGGGGACCCCTGTACACTGTCGGTGGTACTTGGAGGCTGAGATGGAGGCTTCATCTTGTGCCGCGGTATGGCAACTTGCTTCGAGTTGGGTGAATTCAACGAAAGGGAAACCTTTGGCTTCTGAGTCAACTTTGGCAGCTTGGGAGGAGTAGGGGTAGCAACTTCTGCCGGGGCTGTCGTGGTCGGCGGTTTCCTCTTCATAGAGATAGGTACCGATGGCGTGGTTGGGATTGGGGCCGGCTCAGCTGCTTTTGGAGGAGCAGGCTTCGGCCTCGATACAGTGACAGACTTAAAAGGTCTCGCTTTGCTCTTAACCGTCTTACTGCCCTCCCATTCTTCGCTTTCTTCGCCGGATTCATCAATTCGTTTCCTCTTCTTTATCGGTTTGAGGGGTGCCTTCGCCTTTGTCTTCCTCGGTAATGGCGGGGGAGCAGGTATTTCCTCCACTTCGCTGTCGGAATCTACGATGACTTTCCTCTTCGAAGGCGCGACTTTAGCTTTGGAGGTGGATGCCGAAGGAGTGGCCGCGACTTTCTGCTCGCATTGGGTCTTGACCTTCTTCTGCCGGGTCCGCAATGCATCTGCAGCCGAGATCTCCCCAGTGGCCAACTTTTCTTTAGCCAGGTCCTGAATAGTGGCCACCATGGATTTGTACACCTTCGTGTTGAATCGAATGTCTTCATAAGCTTCGCGAACGGAAGTTCGGAGCTCCTTGATAGCATTGCTGAGCTGACGGAACGACATCTGGGAACGACAGAGGAAGACGAGATATGTGATCATCACAAATTCGACGGGAGCCACCTTGATGCCTCGTAAGGGTGCGTTTAGTTTTTCGTCCCGCATAAGCTCCAAAAAGGTGTCAACAGCACCGTCCATGTCCCGCTTCAGCGCAGGGGAGAGCGGGCCTTTCAGCCAAACCTCCATTTTCTCGGCACCTGGCTGCGCAGGAACTTTCGGACTCGCCTGGATGATGTACATTACTTGGGCGATTGAAAGGTAGTCCCGACCACGCGCTGTGTCCCGGTTGAGGTCCAAGTCCGTTTCAAGGCGGCCTTGTAATTCTCGTATATAAGTAGGCAAAGGTCCACTCAACGCCTGCAGACGTTCTGCTGGAGTCAATTGAACGCCTAGTTGAACGCGCTGATTCCAACGTATAACTTCAGTGATACAGATTCGCGATTGATTGACATACCCTGAAGATTTCTCGTTCTTGGTCCTCTGTTAAGTCATCATATTCAACACAAGTTAGCTGCTTGTTGTCGAAACGAGTTTTCAGATGCGGTGGCAGTCCGGGTCCCCTGTTATTGGACGACGTTTTATACCAATATTTCTCTTTAGTGACACTGATGCACGGTGAGCATTTAAATCTTCTTGCATTTGCAGGCAACTCACGAATCCTTATCTAAGACACAGAATGCCACGGTCAGCAGCTGAAAGAGGGCCAGAAACCGGCTTACGCATGATCTAGGACACTGTCAGAGAAATGCGTTGCTATTGATTGTTTGTATCCTCACTTGGTTATCCATAAATCTACGCGCCGCGATGAGACAATGAGAACGACAGGGTGAATGGAATACGCACCTTTGGATACTGATGAGTCGCTGCTTTCCGTCAATACACGTCCGTTTTTCTTCGCCATCATCGTGGACAGAGACCGCTGGTTGTCCGTTTAGCCAATGCACTCGATCATCTGTATAAAGGACATACCGAATATCAGAGGGGGAATGTAGTAATTGTTCATGAGGGAATCGATGAGTTGAACTTGCCGTGAATCCTGCCAAACGGGGTCTTCGTTCCATCAGGACTTCTTGTCTTGTAGCATAGAACTTTGGACACGCACCTCTTTGGTACTCGGGATCGAGATCCAGCAAATTCTGGTATACTTTCTCTACACGTACGCATATTAATAAACGGTATACAGAAAAGGGCGGGACACGCACTGTAGAGAGAGTCGACAGAATATTGGACTGTGCGTGGTGGCCGCAATGCAGGGAGCGGTATTTTCTTCTTCTTTGCTCTGCCTGCGGTCACCTTTGCCAGCGGAATGTCCTCTTCATCGGAGGTGGTCAGCTCTGTCAAATCCGAGTCGTCTGAGAACGACATGGGGAGAAGGGACAGAAACGGTGGTGGTGGATAAAGTGCAAGAACAACAAGCTGCCTAATTGGGCTTTTCGATTGTCATCTTAGGGTCCATGAAATCACCTATTGTTCAAGGTCGCATGGACCAAGGGTGACGCTGACAATACCACGACTTATTATACTTTAGTTATACTTAGGACCAACAGCTTCAATATGTCGAGATTTCTCAAAACTCCGCAGCATAAGGATCATTTCGGCAAGCACTACTCTCCAGACTAGACTATCATTCCAGAACAATAGAGCACTTCAAGAAAGGGAGACACTGTACGCCGTCGTAACCAGATTTGCCGCTCCCGTAAATGGCTCTGTGCCGGTTTGAATGGATTGAACATACTGTTGACAGAGCATTGATCAATCACCAGCACCTCTAAGATTGAACAATCAAGAAGCGTACCTGAGTCGAAGCCACGCCTTGGCTCGCCACGATGTACGCTATCACATCGTTGTCAAGCTCAAGCCCAAACACAGAATCAAACGATCATCAACTTACTGAAGAAATCCTTCAAATCCACATTAAAGTCGTTGATTTCCGTTGGGCTGACGAACGAGAGAACCTGCCAGTTCGCGTTGGGGCCCTTCCATAAGTTCCAGGTATGTCCGGCGACGTTGACGCCTGTGGCAATCTGCGAACCAACAGGCTGAATGCTGTGGATAGTAGCGGTAAGCCAGAAACAATAATAGAATGAGAGTTAGCGTACCCTCCAAGACCAGACAGCCAGATCATACTACAGTATCAATATGTTAGGTCCTGGACTGGAGCACAGTACGAGGAAAGCCTACATCTCAAAAGATGAGTTTCTTGACGCAGGTTGCCCTGTCGGTTGTACACCAGTCCAAATATCGTATCTAGAGAATGTCGTTAGAGTGGAGTTATGGAGTTAGTAAGTGAGTACGGGCCTTGCCACCAAAATCAGCGGCCTGTTTGGCATTGTTTACTTCCCCCTTATCATGCTCGATTGATGGCAAATGTGTCGCGACCTTGACTCCTCCAACCACGTCGACCACAGGCTGCCCGAGACACCTCGAAACGAAAGCATTAAAGGTATATTTGATATGTACACTGAAAATTAGCCATATTATAAACAATATATCTGGTATTCAACCTCCATACCCAACGATGTCTGCATCATCCTCAACGTCCATATCACACTCTGAACCTACTTCCTCGTCATTGCTATCTGGTTCGATGGGTGTATGGCAGCCGTCACGCTCTTCAGTTGCACATTTAGCTGCTCTATTTCATCCTCTAATTCGGTCCGACGAGTCTGCATGCGGGTAACCTTCTTTCGCTCGTTCCGAAAGCGACTTTCGTAGTGCTTGTCTCGCATCTTATCTCCAAGAATGCGATCCTGAATGGTGATTGGGTGGGAAGACGGGGATGTTTTCGAACGTGGACGTGCCCTTGATGGCGCGCGAAGGAGATCCGGATCATTTTCCTTGTTTACGCTCGAAGAAGGCTTTCGATGCCCCGAGTTAGGGTGTGAACTGATGAGATTAAGGCACTGGTTCCTCCTTCCCTTATGCGGGGTGAAGTAGGCGCGTTTTGGAACGACGCGTCATGAGCGTGGAAACAAACATAGGCTGAGGTAATCACTTCACCGCATGCGGCGCGCGAAATGCTTGTAGACTCTGTGCACCTCCATAGACGATGTCTACTCACTCCGGATAAATTGAAGACTCTGTATTTTTTATATCTGCATGCAGCCCTGGGAGCAGATTTTTTATTTTCTCTTGCCAGCCTTGGGCCAAACCAAAGAATATCATTAATGCAAAAATCTGCTCCCAGGGCTGCATGCAGATTCTGATTATAAGTAAATTTCCCAACATGAAGCTACCTCTAGGACGTGATGTTGGCGCTGTGGAGAGTCTACACCTCACCTGCCACGAAAACCGGTAGCCAAATAAGACCAAATAGGCCGTCGATTTTGGTACCAAGGCCCGTACTCATAGTAAGGAAGAAGAAGGACCTACGAGACATCAGCGCGGATTGGGTTGGACCGAGTCGCATAGTTCCACGACCAAGTCGTAGGTGCAGTCTGGATGTTCGCCAACTACAATCAAGAGTGAATTATCTCAGTCGGACTGTACAAAGATGCGACTGCCAATGTACCTGGATACCCTTTGCAGTCGTTGATTCGACATTCGCGTCTGTTACTCCTCAGTATTTAGGAGATGCCAACACATATTTGACCCACAGCTCTTGACACTGTTCTCGTTGTTGGCCCATGTCCAGTTAGTGGTCCATGCGACGGTATTGCCCGACGAGTTCGTCAAAGTTGAAGACTGCGACCCAACGCCAGCCGCTAAATTGCTCGTAATTTGATTGTCCTGCAACGAATGTGAATGTCACACTCACTGGCACCCCAAAGATTCTGGCATAGAGTATACGAACCAGCCGCAAGACAGTCGAACTGGCCTGAGATCGTCTGTGCAAAAGCAGACGCGACCAGAAGCGAGATAGTAGAGACAACAGTCAACTGCATTGTAGTGAAGTCTAAAGCGTCTTGCCCAGGAATATATAAGACCCCAGATTCTCCGCTCAGTGACGCGAGTTGTATTGACGCGCAACGCAGCCGGTCGTATATGCTGACAGCGAAGGCATTTCTAAGATTGTGATCTCCGACAGAACACCTGAAGCATTTCTTCGGTGATATCTAGCTTCGAATCAAGCCTCCGTGTATTATTGATTGTAGGTCAAGGTAGTTTCCGGGAAATCTATACAGAAGTCAGGAGATGAGGGACGTACTGCGCAACTCACTTCGAGCTGTATTTCAGTGGTATATATTCGGTGCCACGCTCAGATGACCGCGAGCTTAGGCGCTTGACCACGAGGGCGCGAACTCTGCCTGCGACAAACGTTGCTGTATTCGAGGTGACCAATCGTGTCACTACCTTCTCAGGTGGCATCATTCATCAACGATGATTCGAAAGTTGTCAGTGTGGCGTCATTCAACAAGCGCAAGCGTGAGAACGCGACTCTGATTCAAGTCAACAATATACCAGACTTCAAGCAATCGAAACACTGTAATCTGTTGTAATCAAATTCGCCGCACCAGTGAAGGGCTCCGTCCCAGCCTGAATAGATTGAAGATACTATCCAACCCGGTAAATCTTCGGTAACATAATGATATGCGGGAGAATTCACCTGGGTCGCATCGACTCCCTGCTCGGCAACAATGTAATCTTTTTGCGACTGTCAAGATCATGCGCGCTAAGTAGAGTAGAAGCGTGGTCTTACCAAAGAATTCTTTGAGATCCACACTGAAATCCGTGATCTCAGTTTGGGTCACGAATGAGAGCACCTGCCAATTCGTGTTAGGTCCCTTCCATAGATCCCAAGTATGCCCGGCGAGGGCAACATTCGAGGTAACCGGGGAGCCGACCGGTTGGATTCTTTCGGGACCGCATCAAAACGTCGACCTAGACAGAAATGGGTGATGAAGGTAGACTTACCCACCAAGACCTGACAGCCAGATCATACTGTATAGCGAGCTCATTAAGAGTTCAATTCAAATTGATACAAATAGGCTTACATTTCGTACGATGAGTTCGCTGAGGCTGGAGTTCCGACTGGTGGGACACCAGTCCAGATATCGTAACTAAGTATAGTCACTGAGTGGAATACAGCAATGGCAAGCGACTAGACGTACGCGACATCGGCGCGAATACCCTGAGATTGCATCTCGTATGACCAGCTCCAAGTGGTGGGAGCAGTGGTAATATTGGCCAGCTCAAAAGCTCCATCAGACAGGCAACAGAAGGATGGCTACCAAGCATAAGTACCTGGAGTCCTTTGGCCGTGGTCGATTCAACGTTGGCGTCTTGAGTGAAGAGTAAGTTGAAAGATGCGGTACTCGAGAGGACGAGCCAGCGTACAACTCTTGACACTATTTTCATTATTGGCCCAAGTCCAGTTCGTAGACCAAGACACGCTATCTTCTAAAGCACTGATGAGAGTGGAGGATTGTGAACCAACTCCAGCGTCTAGAGTCAAAGTCAACCAAACACTGTAAGAAAGAAGAAGGATAGAGCTGTACTAGCGCCCCATAGGTTTTGGCAGAGTGTGAATCCACCCGCCGGGAGACAGTCAGTCTCCCCGGAGATCGTTTGAGCATATGCAGAAGCAAAGAAAAGGGAGATGACAGAAAGCAACATGTTGATGAGCCATACAATTCGCGACACTCGTCTTTTATACTTCGAGATTTTCCGAATGACGAGACGACCAGCTTTCATGAGCATAGTGATCGGAGATACTCCTGCGCAACCAACACCACCGCGACAGCGCGAAGTCTGTTCTGAATGGAGCATCGCGCGCTCGTCTCCAACAGAAAATCCGACGTTTTCCAGAAAGTTTCGGACGAGCATACGTGACCGCTGGAGCCGCGTGCTTTTCAATCTTCACCTTGTACGTGCATGAGAAAGGCCCTCAAAGATAAGATCGCAGAGCGCTTCATTGGATTCTGTGTAGACTTGACAGCCTCGGTGGCCTTGAAGATGACTGTTAGGTGTGAGTCCGGTTTCGGGGATTACGGAACGGTTACTCATGTACCCGCCTATAGCAGACCTCGGTAATCCTCCTTACCAAGATATGGCGATAGGACCGTATATCATCTGGCCTGTACACAACTTGTACCCCAACCGCCACCATTCTCCGCCGTACTTTTGCCAGAACCAAGATGTCCGAGCCGTGCGTCCTCATATTGCCGCTCAACATAGCCATCTCACGAATCGAGACCAAATTTCAGACGCGTCAACTTTATGGGCGGCTCACCTCTGAATCGATTATCATGGCTTAGACCATCGCACGACTTTTTGAACGCGTTGGTGGCACTACCTCAGACGCGCTGGATTCTGTTCAATAATGGCCTACCCCTCGTCGGCAAGAAGGATGGATCGCGGCCCTCGGTTGCGTACTTGAGCACCAACCAGATAAAGCCGCTTCTTGGACCGGAACCGTTCTTTGGTCAAGGATCAGAGGCTGGAAACCGACTACTACCTGAGCATGCTAGCAATGATAACGTAGCCGCTGCACGTCATCTCAATAGCGCCGTCGTCTTCCTTGGTCTGCACGAGCATGAGACAAACGGCGCATTACCATCCTCCGACTTTGTCGACGCCAAAGCCGCCGTCAAGAATATCGAAGGGACACCGTACTTCTCGTTAGACGTCGCGCAGGGGAGCCACTCTGACACAGAGCTGGAGAGTTTCCTCACAGGGACCGACGTAGCCACGAACGGCACGTCTCTGACATGGACTGAACCTCGGGGCTTCATGATGTCATTGGACGCGTTCACAGCGGGCGTCTTTGCCGGCGCGAGGAGCTTGGTAGATTGGAATTCTAGGAATAAGGTTCTTATTCATCTTGGATGGCGCATATAATCGATTCGCTGACGGCATGCAACTAGTTCTGCCCTGCATGTGGCTCCCCGACATACTCAATGTGGGGCGGTTGGAAGATATCATGTTCTACACTCTTACCTTGGGCACCCAAGAGTGAAAAACCTTGTCCTACCGCGTACGAAGCATTTCCATAAATTGACGCGACTCTGACCCATCCATGCATCAATAGGAAAGGCCTGCATAACTTTACACATCCTCGAACCGACCCTGTTGTCATCATGATTGCGATTGACGAGACGGGCGAGAAAGTATTGCTAGGCAGGAACGTGAGTTTGGGGAACCTACGACCACCAGGTTTTCACTAATTGTCTTGCAGAAAAAATTCCCCGGCAAATTCTACTCCGCACTGGCGGGATTCATGGAGCCTGGCGAGACATTCGAGGACGCAGTGCTCAGAGAAATGTGGGAAGAGGCCGGTGTCAAAGTCTGGAACGTGAAATACCATTCCGGTCAACCATGGGTACAGTTCCTAAATTCTGCCTCCAGCGCGCAGATCTCAACACCTTTTCAAGCCTTTCCCTGCCAATCTCATGGTTGGGTTTTATGCTCGTGCCGACTCGACACAACCTATCCGTGTGGATCTCGATAACGAGTTGGAAGGCAAGAATCAATCGTTAGATTGTGACACTGTACTGACGTCCCTTCTAGACGCACAATGGTTTACTCGGACCGAAGTTCTCGGTGTGTTGAATCATCCTGAGGGTACCACATTTTCTGGCCGCGAGCATAAAATCATGAACGACACCGTTGATGGTACCAACACCGCCGAGGGAACAGAAGTCCAGAAACCGGACGTGCCTGCTTTCAGAGTGCCACCAGTCACCGCCATCGCTGGTGTACTCATACGGGACTGGGCCGAAGGAAAGATTGGATTTGAGCCAAAGCAGAATAAACTCAAGCTATAGAAGTCAAGTTCCATTCATGTTTTGATAGAGGCTGTGTACTTTCCTTGGAATCTGATGATGATCCAGCGGAGGAAGTCAACTCGTTGTCTAGCTCAAACGACTGGACATTCTGTAGCGGCGCAACGCCTACACAAATAAATTCGACACTGTGATTATAGATTATACACTTAGACTGCTACTGTTCAAAACTTGACGAACCGTTGGTAGGACTCTTGATTCCGACGAATTGGTACTTGACAAAACGGGCATTAGTGCCGATTCTGCCAGAAAGAAAGGAAACCCTTCACCTTCTTCGCACCGAGGACATGTCCTGTCGTAGTGCTCAGAAATCTTGCGATGAGACTGAATACACTCACTTTGTTGCATTCTGAAGGGCTGGAATCACGCAAGTATTTTCTTGCCTTGAGAATCTGGTGCGTTAACTCGGTCGCCCTTTGAGCGCACATTCAGTGCTTGCAATCGTCTTCGTCTCTCAGCGTCGAAGTCAGAGAAATCGTACACGGCGAGCGGTCGGCTTGCGGACTTGAAGGTAGGTTGAGGATCGAGGCGAGTTGTAATCGTGAGCGGTTGATTTTAGGGAGAGCGTCGTCTGGGGAGTTAAAAATACGAATTCTGGGGAGGCGTGTCGTCGGTCGGCTGGCAGAATTATAGTATGGCGTAGAGTCGGTTGACATTGGTTGGCTTGCGGAACCGTGACTTGAGGATTGAGACACCGTTGGGTGTGGTAAAACGCGTTTTGTGATGGAGAGTAGAGATTGTGGGGAGAGGCGGTCGACTTGCGGGAGAGCGTGTCGTCAATTGGCAGCCTGCGGGATAGAAGCCTGAGCGTGTTGTGCGTTTGAGGATTGAGACGTGTTGCGATTGACTTGCGGGAGTTGAATTTGTTGTTTGTTGCCTTGTGAGATCAGCGGTCGGTCAGTCGTCAAGTCATGAACTTGAAGTGGAGAGTCTGAGCATAACAGCAATGAAGAACTTCAGCAATCGATCGTCCTACGTATGACCATATTTTTGGTGGCGTGGCGTGTCGGTCGTCATCGTTGTCGGAGGATGATTGTGGACTAGGAGAATGTGTGAGTGGGAGAAAAGAAGAGAGTAGTGTCTACAGTAGATATTTGCGTGAGGGTTCTTTTATACAAGAAAAGATCAGGGCTGTGCAATAACGCGAGCACGAACAAAGGACCCAAGTGGGGGTAGTCCACCATTGTTCTGATCCTTTGGCCGGTCCAAGTTCAAGTTTTCCCGGGTCGGGCCTGATAGTTGGCACGAGTCATTGAACCCCAGATCTCATTTGCCGCCGTCCATTGTTCACGATGCGGCTGCACAAGTCATGTGCTTTGAATATAGACTGCTTCAACTGAAGCTTTTGCACATCAAGACTCGGAATTGATTCGAGGTGATAAGTTGTCCTGATGTCTGGCAGTGTGTCCGGTTCATGCGCATTGAAAGCAGGGAATCCGTCTGTTAAGTTCAATTCGTCAGTTGAATGCCAAACAGGCAGTAACGTCCGGTTGGTGGCATTGACCAGTGACTCATTCAATGCCCCATGAGCCAAAATTGTCGCGCCGTAAAGTCGACAACTCCATTGTCAACAATGCAAAGTAGTGTTAGCGATAGACTCACAACAGGCGCCGAGCGCAATGCCACCGCATATTGCCTTTTCTGGCCCCGGCCCGACCCTGAGGCGCCACACAACTTTGACCATCCAAAAAAGGTCAGAACAATGGACAACTATCCCAATTTGGGTGTGTCCATTGTGCACAGCCCTGACATCCCCCTTCTGTATAAAAGGACGTGCTGTGGACCCAAATGATTGCTCATCCTTTCTCTTCTCCCCACCACACCACACTCCCCCCCACACTATCTCTCATCCAGTCTCTCACAGCCGCTCCCAACGACGACGACGCCTCATTCTATCTCACGCAGGACGACTGCTGTCGCGCCTCAATCAATCGGTGAGTGCTACATTGCTCAATATTATTGCACAGTTTAACCTTGCGATGTTCAGACTCACCCTCCTCGCAACTAGCCGACAGATAGACCGACCAGCTCCTGCAAGTCGATTGCTCCCGCTACGATTTACCTCAATTCCACAAGCCGACCGACGACACGAACTTCCGCAAGCCGACCGCTACGACCACGACACACCTCGACTCGCGCCTTCGATTCCGCAAGCCAACCCGACGACACGCTCTCCCGCAAGCCGACCGCCTCTACGCCACCTTCGCGGACGACCGACTTCGACTTTCTGTTCCGGCGACACGTTACTCCCGCAAGACGACCGACTCTCGACACAGCAAATCAAGCGACGACACGATCTCCCGCAAGCCGACCGCTCCCGACCACGACTCCAGTTCCACAAGCCGACCCGACGACACGCTCTCCGGCAAGCCGACCGTCTCTACGCAACACTTTCGATTCGCGGACGACTTTCTGTTCCACAAGCCGACCGACGAAAGTTGAAACGATACTCCCGCAAGACGACCGACTCTCAAAACAGCAAATCGACCGACGACACGACCTCCTGCAAGCCGACCGCTCACGACCACAATACACCTCGACTCGCGCCTTCGATCCCACAAGCCAATTGCCTCTAGTACCCCACATGCGCGGACGACCGATCTCGACTTTCTGTTCCGACGACACGCTCCCGCAAGACAAGCGACATCGCAGACCGGCCGACGACATGTGGCTCCTGCAAATCGACCGCTTCCAATCAATTCTCAAGCACGACTCACACCTTCAGCTCCGCAAGCCGACCGCCAGTACGCCACACTCTCGAACCCACCAGCCGACCAACCACGACTATCTCCCGACTTCGAACGATGCCACAAGACGAACCAACGAAACGTTTTCCCGCAAGTTGACCGCTCCGCCCGCCTCTATCAACGAATTCGTATCCACAAGCCGATGACGCAACTGCCTCAAGAACGATCTTTCTATGTCGACGCTATTTCACTTGATGGACCACTGCCTCAGCCTCGATGGACAACCGACGTGGCCATCAAGAACGCACCAAATTCTGGGATCCAATCTCTGGATCATAACAAGGTAAGTGCATTCAGTTCCATTGCAATACTTCTGGGCACTATCGCAGGACACGTCCTAAGTGCAAAGAAGGTGAAGTTGTCCTTTTTTTCAGGCAGAATCAGCACTTATCCCCGTTATGTTGAGATGCAATTATCCTCAGCAAGGCCTCAGAGTTCGCAAACATTTTTCTTCCACAAGACGATTGACTCTCGACTCTTGACACCACAGACCGACTGACGACATGTGCTCCTGCAAGTCGAGCGCCGACGACAGATTCTCAAGCACAACTCGCTTCCGCAAGCCGACCGACGACACGTTCTCCCGCAAACCAGCCGCCTCTACGCCACAATTTCGAACCCACAAACCGACCGCACGACTTCAACTCCAATGCCACAATCCGACCGACGACACGTTATCCCGCAAGTCGACCGCCTCCCTCACCTCGCTTTGGACGAATTCGCATCCACAAGCCGACTCGACTCCCTCAAACACGATTTCTTGTACTTCAGCGCTGTCTCCACGACGTGGACGATCTCCTGCGACACGCTTGATGGCCGACTGCCTTGACTTCTATAAACGACTGACGGACCATCAAAGACGCACCGAATTCTGGGATCTCTGGATGATAACAAGGTGAGTGCATTCAGTTCCAATGCAATGCTTCTGAGCACTATCGCAGGACACGTCCTAAGTGCGAAGAAGGTGAAGTGGTCCTTTTATTTCAGCCAGAATCAGCACTAATCCCCGTTATGTTGAGGTGTATCATCTTCATCAAGACCTTGGGGTTCGCAAATGATGCCTGTTTATCTCCCTTCGCGTCGTCATAGAATTCATGTTTGTTGGTCAAGTCCGAGTCATTGTCATGCAGTTCAAGTTATTGTGTCGTCACGTCAGAGCCAACTCCCTCCAGAGTCGTGCAGTAGCACAGTACAAAGGTAGCCTGGATTCTCCAGTGCGGAAATCTCTGAACGCGCTATGAGCGACGGTAGCGCACGTCGAGTCTATCAAGTATTCGCAAGCTGCTGGTCGTGGGAAGTCAAGCGTAATGCCGGCGGCAGTCGATTTTGGCGCCTGGCTCTGAACGCCATGGTCCAAGGGCTTGTTTTCGTATTAATTCTTCCAAGCTGCAACGCTGAGATCCTCAACTTTGGCGTAGAAGATGATGTATCTTCTTTGGAGTATGGCCATATTACACTGGTGACATGTATTGACTGACATCCAACAGACCAGCCCAATTCCCCATCGAGCTCAGTGCGGGTGCGAATGAAATAGAGTCGGTTATCTTCCTGAATGAGACTGTCAAAGGAAGAGACACAGGGGTCCTCTGGTTATCTCTAGATACCGGCGGCTCTTGGGACGCGTATGTCAGGTTTACGCTTAGGATTTCTTGGGCTGCCAGTGTATGTTTACATTTACCCCTCCCTTGCATCTGATATTGAATTAATTGTCGTATCCAACAGACTTCTCCATTAGTCTCTACAACCCACCAGACGCTTCCCTTGAACGCGTCAAATACGCGCATATACACGCTGTTCACTCCGGTGTATTTACCCCGCCTGTTGAGCGCACCTCGGAACCACCGCGTGTTCCGTTTACCGTCCTTCTTGACCCTTGGTTTTCGGTGTTCTCCCGTTGTCTGTTCAGCCTGTCCTTGTTTGCCTTGGGGTGGTTATACTCGGCGCGGTACTCATTACCCCAAGGTCTACGCGGTTCTAGCTAAGATGGCGATGGAGGCTAGAAAGGAGAGTGTTGTGAAGGCTATGAAGAGGAAGTGAGATGCTTCTTGTTCTCATGTGGTCAGTAGATCACGATGAATCATCGTGATGTCTTCGCAACGTTGACCTTTGCAGCTGCATTTCACTCAGGCTGCGCTATTTTCTTTGATCATTCATAAGCCTTCTGTAGCAACGATGACGGTGAATTTGATTCCCCACTTCTTTCCGGTCGTGCTCCTTTCAATGGAGTACTTTTGTGAAAATTTAGATACACTTCCTTGCGGAAGCATGTTTTGCACTATACTGGGCTTCTGCAGTTGGTATCTACTATCCTAGACAGCTCGGTTGCATACCACCGTACTGTCTTCCTTGAACCTTCCTTCCACCAACGTCCAAAAGTTGACCTTGTTTTGACAGATTCTGCTTCATTGCCTACGACGCTTAATGCGTTTATTCCCGCCCGAGCAAACTCACTTTGGAGTATGACGCGGGTCGTCCGTCAGCTCGCGGACTGAAAAATATGGGGTCGAGGCGGTCGACCTGCGTGGAAGGTGGCATCTGGCGGCTTGTGTGAGTGACGAATGTCGTCCATTGTTCTGATCTTTTGGCTGGTCAAAGTCCAGTCCAAGTGTTCACCGCTCGGGATTAGTAAGTCGTAATGTCGTCGGCAAGAACCGATCTCATTCGCCACTGAGTGTTGTCCACTTGGCGCCGATTTTATTCTAGCAGTGCTCCGTGACAACAGTACTTATGGACTGCTTCAAGTTCAATGACGAGCCTCTTGTTCATCAAAAACTGAGAGCACTGCCAAATCGTTCTACATGCAAAGTAGTAGCGTCTCAACAAGCGCCGAGCGTAATGCCGCCGACGATATTGCCTTTTCTGGCCCGGCCCGACCCTGACGCGCCACACAACTTTGACCATCCAAAAAAGGTCGTAACAATGGACAACTATCCCAATTTGGGTCGGTCCATTGTGCACAGCCCTGATATCCCCCTTCTATATAAAAGGACGTGCTGTGGACCCAAATGATTCCCCATCCTTTCTTTCTTCCACACTCCCACTTCCACTTTTACACTATCTCTCATTCAGTCTCTCACAGCTGCCTAGGACAACGACGACGTCTCAACTCGATTTCACACAGGACAACCGCTGTGGCACCTCAATCGACCGGTGAGTTTTCAGAATGTCCATTGTCATCGTGGTTAACCTTGTTATATTCAGACTCACCCGCCTCACAACCGGGCGCCCGATAGACCGACCAGCTACTGCAAGTCGACCGCTCCCGCCACGATTTACCTCGATTCCACAAGCCGACCCGACAACACGCTCTCCTGCAAGCCGACCGCCTCTATGCCAGCCTTTTGATTCGCGGACGACCGACTTTGACTCTCTGTTCCACAAGCCGACCGATGAAGCGTTACTCCTGCAACACGACCGACTCTTCTCAACACCACAAACCGACTGACGACGCGTTGCTCCTGCAAGTCGACCGCTGACAACCGACTCTCAAGCTTCTCTCGCACCTTCTCTCCACAAGCCGACCGACCACGATATCTGACGACTTCGATTCTCGATACTTGATGCCTCAAGCCGAACCGACGAAACGTTTTCCCCGCAAGTTGACCGCTCCGCCCGCCTCTATGGACAAACTCGCATCCACAAGCCGACTCGACGTCCTCAAGCACGATTTCTTGTACTTCGACACTGTCTCCACGACAAGGACGATCTTCTTAGACACGCTGGATGGACCACTGCCTCGACTTTTATGGACGACCGACTCCGCATCGAATTTAGATTCTGGATCTCCAGAGAAGGTGAGTGCATTCAGTTCCATCGCAATGCTTCTGAGCACTATCACAGGGAAACGTCCCAAGTGCGAAGAAGGTGAAGTTTCATTTGTCTTCCAGTCAGAATCAGCATTAATCTTCTTTATGTCGAGGTACATGTCTTCAAGTCGTGGGCGTGTTGCTCCCATGTACATATTGGTCGAGTCTTTCAAGGCTGTTTCTATAGTATAGCTATAGCCCCTTTGTCTGGTGTTATAGATTGACTACCGTTATCATCCTAGTCACGGTGTGCCCGAGTCAACGTCCGAAAAAAAGTTGGCACGTAAGAACTACTAGAAATGCAACGTGTAGCCCCCGAAAATCACAGCCGGTCCAGTGCAGAGTCGAAAAAGTTCAAGAATTACCGTCACACCATTTCCGCGCGCCACACAATGATTGGATAAAAATGCATTTGGGATCAAGGCGGATTGCGGGCAGCTCAATCCGGACGTCAAAAACAGCCGCTGCTTCAGTTCCTATGCAAGCGTCAGAGCCGCTGAGCTATGAGCTTGCAGTAATCTCTATAAAAAAAACGAAGTCCACATACTGGCAGGCTGGCAGCAGCTCGAATATAGCTCCAGACTGATTCAATTCTGACCTGAGCTCTCATAACACGCCCAAATGACAGCTTTGGTCCAATGTTTGAAACACGAGGCCCTATAGGTGTGGCGAAAAAGTTAAATATGTCCGCGCGCCACATCGTGAGAGGGAAGATGCAGGCCGAATTTTGCAAAAAAAAAAAAAAAAAAAAGCGACCGAGAGTTGGATGTGAACGTTATCAAAATGACTCTCCCTACGACTCGATATGGCGTCACACAGCAGCTAAGCTATGAGCGCTTGAGCATAGAGGCTCCAAGTAAGTCTCACTAGTCTGAGCTCGCAGGCCTCAAGTTTTAGAGACCGCCGTGTATTAGATGTAACTGGGGTTTATTCTTGAGTAACACCAACGCGTAGATGCCAACTTCAAGGCCGATTCGCAGAGGTATTTAGATAGCTCAAGTTGTGGGAGCAAGTAAGAACGTGAGACTTCCAAGTGTATGTCGGCCTTTCAACGTCTACTTGGATATCATACAAACAGCAGTGTTACAAATAGTACAATATATATCGCACGAAAAACCCTAATAAACCGTCGAATCCTGTAACCGCCATCGACTCAGCGGTCCCCACCAAAGACAGAGCGCTGGGCTGCAGGCGGTGCCGGAGCAGGCGCTTTTCTGGGTGTTGTTCATCTCCGTCCTCTCCTTCCTCGTCAAATCGCTCTGGGGATGGAAACCGAGGCGCAACCACTACCCGTGGCTGCTGCTGATGACGAGAAGGCGCCGTTCTCCACGCAAAGCTGCCCAAGCCCCATCCAGTCTGGGTGAATCTGGTATGCCGCCCGCTCAAGCTCCCGGATCCGCTCCGCACGCTCCATCGCTTGCTTCCTTGCAGCAGTCAGATGCGCCTGGCGAAGGGAGGCGTACCACCGATGGACAGCCGCGGGAAGAATCCGTGGAAGCGTTCCCGTCGAAGTCAACGAAGTGTCAGATTGCGTCGAATGAGGCTGGTCAGGGTGCGGGGATCGCGAACGAGAATGGGTGGTGGTAAGTGTCGGCGAACGGTGCCGCAGCGTGCTATCGCCCTCGTCAGAGTGACTGCTCCCAAAAGCACCCGCAACACCTCTCCACACTGTATGCGCACGTTCGCGTGTACCGCGTGGACTGCCTCTTCGTTTCCGCTTTTCCCTCTTCCTCTCTCTTCTTTTTTCAATATCGTCCGATTCGTCGTAATTGTGTAGACCGGTACCACTCCCGGCGCCCACCCACCACCACCAACCAAGGAAGCTCTGCCACAGCACGACAGCCCACATTAGTCCAGGTAGCCAGACGTACTCTTCCTCTCTAGGAATGTAGAGAAAATTGAGCGCAGTACTAACAACGGCCAAGACCAAGGCGGCTCCTCCAAAGACCGCAGTTCCGCCATCGGTTCTCCATGCTTGTTTACGATTAACGAGAATGCCCCATACGCAAAGGGAAACAGTGAATAGTAGCGACAGCGTGGCATTGCAGACATTCTTGATAGCAGAGGCGACTTCATTTACTTTAGGACTTCCATTAATCGGCAATAGCTGCATAATCGCAGCAAGAATAGCCAATGGACCTGATATCAATGAGAACCCAGAGTCTGCCAATAATAAAACACACACCTAGGAGCGAAAAAACCAAACGTCCTTCCAACTTTGACGGGTATAGCAATGTGAGAAACTGGATGTGTGTAATCTGTATTTAACGATAAGTGGCCCCCGTGGAAAGAGACGGAGACAGACGGACCTGAATGAGCCCGGACGTCGTGGCATTCATGATGAGCCAGGTTGCCCGTTCCGCGGTGCTCCATCCCACGGTGTTGCCGCCGTCTAGCGGCGGGACGTTGACGGCAATATACGACAGCATGTACGGCCAGATCTGGCTCTCTTCGAGCGTCGCGGCGAGGACGACGTGCAGCGTCGCGATGAGCGATATGAGCAGCGTCGTCACGCCGGACATTTGCAGGACATAGTTGACGGGGGCGAGCGGCCAGTGGTATTGCGCCGTGAAGATGAGGTGGATGAACAGGACAGCGACGAGTGTTAGGACTACGCCTGTGAGCAGAATCTGCACGGGCAGCGAGCGGGCGAATGCTGGGCGATATTCCAAGTACGGGTCACTGCCACCGCCATAATAAGCACAGGGGATACAGTCGTCGTCTCACTCACTTTGGCAAGGCCTCCTCTGCCATTACAGAGCACACCAGCGACAGTACAGCAATCGTCGCGATCATCGTTGGGATGGTGGTCGTCGCATGCAAAGGGGAGAACTCTCTGATCACGCCAAGCGCAAGAATAGATTCAAAACAATCTAAATAATTCACTACTTACATAAAAATACAATACACCTACCCAACCATTCGGAATCGCACAACAGTCCTCTGCCCAGGAAAAAACCGATGCGTGTACTCTGGAAGGATCGCAATCTCCAGCTCTCCACGCATCACGATCGGACCGACCGCCTGTCCGCAAGCGTACCGCGTCAAGATACCCCCATGCTGGAAGCTCACAAACCTAGTCTGCGATCAAACGTCAGCCCGCCCACCCTCTCCAGCTCCGCCTTGACGCGCTCGACAAAGTCCATAATCGCCTCCTTCCGCCCTTCAATGTCCATGTCCATCGCAACCACAGAGTACTCCCCGTCGAATCCAAACGTGATCATCCTCTGCTGGTCGGCGGTCGGCGCATGGTGGTGCCTGACGTACAGCGTCTGGCTCTCAAGGAAGCCGGTGATACGCTGGGAAAAGTCATTCACCAGAAGTGGCAGAGCAGAATACTCCGGATATGCTGGTGTCCGAGGTTTCGCCTCTGGGGGCATGGGAGTTGCTGCTTCTGCCTGCGCCACGGGAACAACTACGGCCTGAGCAGCAACCCTCTGCTTCCAACGTGCTCGCATACGCTCAATCTCCTTATCCAGCTCCGGATCTACCTTGCCCTCTGCTCGAAGCTGACGCCTTTGCCGAGTTTTGTTAGTGCGCTTCCGACACTCCCGACAAAGCTTAAACTTGTACTCTTCAACAGGCGGCAGCACAAGCCCGCAGTTCTTGATAACGCATATCCGGGATCCAGCCGCCAAAGTCACAGGCTAGAAATAAGCATCAGCCTCAAAAATAAATATCTCGAAAGAAGACTCACCGTTCCCTGGCTGTTCGTCACTACGACAGTAGACGGAGGAGCTTCTGGCTTGAGCTCTTCCTTCAAAGTCGAGTAACTGCCTTTAGTAATCCCAAGTCTCCTCCGTTGATACTCCCGATGATGATGTCGACAACTTCGACAACACTTCCACTTGTATCCTTCCGCAAGTGGCTCCTTGCATTTCGCTATAGCACATGTCCTCGTCCCTGGTGGGAGCTCCTGGGGCGGCACTTTGACTTGAGGAAGAGTAGTTTTGGGCGGGAACGGCAATGCTTCCTCATTCAACGTCGGATGCCCCGCAGCTAGAACACCATACCCTATACCATTAACCCTATAATGTGTCCCGGGAGGATTTGGACGCTGTTCTGGGGGAAGATGTGAATAGGAGCGCGGGGGAAGTCGGATGACCAGCTTGGAATTCGCAGGCTCATCTTCCTCGTCGGTAGTATCACCGCAACGTTCAAGCTCAGAGAGCGACGTGAGATCACTGTCCCACCCAGATATCTCATTGCCTTCTCTACGTCCATCGCCTTCATTTTCTCTTTACCCTTCGCTTTCGAGGAGGGAGGTAGACAAGTAAGATCTGGTGGCGTGGTTTTTGAAGAGTTCTCATCCACATCCATCGCATCTCCGTCTGGGGGGACATCCGCCGGAGAAGCTTCTTCCATCGGAGTCACCATTAACAGAGGCTTCTTCTCAATCTTCGCGCTGTCCTCGACAGGAGCTTCTTGCTTGACCGGAGACGGTGAGGACGAGTTCCGGGTAACGTCAATCATCTCCTCCAATTTCCGTTTCGAGGGGATCCTCAGAAAAACTCGCTTATGCGCATTCTCCTCAGCCGAACATGTCTTCTGCTTGGAGGCACTATCGTTGGCTGTGGCATTATTCTTTGGCACTTTGGTTGGGGTAGAGGACAAACTTCCAGGTGGTTGGAACGCCCTTGAGATGATATCAGCGAGCGGGGTGCTAGGGGATCAGCAGCAACAGAGCTGGGGCCTGCAACAGGCGGCGGCGTCTTGGGCCGCGTGAGCGCCTTTTCTTTTGCAGCCTTCGCCTTCGCCGCCTTTCCCTTCCACTCGTTCATCACACACTCAGTGCATCTCTTGGCAGCGCTTTGCACGTGTATGAGACCCGGACACCCTGGTGTGATACAGGACTTCAAGCCTGATTGACTCGGGTGAGGCGGATATTGATTTCTGGGCTGTCCGTGGCGCCGAATAGGCACAGCGCGGGCGGGTGTACCGACGAAAGGTGGAAGTGTACTCGATGTCGACGTCGACGGTATCGGGGGCATCGGTGGTTTAGGGAGGAGATTATGACCTTGGGAGGCCACCTCCAATCGGTGCCGTTTCTTTCCCGAAGAAGCCTAATACAGACGGTTACTATTAGCGAATGTAGTGACAATGAGGCGCATGCCTACATCCAGTCTTCTTGCATTCTGTGACACCTTGGGAGGCGGGCGAAGGGGGGCACTCGTAAACGGAGGCTCTGAGGTATCTTGGCTTGGCACCGTCGGTGCATTCGAGGGAACTACTAAATCCTACACAGAGTTTATCGTCGTCCGAAATTGGAAACATGAAGTGAGTGTACCTCAGGGTATCCCAATTCCATGTTTATATCTACCCGCTGGGATTCCTTCTTGACCCATGGCATGTACGGATTAGCTGTCAGACTACTAGCAGGGAGCGGTCGTGCATGACTTTTGGCAATAGAAACGAGATCGACCGCGCCAACTTCCATACATCGAGCACAGAACGCTTCCTTGCTTTCAGTCCGTATCAAGCTAGCACATCCGAATTTCATGCATATGCGAATATTGACGTTGGGGTTCGGATATGGATTCTGCAAGAGAGCAGGTGGCTTGATCTATCAAAACAACACCTTGTAGATGTGTAGAAAGGAACAAACTTGAAGGCTTACGGGTTCTGCAACACTTTCTGCGTTGGAATCAATAATGATTTCCCCTTTGGAATTGAAGTGCAAAAAGTTGTTGCGTTTGGATATGGGGACGGAACTTTGTGGTATTGAGGGTGTCTTCGGTTGCGGTATAAGTAGGGTCTGAAGGTGCACGATGAGAAGGAACATCGGAGGGGTAACATATACTTACGCTTCGGTTATGATTCTGTAAGATGTTCAATCAACAACAATACAAGAGTTGGATGCTGTAGACGCACGGAAGCAGCACCATTAAGTGGCGTTGGAGTCTGGTCAGCCTGTAAGGCGTCAATCAATAGGCGCCGACGCGAAGAAGAAAGCAGGGCGTACTAATTTCGAAGGCTGTACAGAAGGAATGAAAGATGAGAGAACGATCACACAGATTGCACTGCGATCATACCTGCTCCAGTATGGCCTTGAACGGGTCCATCTAGGAGATTGTGAGAAAGTCGCGATCGTAACACTGTAGAACATACGTATTCTATGGACGATTCGGAGACCTGCAGAAAGCTGAGAAATAGAGCATGGAGCTCGGAAAACACGTACTTGAGGTATAGACGCCGAATCTTCATCAGATGCCTTGATTGGCGCTGGGATATCTAGTTTCTGCATGGAATGAGGCGCTTGTATCCACCAAATGCGCCACTGCTCACCAACGCGCCGCCGTTGCCATCGTTGTCATCACTCGTGGTCATCGCAGCAACTTCAGCGACTTGCTGTCCATTATTCCGAGTCTGCGGAGGCCATCCCAGTGGCACCGCATCCAAATTCCGCCTCACACCAGAGTCCGTCTGTGATGCGTTGTCGATCTCTAACTGGGGCATTCAAGCAGCAGTCATATCCCCAACCACCGTCGTCGTCGTTGTTGCCCTGAATCAGCTGTCAAACCTGCTTGGTGCAGTGGAGAAGAACGCGCACCAGAAAGAAAGAAAGAAAAAACAAAGCGCTTTGACGAAATGGTATCGGGGAAAAATACGCGCAGGGCGACAGTGCGGGAAATTTTTAGCATTGCATAATCTCAGACTTCGATCAAAAACCAAGTGAGAAGAAATTTATTCGGGAGAGCGCGGTCCCTGTCGGAAATGGTGGAGAGTCGGGATGTACATTGAAAAGGCCGTCGTGTTTGATCCTTGCTCGCAGAACAGCGCCAAATGGTAGAGGCCATGAAGAAAGGCGAACATTGTCAAGGTCAAGTTTATCAAATTCTTGCCGAGTTCGGCATCAGAATGATGGCGGAGTTAAACGCTTTCCGCACACGGTCATGACCTTCGACTACGTCTGCAGTAGCATATTTCCTGCTGGTGCATTCTGGTCTCCAAGATGAATCAAAACATCGCAAAGCTTAATAATGGAATCAATTGTAGATTCGCGAACGTCGAGAACACCAAGGCGTGGTCGACGTTAATAGCGACTTTGTCAAACAGTCTTGCAAGCCCTAATGAGGCTGTTTAAATTAAAGCAACGACACCATGTATATATCCTTATTTGTCGAGATCTCGCAGAGAACGTGACAACCAGTAGAGTAACAGGTATGCAGCCCTTGTCCCTCCTCCTCCTCCCCCTCCTCGCGGGATATCATCAGCGAAAAACGCGCCCCTTTCACCGCTCATACTTTACGACTGCGGGGCGTTTGAGTTTTATAACTATTGCTTGGTTGAGAAGTCCGTGGTTCCCTGGCCTTGGATACACTCGCGGAACGAGCCGCTGAGGCAGTCTTCAGCCCACTTGAACCCGCAGGGGGTACATTATGGGTAGGAGAAGGATCCAAGACCTGAGGACTTGACCTCGTACCAAGCTTGTTCGGCGAGGCCTCGCACGGCACAGCCTTCTTCGGTAAATGCACAGTAAAACGTGCATCGCTGATGTAGTATTCGAAACCGAGTCTGACCACATATCATCAGAACGTATGCGCGGAAATGAAAACACAACGGACTTTTGGATGACATTTTCCACCTTGGTCTCGACGCTGGCGCCAGAGCCATGATGCGAACGGTGGCCTACATTGACGTGTGAGAGATTGACAATGCATACGAGAGAAGAGTATTCTGACCGATGATAAAGATGGCCACAGGGTCCCCAGAAAGAACAGCCTCGTTCAGCACTTTGTGCGTTCTTGCTGCCGCTTCTGCTGCGTACAAGCCATGCAGGTCATATTCGTAGGCCAACATGTCCTGATTAATGGTCGCACGAATGAGCACTGATGAGAAGAATCCGAAACACATACTTGATTAACTTCTGCTCTCCAATGTCAGAAATCGAATATGACATGTAACAAGTAGACGCACTCTGGTATATCGCATCTGCTGCTGCCGCATCGTATCTGGCTTTATTTGCCAGAGCCGAGTTCATCTGTTCCTCAATTGCGCCTGTCGATCGTCCTTTGGCCTTCATCTTGGCGAAAACGCTGCGCAAGGCATTCCATCGTCTTGCCTCCTCCAAGGCTAGCTGCCGCAAGGGATGTGTTCTGTTTGCTATTCTCTAAAAAAGCGTGATGAACGAGTGACCCAGCATGTGAGCCGACGTAACTTGCATCAGGTTTCTAGAAATGCGAGTGATTAACGAGCAATAAAGCATCTGAGCCCACAGAAACTTGCATCTGGTCTGTACTTGTTGCGATCGAAATCCCAAGTCGGCCGGTATTCCACCTGGTCTTCAAGGGGCTGGGGTATCCGCGCAGGATTACGCATATTGGTAGTCGTTATTATGGAGGAAACATTGGTGAAGAAACGAGGAAGTTGCCTGTTCATGGGTTGCAATTATGCCGAAGTCGCGGACATGAGATGATCATGGAGTGAAGGAAAGCCGGCACGTGGTAGTATGTTTGATGGTATTAAGATTAGTGTCTAGAGTAATAAGGAGCGGTGGTAGAGTACAATACTATACGTTACAGAACAAGTCTTTTGATTATTCTACTTCAATAAGCGTAGCTTGTGCATCACTTGGGCAACATCTTCGCTTTTGGAGCCTTCCACGACGACCGTCTTTGACGAAAGAGGGATGACTATCTCTTCCATGAACCCCGGCTTCTCTATGTCGAATGCAGGAAGAGTAAACCGTATATCACTGAGCGCAGTGCCATGCGACGAGACGCTGGTCGTGTCGTCATAACTGTAGGGATAACTCTGGGACGACGATGTTGTAGAAGAGGCGGTGTATTGACGCGATAGCGAGAAGGTAGATCGCATGGGGGAGGTGTTTGGAGAGAGCGAAGGGGATGACGGGGAAGAAGGTTCGCGACTCTTCTTACTCCGCCACAAGTTGGAGAGAAAGTGATCGCGCTGCGCTGCCATGGGGCTTCCGTCCGACGGCGTGCGAGGGAAAGGAGACGACGCGGGTGTGGTCGATGTCGATGATGCAAATGAGGCACCAGTACGCGGTGTTCGGGGCTGGCCATCCCAAGGCATGTCGTATAACGAAGGAGTAGGAGTGGGCTCGGGTGAGCTAGGCAATTTGGGTACCCAATTGGCGGAGAGCTTGAAGCTCTTTTTGCGGGACACGCTATCTTTGAGATTGGGTTCACTTTTGGCAGGCTTCACGACACGCCGACGTGCACCAGCTCCCCCACGGCCATACATCCGGAATTCTGGAGCGGGGGCAGATTTGGAGGAAGACGCGACGGACGAGGAAGATGGAGAGTTGAGGTTCAAAGGCGCCGGTCGCGTCTTCGGCTGCTGATGACACGAGCAAGTATGGCAAGTTGTGCAGCGTCTGAAAGACCAATGAGTTTAGATTGTACAACATGGGAAACACTAACCTTGTTGAGGGCGAGTCATGTCTGAGGATTTCACGTAGTGGTGCATGTAATGGTATGAATATGAGGAGTACTTGACGGAGAACCTTTATATATGATGACTACAGTTGAAGAAAGCTGGGGTATGGCATCTCGACAACCCGTCGAGAGAACAGGAGCGATCGATTCTCTGCCCGTTGGTGCTAGAGGAGGTCAACTCTGCCTCCGTTACGATTGATATTCATTTGTGTGGTAGAGAAGAAAAGAAGCGCGAAATAGACTCGCACATAAAGGAGAAGCGAACCATTGCAGTACGGTACCATTCTCAAGAAGAGGTCTGAATTATCAAAGCAACCTCGCGTTCCTCCTGTTAGAGTCTAGAATGCTCTCCAAATAGGACCGCTGATGAGACGGCAATGTCGCGTTCCCCGCGAACCACAACATCAACCAGAAACGATCATCTTGGTAAACGCAGAACAAACAAATATACACCGAACACGGAATAAAGAACCATGATGCATGATCACGGAAACGTGGTATTGCCAAGCTGTCTTCTAAGCCTTCCTAGTGAGAGAAGGATCAGCAAAGGACAATGAATCGAGACAGTGCCAACCTCAATCCCACTATTTTTAAGACGCCTCCCCATAAATCCCTTTTCGGAGACTCCGGTGGTTGGGGCAGTTCCCGTATGAATCCGACGCAATCGTACTTGTATCTTGCGCATGAGGCGCCCATTCTGCACCAAGGCCAATATCGCGCCTCACCCCATCGCATCGCTGTGGCCTCCTTCTGCCACACACCCGTAGTCCAGATAGCGAGAGGCCCCTGTGTTGGGGTTGGGTCATTCTTTGTGAGTCTGAGAAATTGGCGCCACCCGTGCCACGACCGCATGCGATTGGCCAAGGTGATGTCGGTGAAGAGACGATCGCCAACGATAAGAAGCTGGTCATCTCGTACTGGCACCTGCAGCGAGGAATAATATTGGCGGATGGATTTAATACATGAATACGAAGGCTTCATTGAGGTGTGCATCAAGACGGGGACACCCAGGTGGTATGAAACCGATTCGGCCTACAAGAATGAGTCGGTATCAAATATTTCTTTCAGTCAAAGTACCAACTTGGATTCCGCCGCCATCAAGGTGGGTTCCGGCAGAGTTGCTCACGACAAGGACATTCTGCTTTCCAAAGACTTGCTTACATTCTTTCCAGGCATCCTGTTGCGCCGTAAGGGTTTCAGTCATGGCTTGACCGACGTTGTACATACATTAAGCTCTGGAACAAGTTCATCTTTATATGGAATTGTCTACACATTTCGGTAAATAGAAGACATTTAGAACAGAGATTTCTTACTAGACAATTATCCTTGTCAAAGACGGCACCGCGGTATCCAGCCTTTTTTAGAGCCAGAAAGTCGAGTTGTCGGATGTCTACCTGGCGGGTTCAGCCCCGAGGTGTCTTCATGATATTCATGCTCGCCTTTAACACAGATAGCAGGTACTATCAGGCGCGGATTCCATAGTAATTGAAGGGGTACGAGCAGGCCTGGTACATTGAGCGGCATGCAGAGGCAAGGCGCGTTGCTTTCCCACGACCAAACCTTGCACCGAACCGCGTCAACGTCAGCGCCTAGAATGGCCGACCTTTTCTCCTGTACGTCGTCGCCGTCAACGACGCCGAGCAGTCTTCTGACTCTGTTTCCATTGCAGCCGGCGATGACATCGACTTTGACCGCGCAGCTCCGCCTTTCCGGACATTTCGCTCGACGGCGACGGCGACATTCCCCTTCCCGCAGCTGCCCCTCCTTCAGCGACCCAGACCACCTCTGGATTTTCATTTGACGACTTCGACAGCCCTCCGCTTGGGCGCTCGGATACAGCAGTCAAAGTGACTGGTGACGATGAGATTGACAAGTTTGAGAATGAATTTCCGGATATTGAGGTTCCAGTGAGTCGTACTGCAGTTTACGCGGCATATTCTCTAATGTGCAAAGTCATCGCCTCCAGTCATGCAGTCGCAGGCTCCGTCGTTTGGCGCCACCTTTGCACCGCGACCACAGCCCTCCGCCTTATCATCCACTCCTATACTTACTCAAACCATTCAAGAAGACGAGCCCGAAGTCATTAGGTGTGTATATATCGCTTACTCGCGTTTCCTCATTTGACGCCGGCTAGACAATGGCGGGAGCGACAGCAGGAGGAGATTGAAGCGCGAGACGCAGACGCGAAAGCCAAGCGTCAGGAAACGATTAGCAAAGCAGAGCGGGACATGGACGATTTCTACGAACGCTATAACGAAAAAAAGACCGCGACTATAGCGTCCAACAAGTATGATCTTTGCTTCCGTTGCTTCGCATGCACTCAACAGTTTACAGGGACAAGGAGCACGACTACTTGCAGGCTATGAATGATTCGCTCTCCACGGGCACGACATGGGAGCGCATCTGCAAACTCATTGACCTCGAAAACTCTCAGAGCAAGACCATCGCCAGAGCTGGACCTGGCACATCAGATCTCACGCGCTTCAAGGAGGTTTTGTTGCGCTTGAAGAGGGAGGGCGACGCTGCTCCCGGTGCTGGCGGGTATTAGGCATTGGACACTTACATTCTCTTCATCTTGGATGGATATCGTACAAAACACCTGTCCTTTGGTAATATCATTTTTCTCTCTATGCTACCATATCGTGCTGGCGACTTTGCGACCCCCCGCGTCATATTCAACTCTAATGACTTCTTGATTGAATTGAACTCGTACATCCGGTTCTTGAAACATCTTAGATGCCGCTTCACCTCATCTGCGAGAACCTGGAAGAAGTGAATGCATTTTGACGATGCTTTGTTCACAACAGAACCGCCGTAAATCTTGCGATCACTGCGGGACCTATGAACGCGTTACGGGCATCAGAGTGCATGCGGTGTGTTCTTGTTCCACTTTGGTGGTCATCCTCTTTTAGTTCGCGTTGATACAAGTTTCATTCTCGGCAGAGAGTCGCGATGTGTAGTATACGAACTATGAATAGGAGGCGGGGCGCCCTCGGCGTGCTGAGCAAGCATCTATGCGGTTAAGCGCTCGTGTACTACATCAGCTTGACGAGATGCCTTTTTTTTCAAGAAGTCAAGGACTCTGCTTCACCTTCTTCGCACTTGGGCCTTCTCCGGTGATAGTCCTCATCAAGTTTTTACCCCCTTGAACATGGCAAGATGAGTGCATTCTTGGAATTTGATGAGATCGCAATCTTCTTCGGCGGCGCGGGTTCTTGCACACTCGTCCATTCTACGGCGAAAGTCTTGAATTGAACGGCACCGCTCGGCGAAATCACGACCTGAAAGAATAGCAACAGGAAGGTAGTAGCCTTGTAGCTGCGACTTTTGATAAATGTGGCGCATAGCATCGAAGGCGTGCGGTAGAAAAATTTGAGTATATAACAAGTCGGGCCAGATTAGCCTGAGGCGTAGGCGCGGAACTCGGTGGAGGACACCACGTCGTACAAAGACTGCGAGCAAGAGTCAGATGAGAAAGGCCGGTGTAGTCGATTAGTGGTGTGTAGGCAAGCATGGACGTATATTCTTGTTGTGGGATGTGCTGTCTCTGATACGAACGATGGCCAGCGCCGCGTGAGCGCACAATAGTCCACTAGAGTTATTCTGGGTTTGTGACATTGACTCGGAATGCCTTGTGTGGCGCCTCGAGGTCGCCATTATCAGCCAACGATGTCCAGCAGTAGCAAATATCCGGCCATATTGACACAAGAGGTGGTCGCCTCATTGGAGCTCAGATGAACTGAAAAAGATCTTGAAGTCGAACCGTTAGCTGCGAAATGCCAGTGTGGTAATTATACATGAGTAGTAAGCTACAGACAGGTATGTTGGGTATACAGGGTGGTATATGACTAGAGCGTACACGTTCAAATACAGCTAAACGATAGTTTTCAAAAAGCAATTGAGGTCCAAATGTCGTTATTAAGAGTTCATCACATTCTGGATGTGTGGATAGAGTGAAGCCTCCACGATGGCAAGTTGAGATCCTAAAACGATCACATTAGACAAAGACAACGTATTTCAGCTCAATCTAACTCACCCATCAAGGGATTATTCACATTCCTCATGCGCAGACAATCGACGATGCGCTGAGCAGTCTCGCTCATCACAGCCTCGTGCATATTAACATCTACAAGGAACTCCGTCCCGACGAGCGTTCCGCAGGCGTCACGGGCTGCCCGCAACTCCCTAATATCCTCTGACAGTATTTCGGCAGAAAGGTGGCATAGCGTCCCCACGATCGGACACGAAAGACAGGCCCCATCGGTAAGCGCGGAGAGCGTGACCTGGATAGAGCTGCAGCACGCCTTCTTCGCATCGATCGACGAGGAGCACGATGTGTGCAGGAGCTTGGTCTTTGAGCAATGGAGCATCGCGCGTGCGACGTACAGGCCAGGATAGTCGCCTATGGGGTCCGAATCCATCTTGCTGAGTTCGCTCCCGATAGCACGCTCAAGAGCGCGTTGAACGTTTCTATAGGTTTGAAGCTCGTGCTCGGTGAAATCTGATATTCTGATCAGACACATAGAGCTGAACTTAATCCACGCGCGGACGTACGTGGAGACCATCGACTGGCGAGCCGAATGCTCCGCTGCAGGATCGTCAGAGCCCGCATGTTAAGCGCTGTCGGGGACAATAATTGATAGCCCTCATTGCCATTGCTGTCGATTGAAAAGATGGTCTGAAGAGTGCATTCACTTGCTTGGGGAATGATGCCCTACAAACAGACCACGTAGTATATTAGTCCTGCACATCACCAAACATATAACGCGATGGCTTACTAGCTCGTACTCGGACATCATCAACGGCCATGGAGTATCGATGTCGCCTTCAGCAGGTTCGAATGCACCGAAGCACCTTCCTTGCTAGTGATCGACAAGCACTTTCGGAGGTAAAGCGTGGCCCAGAACCCGTTGATCACCTCGCCCTGGTCGATACTGTCAGACACTGGGATCTCAAAGTCCCGCGTGCGAGTCGACAGCGTCTTGTGGAGCCCATGCGAGATGACGAGGGACATGGCCCCATTGGCGTGGTATTGTGCTTCAGCGAGACGGTTGGCCCGTAGGAAGTAGGTGCCCAAAAGGACTTCGGCCTGGATGACCTGAAGAACCTGATAGGTACCCGTGAAGCCGGAGATGTCTGGACTAATGTTACCCAACGCTTCGCGGAGGAAAGAAGCCTCGCGGTCCCACATCTGTGAGAGGTTTGCACCCCAGAGATAGACGCTGTTCAGCAGCGAAGAACATAGCTGCCGGCTGGAGTAAAGAGAAGACTGGAACCGTGGAATGTTCAGGAAGAAGACGTATTGCGGACACTGCGTTAGGAAAGTGTGAAGCAGTATCTCGGAGTTGACAACATCGAGCTCGGGAGGGTCCTATATCAGCAAACGCATAAGTGATACAAGTATAGGACTCTCGAGCAAAGCAGCGTACCAGAAAAGTAGAAAATGTGGCGGGAGCAGAAAAAGAGCCCCTACCAGCGCTACTGGGCGTGTCTGACAACGATGAGAACTCATATCAAGACTTGAGAATAGATACCCACTAGACCCAGAAGCTCTTTGTGAGCCTACATCCGAGTCCGAGTATGAGTAGGTAATGGTCTGAGGCACCTCCGGAGAAAGTGCAAGTGCAGAAGGAAACGGTTCCTCAAGCTCTTGAACACGGGACTGCAGCCGAACAAGCGTGTCCTGCAATAATCTCGTACGCGAAGGCGAATCCGTATACTCGCAGACCTCTCCACGCGGTATCCTCACGCACTGTCCGCAAACGGGGCGCGCGCCGTCGCATTTCTGTCGCGCGGCGGGCATGAGAGACGTGAGCGAGGCACCAAGAACAGACACGTACGATCTTCAGGTGTCTGATGGACGCGAGAATCCAATTCAGTCACACACTCTATAGTTGCCGGCGAGGGACATACCTGCAGTTAATGCACGCCTTCCCGCGTCCAAGAGGCTGGGTGCGCGGTCGCTTCACGTATCCCGTCCTCATTGTACAAGAAAGAGAGGGGAACCGACCAAAGTGATAACGGTTGCCGCCTCGTCCTCTGCCCAATATATAGTATACGACGCTGATCCCAACCGGTATCTTTGACAGGGCGCGTCCTGGCGCTGATTTGTTCCACCGTTTACGCAACTTCCTAAGCAGAGAGAAAAAAATACTTCGCGGGAAGTCAGGTCCTTCACGTGCACAGAATAGAGGCCTCTTATTCATTGAAGTGAGCTCGGCATGCGAGGGAGATACAGCATTTTGCCTGCACTTTTCGTCAGCGCAAGCGGCGGCGGCTGTGAACACAGCACTCGTTGGGTCCTTACTTACGGATAATCACGATGCCCAACAGATGCGCAGCGGGTCGAAGAGCGCGTAGTACATCATAGAGCGTCACCAGGAGATTGAGGTGGTGCCTGTTCGCGAAGACTACGATCTTGACCATCAAGAAGCCGACTGGGAAGTTTTTTGATGCATGAGAGCTATCGATGACTTGGAGAGAGCATGAAACTTACCAGATGTTGCATAACTCCAAGGGATTCGATATTATGGAATGAGAATGCCATGAAGTGAAGATTTGCATTCGTGGTTAACTGTAAGAGTTGAAGTTGGAGATGCACGTGTACCCAGATTGAGGCTACAGATCGTTGACTCAGCGGATCATTTTCATCATAGCGCTCAAGCCTCAAACTGAAAGAGGTTTCTTCTGTGATGCAGTCGGGTATGGCTATGGCGTGGATTAGCGACGCGTGTGCCTCTCAGCCAACATCAGTATTGCCACTATGATTGTGGCCCTCAAGTCGCTAAAGGGATCTGTTTTGGGCATCGTCGGTTAAGTCGGTAAAGGAACGCTCCGATTTGGGCTAGAAACGCAGTAGAGATGATGTCCGGGTAGGCTAACTCGGATATCGACGCCCGCCAGGGGGCGAATCAGGATGGTGTACAACGAAGGGTAACTACCAAAAAAACCATTACATCGCTATAGATAATCAAGGAAGCCCTGAAGCTTGCGAGCCACGCGGGGCGGGAACTTGAACGCATTCAGCTTGATCCCAAATGTTCGGACTACTCGTGATATCCCTTCTTGGAGCCCCTCCGCCATCCTTCCAAGAATTTCTGCGGCTTTCTGCCTCTCTTCATCATCCCCCAGCGGCATGTCCCGCTGGTACGCCTCAATCTCTTCCAGGAAAACGCACATTGCTTCCAAGATTTTTGGTATGTCGCGCTGGATGACACCGTACTTGTCGTCAGTGAGTGATGCGACAGTGATCCGGGATAGAACATCAACAATGAGTAGATCTAAGTCTCGCGTGGGCAATAAGGACTCGACAATCTTGCTTGGGCGATCCTGCGTGAACCATGGGGGTACCTTCAACTGAGGTATATAACGGGAAAGATTTGAGGTAGGAGGCGGCTTCGGGATGACGCTCTTGAGCGCATCCGGAACTTCGGCCCCAGAGTTACCTGCGAGAGAGTTGATGACTTTCTGGACAGGGCTTTGGGCCTGTGCTCTGAATATCGGTTGATGAAGAGCTTTCAGAGGAGTGGAGGGTATGTTAACTTGCGGCGCAGGCGCAATTGGCGGGAGGAGTGGGACTAGAGGCGGTGCGCCTCGTCTGAGGAAATGCTGATAGTCTCGGCCGAGGGTGATCAACGATTCACGACAGAGTGCGGGCCATAGAATAGAGGTAGAAGCAGTGAAGATCTTTGCTGGAGTGATCTCTGCATAAGCAAAGTATCGAAATACCATGTCAGACGAGGAGACGCCCGATACTACTGTTTCAGGAGATGATATGGAGATGGGTCTGGAAACGTATGAATCAAAAATCATCTCGGCGACTTCCCAGATGGAGAGCGTCGACCATGCGAGTACCCATGCACGTCCGAGGAGGGCCAGATTTCGGAACAGAAGGACAAAGGAATAAGATCCTTTGGCAAAATGCGCCACAAAAGGTTTCAGCAGCGTTCGGATGAAAGGAAGGCGAAGGAATATGCGTAATATCGGGAAGAGTGGCAGAGATAACAAGATTGAGACTGTTGCGAGAACAGTGACCACTGTCATGACACGCATATAGTCACCAATCGTGATTGGTTTGTTGGGGTGAGACGGCCATCGGAATACAAGGCGATCCATCATCGTACTCCGTAATAGTGCCACACATGACACGGAGAACTGTGAAAGGATAAGGAAGAGAAGACGACCGTTGAGGTACGTTGGGTGTTTTCTGCAATATGGTGAGTTTTAAGTTGTCAATATTGTTGCATGTGCTTACTTTGACTTGACAAAGATATTTAGTCGCGGATCCATCGCCTCGCTCGTGCGAGAGACGAAAACGTGCAAAGCGGTAGCGCAGGCCGCAGAAAAGAGATAGGTCATGAAGGCTTGACGCGTGCTACTCCGTCGAAGCGCGGCTTGAAGGGTTTTCAAAGGAGAAGTCTGGACGGGCTGGTGTGCTGTAGGCATATTCAGCAAAAATTCAGAATAGGACGCGTAGACTCGCCTGTCAAACACGACTTTCTCAAGACAAGCACGGGAACGGCAGTGGTGAACCAGGCAAGTACGGCGACCAGTATTACTGGCAGATTGAAAGGCATTGAAATGAGCCCTTGAAGACCAATGTTCTGCAAGCCACCCAGTGTCCATATGTACAGTACGACGACCTGAACCCATGCAAAAGCCAAAGAAGAAAGAAAGATGTTGTAGGTGAGGCGGTGGCGAAGAACGGCCTTTACAGCGGGGTCAAAGGCCTTGGATGGCGGCGGTACCAGCGGAGACGCCTTGGCGGAGAGCGTTGAAGGGATGGCTCGTATACGCGTCGACATCGTGGCGAACGACGACAAGAGGTTTACTGCTGTTTGGCTGCACAAAATTTCAGCTGACGTCACCTACGTACTCTCGGACGTTCGGCGACAACGCCTCTGTACGATGCTCTCGCCATGCCTGGGCTCGTTGCGCGCGCTGTCCTTCCGGACTCCCGCCGTGCTCGCCGCCGCCCGCCGGCCACGGTCCGTTCGACAATTCTCCCACCCAACGTGGCATTCTAGACCGACATTGCTCATTACCCGACTGTATACGACACAACCCAATGAATCTCCCCAGAAACCTTCCATTGTATCACGGATATTGCCCTCTTCATCATCCGAAACAACCTCTTCATTCCGAAAAATTGTTGCTCTCGCGAAACCAGAACGGAAACCACTGTCCATGGCAGTTGGCTTACTCTTGATTTCGTCAACAGTGTCAATGTCCATACCATTCACTGTTGGCAAACTTATAGACTTCTTTTCTACTCCGAATCCGGTATGTGTTACAACTAAACCTCCCGCAATAACCAACATGTCTATTAGCAAATTCCACTCGGTCTCTCAATATGGCAGGCTTCAGGTCTCATATTAGTGATGTTCACGGCTGGTGCAGTCGCAAATGCAGGAAGGGCAATGCTCATGAAGATGGCTGGTACGCTAGACATGACTGGACTCGGGTATGTGCTGACAAGGACTAGGCCAGCGCATTGTTGCCAGACTTCGAGAACAGACATATTCGGCGTCTCTTCACCAGGAGGTTGAGTTTGTTGAGCGCAGTGAAGGCGATGTCCTAAGTCGCCTCAGCGTCGACACGAGTATTGTCGGAGAAAGGTACGTGTACGGTCTTCACGACGCGTCAACTGTGCTCAGATCAGCAGTGTCACACAGAACCTTTCCGATGGGCTTCGTGCCGTTGTAATGTCTACTGTAGGCCGTGAGTTCATTCCAGATTCTCTCATCACTCAGAATAACCTCATCTCACAGTGGGAGCTATGTTTTACGTGTCACCTACATTGACGATGTTGATGTTGGCTGTAGTGCCACCAGTTTCCTTGGGCGCAGTACGTGTTCGTCTAGACATTCATCTTGCCACCAACATCATTCTTGTAGGTCTTCTACGGTCGCTACTTGAAAAAGCTTTCTCTACAAACACAAGAAGCTGTTGGTGAAATGACCAAAGTCGCCAACGAATCTCTTGCAGCGCTGCGGACGGTTCAAGCTTATAACGCGCAGAGTCAAGAAAAACAGAAATTTCACGAGAGAATACAAGATGTTTTGACCCTTGCGCGTCGTGAAGCTGTAGCCAGCGGCATCTTTTTTGGGAGCACTGGATGGAGCGGAAATGTTACCTTGTTATGTCTCCTGGGATATGGTACTTTCCCACTTCCGTTCTAGCCTTTCTGTTCTAATTCTCAAGCAGGTGGTACTCTAGTGTCTCGTGGAGAGATATCAGTGGGCGATTTAACAAGTCTTCTCCTGTACACTGTTTATGTGGGAAATGGGCTGCAAATGTTAACGTACTAATCACAATCTCTCTCCTCTGTTTGAACGCTGACACGAATTTTGCAGGTCATTCTTTGTACGTGGAATTGTCTACCTCGCACTGCCATCCTCCAATTCTATCGTAGGCTTCTATAATGCGTGGAATCGGAGCTGGCACTCGTATATTCGAATTACTGGACAGGTCGCCCATTATCCCGCCGGATAGCGGCGTGCCGATTGACTCAAGTCGACGGGGCTTGCTGAAGTTTGAGAATGTTCGATTTGAATATCCCAGCCGGAAAGGCACTGAAATCCTCAAGGACCTCCATATTGAGGTCGGTGTCGGTGAGAGTGTTGCGGTCGTGTATGTAACTCCCGTGTTGTTATTAATCACAGAACTCATGGACTTCCGACAGTGGTCAGAGTGGAAGCGGAAAGTCTTCGATCCACTCTTTACTGCTCCGCTATTACGATCCTCTTGAAGGTCGGATTACTTTCGATGGTCAAGGTAGAGTATCTCCACTATAAACTTTGACCGGTTCTGACTGTGTTCAAGACATCAGGGACTTCACTGTAGCATCGTGGCGTAGCGTTATCGGCGTTGTACCTCAGGATCCGATTCTATTCAGTGGAACAATAGCCTCAAACATCGCGTACGGCAACCCCACCGCGACTCGTGAGCAGATAGAAGACGCCGCGAGGGAGGCTAATTGCGAATTCGTCTGGGGGATGCCCAAAGGTTTCGATACTGAAAGTCAGTTCCTGCAATGATCCACGCGAAGCCCGTCTGACTCGCTCTAGTTGGGCGCCTAAGTCTGAGTGGCGGGCAGAGACAGCGCTTAGCAATCGCGCGCGCATTGCTAAAGAAGCCTGCTATCCTCGCTCTGGATGAGGCTACAAGCTCTTTGGACGCGACGTCTGAACATCGGGTACACATCTTTCATATCCCCGCAAGTCATTCTAATGCCCCTGTTTAGGTGAACGATGCTATCGACAAAATACTTCGGTCACGGCAAACAACTTGCCTATTTGTTGCCCATCGACTGTCGACGATTGCTCGCGCCGAGCGTATCATCGTCCTCGAAGGTGAGTCTTTCCTTCTCCTGTGGATGCCTTTGGTTCACCTTTTTAGGTGGTCGTATAACGGAGTCGGGAACTTACCGACAACTCGTGCGTGTGCTTCTAGTAGTCGTGGCCTCTTGCTTACTTGCGTGCGGCGTTTAGATCCAACAGGCAGACTCGCGATTCCGCGCGCTGATGGCTGCCCAGTTAGACGCTGCGGCCCATGAGGTTCATTCGACACGGATCAAGGATGAGGAGGAGGAAGAAGTTGAGGCTGAGGTTGTGGCCACCGCCGCTGCATAGACTTTTGGGCATATATAATAGATTATTCGTATAACTTGTATTAACAGTCATGATGAGGACGCATATATCAATAGTAATCTTATATCCTGCTCAAACAATTAAATTAGACAAGAATGGTGTTATGTTGTACATGCCAAGAATACAGATATGTGATGGGTATCATCCTCCTCGGACTCTCTGGTACTTTACGCCAAAGCACAGTAAGATCAAGTTTATATTCTTGTCTTTCGAATCCGATGCGCCGAGATTGTAGTCCTCTGCTAAGGCTTTGCTGCTTTTGACTGTAGAGATGATCAGACTTTTATCTCGCAACACAGAACGGAAGAGGAGCTCACCGTCGAGTCGGAAGAGGTCACCGAGAGTACCAGGGAAGTGCGAACTAACGTCGCCTTCGCCGTGCTTCATGTAGATCGTCCTCAGCGGCTCGTTATCGTCTTTCGGCGAGATGAGGTCGGCATTAGCGCGCCGGCTCTCCCTACGATAGGATCAGGATCAAGATTTACAAGGGAGGGAGGGAGGGAGCACAGACAAGTTGTGCAACCGCCGACGCTCGATCTCCAGTTGTCTGGTGTTCGCTGCGAGCTCGACCTGGCATGCCGAGGGGATATATCGAGCTTCAAGACACGTCTTCACCTCCTCGTCCACGAGGCCGTCGATGACCTGTTCGATTTCGTGTTCGACTGGTTAATGATATGATGTAGGCGTTCTCCAATTGTCACGGTGGGCATTACCTTCCTTCCTCAGGTGCTCGATGAGCTCCTTATCAATGAAATCCTTGATGAGCACTAACCGCCAGTATGTAAGGTGAGAATTGAAAGGGGAAGGGGGGCACCGAACATCGGATCTCCTTCATCTCATGCTTATGCTGTGCGTCAAGCCCCTCGATATCGTCCTCGAGCCTACATAACGAGTCAGCCTTTGATCCCGGGGCTGAAGCACAATACTCACTCCTTGATCTGCAACGCTGTCTCTGAGCTCTCGTCCGCAAAGTCGCTGCTGATAGCATTGTCTATGAATTCTTCCATCTAAGTACCGGTCTACATGAGACTGGAGGGGCACGATGAGAGAGAGCTCGTACCGGGGAGCGCATAGCGGGGTTGATGTTGGTGCGAGCAGGGGCTGCCATGATTTGAATGAGTGAGAAAGCCGTTTACGACGCCGTGGTAAAAGAGTTGGGATTGGGAGTGATTCGATATCAACACGAGGCAGGAGCGTGTTCGGGGCGCTTAAGAACCCATGGCCAAATAGAATAGAATTAGAGTGAAGCGCGCTCGTGTCTTGATGGCCGATATCTCGAGGTGTGCTGAAAGTGGTCAATCAAACTGTATTTGATGGCAAGTACATAAGGATGAAGATGAACCTAGTATGTACACGAGTTTCAAAAGTACGTATGATTGCAACGTACGTTCTAGCGACATCCCAAAGGCTCAAACAAATACCTGTAGAGCATCGCTGAGACGGATTTAGACAATCGCAGTCGTAAACCGTGGTCAATTACCTTTTCCAAGTACTTGTCGACGATAAGGGAACAAAAGGTATCGGACTGAAACCGACGGCAGGAGGCGAGGGTATTACCATCTATGACTGAATGTGGCGTAGCCGACGGTCTGTTCCTTGCGGCGAGCGCCTATCCTGTGACATCAGTGAGGAGGACTTTCTGCGCCTCCGTGGAAAAAGGCTGGGTGAGCCGTCACCGTGCATAGGTAATGGGCTCCTCTCGGTGACCTTGCATAACTTCTAGCATGATCCAAGTTGTGTGACTGAGAAGCCACTGGTCCGAGCTCTGGTGAGGACGCAGACATAATATGCCTTGACGGAGAATCATATCGCCAGTTTAGACGAGGCTATGCCGACGGACAGCTGACTGGTTTCCTATAGACGACTCGGGTGATCCTTGCAGGCAGATTACACAGAGCCAGATATTCAAGGCATCGACAGACTTGTGGGCGATGTTTCTCTTGACTTGGCTAGAAGCATCAAAATACATGATACTGTAGCGCTGATATTTGGCTGTAAGATGTAGAAGTGCAGAAACAGACAGACGAGCTGGAAGACTGTGAAGTTTCCTAGGAAGTAGCTAGTCGAGTTCGTTATAATAGTTCGTTGATGATGGCAGTGGACCCGTCACGGTTGCTTTGGCGTGCATTGTTCCCAATAGTGGAGACTGTATTCCTTTACTTGCGATCAAATCGAAGACTTGCTAAGTCAACTTCATCCTGGAGAAAGCAGCTCCAATGCACCTGCCCGAGTCACCAGGATCATTTCGATTCTGAGCTGCTATCGGATTATCTTCGGAACAAAACGAACGCCACACGTGTATGACGTCAAATTCGGAACCTGTAACCTCGCGCCCGATCCAGTTGCTAAGTACTCTACCGACCACCACCAACAGCAGCGAGCTCGACCTATACCCCCGTCTAATATACGAATGGTCATAATCATGTCTATACCCACAGACAGCGCGAGCCAAGTAGTTCCAGGAAAAATATGGCTGGGAAAGTGCGTACATCTAGCTGTGCCACACGTCTCTTGGTGCTAAATGTCACTAGCCTTGCCTCGACATCAAAATCTACACTCTCTACGCTTGGGATAACGCATGTGGTCTCTGTTTGTCCTGACCTGATTGAGGTCTTGCCAATGGGGACCGAACACCTGCGCGTAGAGGTCGAAGACCACGAATACGCAGACCTGCTCTCCCATCTTCCTCGCGCCATCACCTTTATACAGGACGCGCTTGACGGTGGCGGGAGAGTCTTGGTCATTGCAGAATGGGCATCTCTCGCAGTGCAACGGTTCTCGCTGCATGGCGTACGTCTTCGTCCTTCCGAAACTCAATTGCAAAGTTTTACATTGTGTATATATAATAGTGATCCAGATGAACACCATCACCCCGTCGGCTGCGATTGTAATTATACGCAAAGCACGGCCTATGGCGCGTCCGAACTATGGCTTCCTGATGCAGCTCGAGGCTTACTACGCTGGCATTTCGACGACAGCATCTGGAACTTGCACGCCCTTGTCATCGCCCCACCCGTCCTCCCCGTCCATAGTAATTTCTGGGCTGTCAAAGAGACTTGCAACAGCGCGCAAGCCTGCTTGGAAAAAGAAAGCCGCCACATTTCTGTCATACTTGTCAGACACAACGCCGATCATCCCGGACACGCTCTATCTCAGCAGGTTACGCGTGCTTCTGTTCATATAGACGGTACTACACGCTCATGTCATTTTTTTCGCAGTGAATTTCCCAAGGACGCGATCATGGCAGAGTCGTTGCTGGTGGAACTCGGTATTGAGCGCGTACTGGTCTTGGGCGAATCGTGCTTGACATTGCCTTGCGGAGTCAAGACATTTACCGGTACTGAAGAGGATCTAGTGGCATGTGTACAGTTTATCAAAGGAGTAACCTTAGTCTACTCCAAGGTAGAAGCACGCGCATGCGTCGTCGTCGGAGCATATCGTGAGTTATTATGGCTATACGTCTTCTTCTTCTCTTTAACTTGGATAGTAATGGCCACTCAAAAAATCTCGGCTTCTTCGGCCATACGTGAGCTTCAAAAGGCACTTCCTCTTTTCGAGCCCAGTCCGAGTGTCAGGCGGGCATTGGATACGTTTGCTGCGTCACGCTCGCCACCCTCCGCTCCGGTCTCTGCTAACACCCTAGCGGCATCGTCTCCGTCATCTTCAAGTATCATCTATGACTCGTTGTCTTCTCCATCGCAAGAACGCGAGTTTAAATGGCCCCGGTCACGGGGTAAATCCATAGGCTCTTCTTCTCCTGGCCTCTCTTCTTCCGCTCCTTCTTCGTCCCACCTTCCTCCCTCGCACGAGGACATCATGACATCCCCGAAGCCGACCCACGACGAACTTACGATGCTTTCTGCCCATTTGCTTAGTGAGAGTGGCGTCGATGTCAGTGCATTTGGAGATACGTTGAGGGGCATTAGCAGAGTCGGTATCGGAGAAAAGGTAGGGAGAGAGGGAGATAGGCGGAGCGTTGTGGAGGTCCGTGCATAGCCAGACTTCAGACCTTCCACACTGATTCAATGCTATATCCTGTATGCTATCTAAATGATCATTCATCATTAGATTCAGAGTCGTCTCACCGTGTCAGGGGAAGTCGCTCGCACAGAAGCAGTACAGGATTCCTTCAAAGCGGTCCGGGAATCATTATAAAGCAGAGTTATACACGAGTGGGTAAGGTCGAATCTAATGAGTATCTACAATCGCGCTGTTTCTGGTGCGGGAATAAGGGTGCTGTCAACAAAAGCCAGCACATCGTTCAAGAGTTGTTCTTTTACTTCGGGAAGCTCATTGGAGAGTTCGTGGAAAGCACCCTAGACAAAAGTTGGCATGTTGTAAAACGCAGGGCATACATGAATGCTCACGTCGAACGATGTATATTTCTTGTTTTCGGCAGGAAGTTTCTCGAAAAAGCCATTGCTGGCAGTAGGGCTCGTGATCTTTACGCAAAGATCAGCAAATGCGGTTGGTGAGTAATCGAGAGGCGTACCCTATCGCCAGTACCGTGGAAGAAGATGACCTACAAGAGATGAGTCTCGTCATCTGAATGAAGCGCGATGAGAACAACTGACAGGCACTTTCTTGGGCCATGACTTCCAACGAAAGTCCCTCAAGTCATCACCCTGCATATTTTCAGTGGAAAGCTCCCACAAAAGCAAACGCGGACTTGCATGATTAAACATATCGTACAAGGCTTGTAAACTGCCACTGTTCTTGACGAGGGGATCGTCAAAATGCTTCTCGCCAACCGACGCATCACGAGACAATTCCTAGTATTCTTGAGAATGGATCATTCAATAGCAAATGAAAGCAAACTCACAGCAGGTTTTAGGTCGGCAGGGAAAAGCATGAACGGGAAAACCATTCGGAGTGCCCCTAGAGCTTTACGCAGAAAACCACTGACAGGGATCGTTTGTTGGACCATAGGACTCGTCGCAATCACGCCAGCAAGAGAAGCAGCCGTGGATTCGTACTTTTTCTCCGTCGCGAACCCTAAAACCTCTCCGCCTCCCTAAGCGCGATGAGCTGAGAACCGCGAGGCGAATCAGAGAGCAGCGTACCATAGACTGCCCCATGATGTAGACAGGAAGCCCGGGATACTCCTTCTTCGCAAACTCCACAGCCCAATTCAAGTCCTCCATCTGATGCTCCCAGTTGGTCTTTCCATACGCGCTGCCCTTACTGCGCTCCGCGACATCCAGCGCCGTGTTCCCGTAGCCGCGCTGGTCATACGTGAACACGGAGACGCCATTGTCCGCCAGCTGGGTGTGGATTTCGATATAGCGGGAGCAGTGTTCTGCGAAGCCGTGCACGAAGACGATGGCGGCTTTGGGCGACGCGGCGCGGTAGTGGCGCGTGTAGAAGTTGGTGGATTGGGGGCCAACGAGCCAGGACTCGGTCGACATGGTTGTAAGTAGGAGGTAATCCTGCCCCAAAGGATGGGGAACCCCGCTGTCTAAATCGGGGCATGTGATTCGGCCATTCAATTACGGGAGGCGCCGCGGTTGATTGCCTCAGGACACGCGGTTCTCGCGACTCTGAACGTCGATTCTGACATGGTTGTAGAGCGTACGAAGCAGCATATGCCGAAACTTGATTTTCGCCCCTGTGGTTCCGATAGTTTCCCCAAAAGGACAACTATGCTGTTATTCGAATTCTGGCCTCATTGGAGACCTTATTGGGTAAACTGTAGTCTCTCCTGTAGACAGTTTCTACACCTCGCGGAACTCTAGGTAGACTGACAACTGGGTACAACGCGGCGATCAGTCGACGATCTCCACGGAGCGATGCGCTATCTAACGATGGATAGTTAATTGACACACCATGAACGTGTGGCTTTTCATTCATATTCATGCGACCCAAGCGTGTTCTTTACATTTACGGTTTCTGTGTCTTCGCTGCTTGCAGCTTGCTCAAGAATTCACCTGTCTTTGCGCAATGATTCATGCACTTCTGGACGCGTGCCCTCAGTCCGGCGGAAATCGTTTTCAAGGTGCTTCATATCTTCAGCGAGGAGCTCGTCATACTCCAAAATGAGCCTTTGTCGGGTCGAAATGAATGCATCCAGCGTCGTAGGCAATGAGGCGGAACCTGCTATAAAAGGTTAAACGTTGGACGACGGCGAAGGAAGGAAGTGGTATGCAATCGAGCTGTATAGACACCAACTGAAGAAGCCCAGTATAGTGCAAAACCTGCTTCCAGATGGCAATACGATGGATCAAGTGTATTATAGTCTTCATAAATGTACCCCATTGAACCATTGAGAGGAGCACGACCGGAACGAAGTGGAGACTCAAACTCACCATCATCGTCGCTACAGAAGGCTGAATGATCAAAGTACATAGCGCAGCCTGACTGGAATGCAGTTGCGAACGTCAACGTCGCGAAGACATGATCATGATGATTGTGATCCACTGACCAAACGAGAACAAGAAGCGTCTCATTTCCTCTTCATAGCCTTCAACACACTCTCCTTCCTAGCTTCCATCGCCATCTTAGCCAGAACCGCGTGGATCTTGGGCGTGACGAGTAGCGCGCCGAGTACAACCACCCCAAGGCAAACAAGGACAGGCTGAACAGACAACGGGAGGACACCAAAAACCAAGGGCTCAAGAATGACAGTGAACGGAACACGCAGTGGTTCCAAGGTGCGCTCAACAGGCGGGGTGAATACACCAGAATGAACAGCGTGTATGTGCGCGTATTTAACGCGCTCAGGTAAAGCGTCTGGTGGGTTGTAGAGACGAATGGAGAAGTCTGTTGGATGCTACGTATAGTTCAATAATCAGACGCAAAGGAGGTGGTGAATGAAACATACACTGGCAGCCCAAGATATCCTAAGCGTAAACCTGACATACGCGTTCCATGAACCGCCGGTATCTAGAGATAGCCAGAGGTCCCCTGTGTCTCTTCCTTCGACAGTCTCATTCAACAGAATAACCGACTGTATTTCATTTGCACCCGCACTGAGCTCGACGGGGAATTGGGCTGGTCTGGTGGACGTCAGTCAATACATCTCACCAGTGTGATATGGAGCGGCATACTCCAAAGAAGATACAGCATCCTCTACTCCAAAGTTGATGATTTCAGTGTTGCAGTAAATGAGAGAGAAGGCTTAGAAGAATTAATACGAAAGCAACTACCATGGCGGTAAGAGCCAGCGGCGAATTGAGTTGCCGCCGGCATTACGCTTGACTTCCTACGACCAGCACTTGCAAAACTTGAAAGACTCACCGCGCACTACCGTCGCTCATATCGCGTTCAGGATTCCGCATTGGAGAAATCTTGGTTATCTTTCTGCCGCGCTACTGCCGCACGACCGTGACTCTGGAAGGAGCTTGCGTTAGCAGGTCGGCTCTGACGCGACGACACATCATCTCAGACTGGACGACAATCACTCGGACTTAAACAACGAAACATGGCTTTATAATGGCTCGAAGGAAGACAAATGGGCATCACAATCTACACTATAGACTCTTCCAATGTTTGCAAACTCTGAGGTCTTGATGAAGATAATTACACCTCAACATAACGGGGATTAGTGCTGATTTTGACAGAATCAAGAGGACAACTTCACCTTCTTCGCACTTAGGACGTGTCCTGCGATAGTGCTCAGACGCAATGCAATGGGACTGAATGCACTCACCTTGCGTGATCCAGAGACTTGGATCCCAAATTTCGGTGCGTCTTGATGGTTGCGTTGGTCGTCCATAGAAGTCGAGTCAGGATAAAGCGCGTCGCAGAAGATCGTCCTCGTCGTGGAAACAGCGTCGAAAAGAAGAAAATCGTGCTTGAGGAAGTCGAGTCGGCTTGCGGATGCGAATTCGTCCATATTGAGGCGAGGGAGGCGGTCGACTTGCGGGATAACGTGTCGTCGGTCGGCTTGTGGCATCGAGAGTCGAAGTCTTGCTGTAGTCGGTCGGCTGGTGGTCGAGAGTGTGGCGTAGGCGGTCGGCTTGCGGGAGAGCGTGTCGTCGGTTCGGCTTGTGGAACTGAAGGTGCGAGTCGTACTTGAGTATCGGTTGTCAACGGTCGACTTGCAGGAGCTAGATGTCGTCAGTCGATTTGCGGTGTTGAGAGTCGGTCGTCTTGCGGGAGTAAAGCTTCATCGGTCGGCTTGTGGAATAGAAGGTCGAAGTCGGTCGTCCGCGAATCAAAGGTGGGGCGCAGAGACGGTCGGCTTGCGGGATAACGTGTCGTCGGTTCGGCTTGTAGAATCGAAGGCGTGAGTCGACGTCGTGAGCGGTCGGCTTGCGGGAGAGCGTGTCGTCGGGTCGGCTTGCGGAGCTGAAGGTGCGAGTCGTGCTTGAGAATTGGTCGGAAGCGGTCGACTTGCAGGAGCCACATGTCGTCGGTCGGTTAGCGATGTCGAGAGTCGGTCGTCCTGCGGGAGTAATGTGTCGTTGGAACAGAAAGTCGAAGTCGGTCGTCCGCGAAGGTGGCGTAGAGGCGGTCGGCTTGCGGGAGAGCGTGTCGTCGGGTCGACTTGTGGAATCGAAGGCGTGCGTCGAGGTCATGAGCGGTCGGCTTGCGAGAGAGCGTGTCGTCGGGTCGGCTTGTGGAATCGAGAGTCGAAGTCTTGCTGTAGTCGGTCGGCCGGTGGGTTCGAGAGTGTGGCGTAGAGGCGGTCGGCTTGCGGGAGAGCGTGTCGTCGTCGGCTTGCGGAGCTGAAGGTGTGAGTCGTGCTTAAAGATTGGTCGGAAGCGGTCGATTTGCAGGAGCGACATGTCGTCGGCCGGTTTGCGATGTCGGTCGTCTTGCGGGAGTAACGTGTCGTCGGACCAGAAAGTCGAAGTCGGTCGTCCGCGAAGGTGGCGTAGAGGCGGTCGGCTTGTGGAATCGAAGGCGCGAGTCGAGGTGTATCGTGGTCGTGAGCGGTCGGCTTGCGGTGAATCGTATCGTCAGTCGGCTTGTAGGATGGAGGCAAATCGTAGCGAGAGCGGTCGACTTGCAGGAGCTGCTCGGTCTTGTGATGTGGGTGAGTCTAAACATAAGAAGGTTAACCGCGATGACATTGAGCAATTAGGAAACTCACCGGTCGATTGAGGCGCAACAGTGGTCGTCCTACGTGAGATAGAATGAGGCGTCGTCGTCGTCCGGAGCGGCTGTGAGAGACTGGATGAGAGATAGTGTGGAAGTGAGAGTGGGGGGAAGAAAGAAAGAATGGGAACTCATTTGAGTCCACAGCACGTCCTTTTATACAGAAGGGGGATGTCAGGGCTGTGCACAATGGACCCACCCAAATTGGGATAGTGGACCATTGTTCTGACCTATTTTGGCTGGTCAAAGTTGTGTGGCGCCTCAGGGTCGGGCCGAGGCCAGAAAAGGCAATAACGTCGGCGGCATTGCGCTCGGCGCCTATTATGGGTCTATCGCTAACACTACTTTCCCTTGTTGACAATGGAGAGAAGGAGATGTTGTCGACTTGGCGGCACTATCTGCCGCAGCCTATGTGACAATTTCGGATCGTGGGGAAGTCTGGGGAACTTGAATGAGTCACTGGTCAATGCCCCCAACGACGTTCAGCTGACACATTGTAACTTAGCAGACGGATTCTGAGTCCCTGCTTGCAGAATATGAAACGGTAACAATGCCAGACACTGTCCAGGACAAGCCCATCACCTCGAATCAATTCCGAGTCTTGAGGTTCAAAACCTTCAGTTCAGCGGTCTATATTCAAAGTGCATGAACTTGTGCAGTCTCCATCGTGAACAATGGACGGCGGCAAATGAGACCTGAGGTTCAAAGACTCGTGCCAACTATTAGGCTTGGCCGGGAACATCTGAACTTGGACCGGCCAAAGGATCAGAACAATGGTGAACTACCCCCACTTGGATCCTTTGTGCATGCTCGTGTTGTTGCACAGTCCTGATCTGATCTTGTATAAAAGAGCCCTCACACAGACATCTACTTACTCTCTTCTTTTCTCCCACTCACACTGTACACATTCTCCTAGCCCACATTCATCCTCCGACAACGATGGCGACCGACACAACACGCCACTCTAGATCAGGTCATACGCAGGACGATCGACTGGTGGCTGTCCTCATTGCTGTTATGCTCAGATCTTCCCCTTTGGCATAACTGGACGACTGACCGCCGACCAGCTCCTGCAAGTCGACCACTGACCTCAACTCCCGCAAGTCGACCGCTCACGACCACGACACTTCTCAATCCTCAAACGCTCAGGCTGCTATCCACAAACTGACCGACGGCACGCTCTCCCGCAATTCGATCGCATCTACGCCACAATCTCTACTCTCCAATTCACGAAAACACGATTTCCCGCAAGCAGACCGCGTTCTCGATCCTTGAGTCAGGATTTTGCCAGCCAACAACTCTCGATCCGCAAGTCACGATCCCGAAAGCTAACCGACGATGTACGCCACACTTCAATCCTGCAAGCCGACCGACGACACGCCTAGCCACAATCCATATTTTCTAACTCCACAAGCCGACCGACAACACGTTCTCCGCCTCGATCCTGAACTTACCTTCAAGTACAAGCCGACTGGCACTCGCCGCCTTCCTCAAGTAAGATTCCTTCGACTTCGACGCTGGGACGAAGACGGTTGCAACCCCGAATGTGCGCTCCAAGGACTACCGAGTTGCCGCACAAGATGCTCAAGAAACAAGATTTACAAGACAAAAAATTACTCGTGGGATTCAAGCTTTAAAATCCGACAAAGTGAGTGTGTTGAATCTCATCGCAAGGTTTCTGAGCACCACCACAGGGCATGTCCCAAGTGCGAAGAAGGTGAAGTGTTTCTCTTCTTCCTGTTAGATTCGGCGTTAATACATGTCACTGAGTACCAATGCGATTCCTACCAACGATTCATCAGGTTTTGCAATAGCAGTCTAAATGTATAATTTATTTGCGTAGGCGTCGCGCCGCTACAGAATGCGCAGTCTTTTGAGATAGTGTGGCTGCGCAACAATGAATTATCTTCCTTCCGTGGATCATCGAAGGAAAGCAGAACGGCCTCTATCAAAAAATGAATAGAACTGGCCTTTCCTACCAATCTATAAGCACTCAAGTACTTACGCAGGCGTTAGTATTGCTGGACCCAGCACCTCAGTTCCTGAATGTGAAGTGATCTATGTCCAAAACTCCCTTTTGACAGCCAATGTTCCCAAGGAGTAGATTCCAAATAATACACATCTAGATATGCCCATAGACTTCATAACAAAAAAGCATCGAGACAAAAGGGTTGCCATCCACCCAAACAGAATTCACATATCACTGTTCTGCCTCTCCTTCAACAAATGGTACGTCCCCTCCTTGGGATCTACTATCACCCCCGCAGAAGGCGGCTTATGGTCCATCATACTCCCCAGCTGCAAATTCATACTCGTCAGCCACCATCATCAACATCAGAAGAAGAAAACCCACAGCGATCATCACAGTCAGCGCCGCACTCCACACACTCAGCGTGTTCCCCAACAGCACCGCAAGCAGCGACCACGGGCTCTTCCACTCCCACGTCTGCACCGTGCACACAAACGAACTCGCGAGCGCGCGCCCGTCGAGATCGCGCAGCGCCTCGTCGAACATGTAGCCCCCCGCCGCGAACAGGATCTCGTACATCCGGGGCAGCGACCCCGGCAGCATTGACACGTTCCCATTAAACGCCCGCGACGGCTCCAGCTGACTCGACCCGAGAACGGAGATGACGGTCCCGGCGCGCGCGGAGAGGTTGAACAGCAGCTGGAGGTCGTCGTATTCATTGGATGCCGTCTAGGCGGTACCGCCTTTCGGACAGTATATCTGTTTGGCAGTCGCATCCGACTGCTGCTGGGAGCTCGTCGTGTTCAGGTTGTAGTAGTGGATGTCGCCTGCAAACCAGATGTTGACAAAGTCGACCTTGTCCGGGGTGACGGTGATGTTGGCGCAGGACCCGCTCGGGCACATTGCTGGCGGCAGCTGGTCTGAGGTGAAGTTGAGCTTTGTGTAGACGTTTTGGATCCCGTTATCGCTGCATGTGATGTATAAATTATTCATTTGTGGAGAGATGGACAGACAGAGGACATACCTGAATTGCTTCTCGATGTTGTTTTGTGTCGTATTCGTGAAGCTCGGTAGGCTGAATGTTTTGGTTAGTCCGGCGGTGAAAATGTCGAAGCAGGCGTTTACTTGTCAACAATGCGTTGGTAGTTGGTGCATAGATCGAGGACACGAATCTTTGAGGTGTCTCCATAAGTGACGGTCTTTGGGTTTACTAGAGTGCACTGCACACATATCCTGTTACCTTGTCAGACTGCTGTTTCAACGAAGCGTAACACGAAACTTCGTACCCATAGATATATGTGCCACCCGAAAAGTAATACGTGATGCCGAGGCTAGTAGCCTACACAGAGTTAGATCACTCTCACCAAGGGCAGTGTACAACGCATTCGCCTACATTACAACTTAACTCTTCCCCGTTATAAGCGCCCTGCAGGCGTAATCTTCATCGGGGTTGAAAGCGTTAATAGTCCATTTGAAGCTCCCAGGATCCAGCTGCGCGCCCGGACCAGAATTGACGTGTGCGCTACTGGGCTTCCTTGTGTAATAACGCCAGAGACCTGCAAAAGACTCGATTGACAAGTTGTCGTAGAGGAGGCGTTTTGCAGCGGTTCATCCGGGCCGTAAAACGTCTGCAGCATTACTGTGCTGTTTTCCCCAGATATGAGGTGCCCTGTAGAGAACGTAGGAAAGCGCGTACGATGGGACTTTGTCGTGGCCTTGTGTTATCAGGTTGAATACTACAGGCCAGCGAATAGTAACACCTAAAGGAAAGGAAAGCGTTAAGCCAACAAGACGCGGAATGCCGATGGCATACGCACCGAACCCCCAAAGATAGCAAAACTGATACCCTTCCGCTCGAATTTTCTGGTGATGGGGTACTCTGAGAATGGCTTGAACATTTCCCTCTGCATAGAGGTGATAGTCAAGAGCAGAGGCAGCCACAGTGGTAGTCATCGAGGGCGCCGGCAGGAGCCTTAATAATAAGAACTTGATCAAAACATAGTTGAAAGTCGAAACAGAAAGGAGGACGTACTTTATTTAGGGGATTCTGAGACGGGCAGACGCGAATGCACTTTTAGACCAATTCAAAGTCGCGGGGTCTTCGGTCGCGCCCAGTATAAAGATCTACCATGACTTGGTCATTCACACGTTTTTCACCCGCGGTTCACACAACAAAATTGTCGCAAGAAAGCAGTTATACTGCTAGCTGATCTTGTAGCGTAGAGCTTACGACAAAACGATAATGAGTGTCTTGAAGATGGAAATGTTCCCACGCTTATACTTGCTAATTCACCCTGCCGTATTTCCTGACGGTACTGCTACCACAAAAAGGATTCTACGGGCAGCTGCTGGACGGAGAATTGCCATGGATTGGCGAAACGGTGTATCAAATGTATCCATTAATCAAAATACGCCGCGAATTAGATTACATAGCAAAAAAAACCTAACCTTTTAAAAGGTATCATACCCCGTCCACTGGGGAATCACCTTGCCCTTTTCATCAATATCCACCCACACCATCTCCTCGCGATTAATCTCGCCCTGGTAATCCATCTCTCCGAACGCCTTTTCCCACCCCAACGCCGCCGCCGCCATCTTGCATATCACGGAGCTCATCGTGCACACGAGCTTCTCCACGAAGATGTCAGCGTCTCCAGCCCAGAGACCCGTGAGTAACGCAAAGTCCACCACCATCCCCTTCGTCGCGCGGATTCGTGTCTCCTCGTCCAAAGAAGCAAACGTCGCTTGAAAGTATTCCTGAGGGCTAGCGAGCGCCCTGAGCTCAGCGTGCTTGCTATGTGGTAGGGAGTACACGCGCTTAGCCATCATCTCCGATAGCTCGGCGAGGGCTTTTGGTGAATCTGAAGCGAGGAATGCGACTGGGGCTTCAGCATCGGAGAGCATGTTGGCAAAGTCAGGCAGTGGGACGTACGACCCACGATACTCGTAGGCACCAGGTGTACGGTCTCCTCGACGAATGTGGGCCGCGACGTAGAAGGAGGGCAGCTCGGTGCGCGCGAGCGATATTAAGCGGGCGATGGAGTCGCTTGGCTGGATGGTCTTGGATATTGAAAGAGCGGCGTGGTCGAAGATTGGTTTGAGACGCTCGGTGTTGTGCTTATATCTAGGCGAGCTTTAGCGAGGTGAATGGAGAGAATCAAAGATGGACGTACGGGTCTTCGTAAGTCTCTCTAAACATGTGTCCAAAATGGAACTTGGCAGTCTTGGATGTGATGACCCAGTGTCGTGCCAGACGCGGGCACGCGACGTATTCTACGGCACGTCAAAGGTTTATAAAGGTAAGTACCAGCAAATATAACAAACCTTCAGGTGGAGGAGGCTTGCAATTCGGTTCTGGGCCCGGCTGGGTTATACGAACAGATTTAAAGTGGTCTGTCCATTTCCCGCGATTCCAGTAGGTATCATCTACAAGGAACGTCCGCCCATGCTATACGCAGTTAACAAAACAGTTAACGCGCCACAACAAACAAAGTCATACCTCCCGAGCCAGCGCCGCGGCCTGCGCCATCAACGCCAAGTCCGCAAACAGCCCTCGCGCGCCATCCAGCATATACGTGATCGTACTACTGCACACCTCCTTATCATCCACATGCGGCACGTCCATAACGCCCATGCCCCCGTGCGGCTCCCAGTACTTCTCCATCGTCATGAACCCCTTCGTCATCGCATAACACTCCGCCACATACTGTTCCGACGTCAGAGGAAAGGTCGTGTAGTTCTCGTATGAAATGATCAGCGTCGAGTTCACCACACTCGTCGTCGCCGTCGTCGTAGTCTCCGATCCAAAGGGCGTGATGCCCATGTAGTACTCGAGCGTCCCAGGCCATTGGAAGGATATCCCAGCGAGGCATAAGAGCATAGAGGCTACAACGGACCAGAAGACGACGGGCCCGCTCGCAAAGACGTTGTTTGGCGCGTGCTGCTTTTCCTCGGAGGAGCTCAGCAGTGGCTCTGCCGACGACTGGGGCTCATCGTCGTCGTACTGGCTGAACCCGCTGGAAGAGAACCCCTCCTCCGCCCGCCCAGACCGTGAATGGGGTGTCCGTGGTGTTAAAGTGATTTCTTCATACGCGGTACCGCTGTACGAAACCTGAAGTGGGCTCGGCCGTGGCATTATAGGATAGTCTAATAGCCTTTGTTGACCAGCAACCGGGAATTTTGAAAAAAGGAACGAAGGAGAGGAAAGAACGAAAGAGTTGTGACGGTGGTGAGAGGGAACTCTACGGTCTAGACGGTCGCTAAATGTTCATCAGTATCAACTCTTGATGAACTTGCACCATATCAAAATGTTCAAGTCTCACAGCAGCCTATATCGAATCCAGTTCTATATACATCTTACACAGCGTGTGTAGTAATCCTAGCAAAGTAGTAATACGACTATAAAGCGAGCAAAAGAGATTGCGACGGGAGGGTAAAGTACAGGTTAGCCTTTGTATATCCAAACATGATAGATGTGACCGAAGAATGACCGCGATAAGAGATAGTTTGGAGTGAGAGAATGGGGAGTGGTACAACACAAACACAGAACATGACACAAGAACCGTAACGAATCCGAAAGATGAAGATGAAGAGGCAAGGTACAAGGCGCAATCAATCGCTGCACCATATCTCAAGCTTGCCCTCAGGTTTGCCTTTCGAGCTCTCCCGCGCAGTCTCTATAGCAAGCTCGTAATCAGACTCATCGCGCAGCGATACCTTGCCTCCATCCTCGTCCTTGAACTTGAGCGTCAACGCCTTGCCAAACTTGAGCGTGACCTTGTCCAAAAACTCGTCAAAATTCGTTTCCGGCGTCAGCGCCATCCCTCGGACTTCATCCTCATAGTGCAGCTACAGCCATAAAAGGTCAATACGCCGTAAGATAGCAGCAAGAAGAATGATGAGGTACCTTAACCCGAATCTTGATCAACTCAAACGGACCGTCGTCGTACTCGCCGCTAACGTAGCCTTCTTCCTCCTCATCATAGTTGATGATTCGCTGTTGACGAGAGGTGCCACGACGGGTGAGCTTCCGCCTGATTGTTCCTCCCCCAAAAGAACTGGGTGCATAGTTACTCGTAGGTGCACTGCGCGACCCGGTTCTCTGGGGCGGGTAGTTCGGATTGGCATTCTTGCTTGCCCACGCAGCAACGCGTTCTGGGCCGTTCGGCGCAGGACTCTCCATACGACCTGCAGGAGGTAACGGCGGTAACGGCGATGCGTCCGCGTATGAATCGAGGTAGCTGTCGTAAAACTCTGTCATCCGCGGGTTACTCTGCGATCCCACTTGCTGCGCTGCAAGATAACGAGAGTGATTAGACTCATGTTCGTTGTCATGGGTAGTAGTATCATACCTTTCAAAGGAGGCGTTGGCGCAAGAGGGGGTGCCGCTCCAGTGGGTGAAGAGCTTCCTGGCGATCGTCTAACACTCAGCCCGCGAACTGGACCGCCGATACTGCTTCCTGGCGAGCGAACATTGAGGGTTGTATTACTTCTCGATATCGCGCCAGCAGAGTTCGGCCCGGGAGAAGTCAATTCACGCGCGTTGGTCGGCACATTCAGCGTCGTCTTTGACCGCGCAAGCTGTGGCCCTGGCGTCGAGAAATCGTCCGGTTCTGATGTCATGATCAGAAAAAAAACACTTGCGATTACGGTACAAGACAACGCACTTGGCATGAGAGAAACAGTCGGGGGTGCAGTGACTGCGCGATTAAGGCTGCCACTCCTGTTCATGCCCGTATCTGGGCCATCGATGAAGACGCCCGAGGGTGATATGCCTTGCTTCAGTAGTGTAACACCGGTAAAGGTGGTATAGGCATCGCCCGGATCACTGGCTGCAATTAATTTCTGCCAAGGTGTGAGCGGACAACGGCAACAAAGGGAACCCGGACGCACCGCCTTGCCCATGTAGTCCTTGGTATTGGCATTCTTTAACTTCTTCTCCGAAGGGCGGTACAATACACCGACAGGCTATACCGTTGATTTTAGCGGAATTGTAGTGAGGGAAACAGAGATCCACGTACGATACTGAAGACAGTATAGCCCTCGCCCCGGTCTTGGATAGCATCGTCAATAACATTATGCTCGTCAGTGGCCTTGTCGCGTGTTGCTTCCTGCATGTCTTGCAGGCCAGCCTCTAATCTGCCCATGTAGATCTGGGCCAAGCCTTTGTTGAAGAGGACCTCTGCCGAGAACAAGCGGAACTTGAGCCCAATTGTTCATAGTTGCTGACGAGGGGATAAGCCGAACAATAGAGGGAGAGAAGGCGGAAGGACTGACATGGCTTGATTGCCTCGTAGATAGAGCAGAGCCTCTTCAAAGTCCTTAAAGGCCAGGTCATACCGGGTCAGAAGAAAATTGGAGACACCGCATTGAAAATACCTGAAAGAAATATCAGCAAGGAAACCACAACAAAAGAGCCAGTCAACGCACGCCACGGCCAGGTAAGAGTCTAAAGAGGTGGCTTCGATGAACTTTTCCACCGCTGCTTCATGCTCGCCAAGGGTCGCATAGATGAGCCCCATATTCGTGAGAATCTTGGACGAATCTGCAATTCGCTGCGTCCCGCCCGTCAGCCAACAAAGCGCACACACCCCCCCACGAGCCTAGAACGCACCTGAAATAGATCCAGGGACTTTTCAAAGTCCTCCTCATCGTACGCCTTGAGGGCTGCCGCCCACGTCTCGAGCTCAGCTTTGAGAGACATAAATCGCTGGTGATGTTGCGTGCCCGACGCAGTGTGAATTTGAAAAAAAGAGTGAAGATCTGAAGATTAAAAGAAAGATAATAGGAAAAAAGAGTGAGACCCAGTCTCCAGTTGAACAGGAGGGAGAAAGATGGTACTTGCCAAATTCAGGCGCTGTTGTATATTAGACGGCGGCCAAGAATTGATCACGATCACGGTCCTGTGTTGTCATGGCTCTTTTAGCCCATCACGCATCCCCAGCCATCACCCGCGTTACCAAACAACGACAACCTGTTCTCGAGCCCGGAGCCGTGTCCAGAACGTAGGCCAGATGCCAAGCCGTCTTGAGGACCGTATGCCCGTATGAACTTCCCCGCATTTTTTGAGTCGCCCCAGCACGATTTTTATTAAAATATAATTAACATCCGTTCTCCTCTGAATCTGATCATCCACTCTGTACTACTTGCGCCACCCCAATCCAAAAGGGGACATGTCACGCCAATCCATGTGGCGTGCCAGTCAACTCAACACTGCCACCTATATCTGATTCTCTTCCAAAGCATGAGTTATTGCAGCTACCGCATCACTTCTGCCTGTGGAAGATCATACGCCTCGGTTCTCACAATATCACGGAAGCTCTCCCCCCATGCTGCAAGTATCATTGTGCGCTTGATCATCGATTGACAGTTCCACGTTCCACTCCCAGCGTTTCACGGCTCCTTTCTTGTTGCGATAAGAGCTCAGTACGTACCCAACGCTCATCACACACGAATGCAGCATGTCCTCCCGGACAAAGTAAGAATCGCGCATTGATCTACATCACGCAACGGTTTCTTCACCGCACGCTGTCCAGTCGACGTCTAGGGAATGACAGGATTGATGCAACACACTACAGTCAGATACTAGCGAGAGATATAAGATAATATATGCACAAAATGATAGAATACAATGTCCCGTTCCGTGCACAGCTAGTAGCCAGTCGGTTTGGCACCCGACTTGGACGTATCGTACGCCCGAATGAGCTTCGCCTGGTCCTGCTTGCCTCCAGTCTCCGTCTGACTGAACGCAAACCCGCGATTCCGCCGCATTCGTTGCGTCGCCCGCACCTTCTTAATCGCCTTCTGGAACCTGTTTCGCGTCAGTGGCATGTCGTCTGGAGGATGAGTTTCACGTACTGCTCCTGCCGTGGACGGTAATCGGGTATATTGTACTTTTGCAGCTCTTGAGCAATGTGATAAGATGATGGCATGTACGTCCGTCGGTAACTGCGTTATCCGGTCAGCCACCAGACGACCGACACCATGAAAGTCACATACTATTTCCAAGCAAGATCACGACTGAGGCAGAATATCGGAACCAGTATAAGAACGAAGTAGAACACCCAGTTCGTCCATAGTCGGGGTACAATCCCCTGGTATTCAGTTGAGAACCCGATTATGGGCGTAAGCCAGCAATACAATGGCAAAAGAGCCATGGTGAATGCAAACGACCCGGGTATAGCTAAAACAACCGTCAGTACACGACATCTTGGCTGATTGGTGCAACGACTCTTACCCGCCCAGGTATATTTAGTCCACAAACTGCGGTAAAGGTCAGGACTTGGGCAACCGACGAGAGAAACACATACTCGGATATCAGAGCAGCCTTGCCCAATACAGTAAGCAGCACCGCAAGATACAACGTTGTGCCCCAGAACCAATGCCCACTATCATAGCCAGTCGCCTGCTTTAGGTCACCCCAGAAAAGAACAATTGAGAACCCAAAGAGAATCTACAAAGGTTGAGCTGATTGCAAGGAACGCACGACGCGAAGATGACTCACAAGACTGTGGTATAATGCGTTGATGATCCACATCCAGAAGGCGGTCTTGGTGAAGAACTCGTTCTTCTGTCCAAGAATATACAGCTGCGGATAGCGATCCAATATACGGGCTGATACGAACTGGTCGAAAATACCGATAACGAGGGGAGGAAGAACCGTGAACACGACATTGTATAGCGACAGCGTCCACGACTCGTAGGCAATCTGGCCAGAGAAGTTGTTGAAGAACGAGTACTAAATGAACCGTATTAGACACGCCCTGAACATGCAGCGAAGAAGCTCACCCAAAATTGCGTCATGTAAAGAACGATATTCTTGTAAAAAGAATCTGATGAAAGTGATAAGAACCCCAAGATGGCAGATACTGAGACGCGAGCACTCACAGAGAATAAGCTTGGACAACCGGCGATAACTCCAAGCACCATGAACAAGCAACAGCTTCTTCAGGAACCGGAACTGTGATATCGCAACATCCGCAGAACGAGCAGCTTGCAGACCCTAAATATGAACGGAGACGTCAGGTAACAAGCGTAGCGAACAGATGAAGAGATCGAACCTCGACACCAGAGATACCAACACCGACATGTGCAGCCTGTATCATGCTCACATCATTGGCACCGTCACCAATCGCTAATAGTATAGCCTTTTCGTTCTTCTTGACAAGCTTGACAACGAGCGCTTTTTGTAGCGGAGAAACACGACCTAGAAACGAGGTAGATCAAAGGCTATCCTCACAGAAATACCATCCATGAACGTACAGCAAATGACCGCCTTGCACATTAGGGCCAACTCTAGGAAGGTCTTCGAAAGTGGTTTCTCCAGCGCGAATGTCAAACTTTTCCCGTCTGACCAATAACGATTAACCGAGCTCGCTCCTTCAAAAAAGACACCTACCTATAACGAGCGCCAGATCCTCCAAGTCGCCAGTGCTCCGTTGGTTCTTGATAGCAGCCAACCGTTTACTCAGGAAGTCATCAGTCGCCTGAGCATTTTCTTCGTTTACAATGACCTAATCGCAGTTAGATCAGATGCGACTTGCTTAATGCTTCCTTATAGAGACGTACAAGGTTCATCGACTCAGATATCAGTCGACAAGACATTCCGATGTTGATAGCAGTCTCTTGACGATCGCCCGTCAAGACCCAGACCTTGATACCAGCCATCTGCAGTGTGTGAATCGTGTCGGGAACACCGTCCTGAAGCTTGTCCTCGATGGCGGTCGCACCGAGCAAAAACAGATCCTTCTCTATCAGTTCAGCAGCCTGATCGAGCGCATCGCCTCGTCCATTAATTGTGGAAGCAGCCTGATCGTAGATTGTAGACCATTGGCGATACTCCTCCTCCGGAATGTCTCGGTAAGCTATACACAACGTCCGAAGTCCCTCAGTGGCATAGTCCTGAGGATCACGATGAGCTAAAACGACGTTAACAGAGCTCAGTAGCACATACCTCTAAATGCGCGAGCGTCTTCTCCGTGTAGGGTTGATGCTTGCTCAAGCGTTCCAAAATGACAGTGTCGGCGCCCTTGGTATAGATCTTGACCTTGCCATTCGGCATTCTAACGACTGTAGACATGCGCTTGCGGGTCGAGTTGAACTCGCAGACATTCAGAATCTCGAACTCCAATGACTGGCCCTGGATGTTCACAAAGACGGATTTTGGCTTCCGGGTCTGTTCAAATTTTTGAGAAATTCATATCCAGAAGTGTAGATAAATGCCGTACGTGAAATTGATATCCAAGCAATTCGGCACCAGCCACCAAAGCAGCTTCATCAGGACTGCTGGCTTGGTATATGGTCTTACCGTTTTTGACCTCAGGGATGACCGTATGACACACAGCGAGAAGCGTCAAGAACTCCCGTAATACTTCCTTCTCTTGGTCTATAGGCGAAGAGCCTCCGTCACTGAACGGATTAGACGCTGATTGGTCGAGAAACTCGCGCATCTCCGCAAAAGTGCGCCAGCCATCTTTCCCATCCTCGGCATCACCCCGCTTGGTGTCGTCAACAACGTCAGCGTAGGCCACACCGGCGATACTACAACATCGGAACTCCATTTCGTTGCACGTCAAGGTCCCCGTCTTGTCACTGAACACGTACTCGATTTGGCCCAACTCCTCCACGAGTGATGAAGTTCGACAGAGTGCTGGAGTGTCCGTTTTCGCGTAGTACATATCGAGGTCAGAGTTTATTAACTGGGCCTGCTGGAACTTGACCACTTCCATAGTAACGATGAGCGAGATGGGAATCAGGTTGTTATACAGAATGATGAATGTGAGGATATCTAGACAGCAAAGATCAATCACGCTGAAGATGTGGGAATCATGAGGCTACCTTCGATGAAGCTCTTCGCTGTGAAGTATGAGGTGAGAACGCGTGGCTTAGAGTTTTTATCAAAGAAGCGTACCTCGTCCACTTAATGAGGAAGTCTCGAAGAGATACCATTGCCGGCTTGAGAAAACCCAACTTCGTATACTGCTCCCGACAGTTGACCCAATGGACAGCAACAGCAACAAGATGAACAAGAACACAATCTGGACATTGACCTGTCTTTCCACGGCTGTTCGCTTAATCGGTGCAGCGCTACGGCCATTATCAGCCGCTGTACCAAAGATAAGCAATGAAAAGTATTTACGTTGCGTTTCTCATAAGTTTCGTCTCATGCCCGGTGAAGACGACCAGACCGTATAACCATGGAGTATTCCTCAACTGTGCGCCACGCAAAAGCATCTGATCTGGGCCAAGAGGAACCTGCTTAGGCGTCCCAGCTTCGGTAACAAGATCCAGGGTGCCTTCATAAGTGTATAGCGAGTTGTTGGGATGCTCGGACCGAAGTGAACCTCGCAATGACATGACGAGCTGCGGCGACGTGAGAGCAGCGTTTGTGGCGATGCCTGTTTAATCTTGAGATTGGTTTCACCGTCCAGATTGGCCGTTTCAATGTAGCAGAGACTCTCGGGCTCACTCGAGCTGATGAGAATCATGTCAGCGGGGATGAAATCGTCACTCTCTAACCGGACAATGTCGCCGACGCTCATGTCTTTCCATTTGACGTCCTTGAATGAACCGTTGGCGTCGAGGACTTTGCCGATGCGTGAATTGAGTTCCGAGTCAGATTGGTGTCGTTTCTGAAACCGGATTAGCGGGTGCTTATGAAGAGGCGATACATACGCACCAAGTCCTCCTGCACTTCCTTGAAGGCCGAGGCCGCGAGTACAAGGCCTAACGGGACGATGGTTGTATATTTGTTGGTGGGAGAGACGTCGGGAACCTGCTGTATACAGGCCGTGAAGAGGAAAAACAAGTTGGCATATTTTGAGAATTGCTCTTGGCAAAGTCAGCGCGCATAACTACACGTTACAAGACGCGCACCTAGTAGGAATTTGGGCAAGAACGTCGCCAGATTGTACTTGCTCGTCGAAACAAAGTTGGAGGTAAACTCGACATTCGCTGGGCCGTTGTTGAGTGCAATTACCCGCTCGCCGGTCAGTTCTCTCTCCTTCTGCCACGGCCACTTCCATGTCCATTTCTTCTTCGGCTTGGGCTTGGACCTCTCGGAACCCTTGGAAGGCCCCGTAAATGAGTGAGATCCATTGAACGGTGTCTGATTAGGATCGTCGTCGTCGAAATTCCAGCCTTGGGGTACTCCGTCCCCGAGGCTCACTTTGGATTGTCCTACACCAGCAGGAAGAGCCCCAGAACGGGCCAACGGAAGGCCACTCTCCTGGGATTGCATCGGCATTGGCCTGCCAAAGGCCGAGTCCGGCTCGTCGTCGTCATCGAAGAAAGGATCCATAAGTTGAGGATTTGAAGGAGAGTCGGCTATGTATGGTGACGACGAGGACGACGGAGGGTAGCCATTATTGGTCGGCTGGTATTGTCTTGTTGCCGGATTCGCCTGCGAAACTAGGCGCATAAAGTCGTCACTCATTGCTGAGCTCGACGTCGGCGACAGCGAGCGTGATGGTGGGGTTAGGGTAACGTTTGTCACAATGTCACACTTATAGAGTTCGATTGCAATCAAAATGGAGAAGATAGATAGGCTATTCGTACATTGCTAAGTAGGCTACAAATCACTACACCAGTTCTACACTTTATTTACGACCACCAATGTGGGTACCAGCAAGCTCGCGCTCAAGTTCCTCACTAGGATCATCCATCACCGGCGTTGGCGGTCTGTTTGCCTGAGGAGGCGATGTATAGTTGGAAGTATGACCTTCCTGTCCTTGCATGGGCGAGTTCATAATCTCGTCCCTCGTGGGGATAGGAAGACTACGGAAGGTAACACGTCAACAACTGAACGTGGTAGCTGAGGAAAATTTTCAATCACCTGTCTTGACGACGAATCTGCCCAGCCGCCCGAGCCTGAGCGCGCACTTCCGCACGGAAGGAGTTCACCTCATCTACAATCAGTTTCTTCATCCCGTCAATGCTATCTTCTTCCTCAAATCCGAAATCAAATTTCTACAAAGTACATTAGGGGGCGTAATAGGCTCCGAGACACATACCGTTTCGCAGACAGGTTCATCTGCGGGATCATGCCACACCTGGAGATACGGGTGGTTGAGAGCTTGCTCGCAGCTGATGCGCTTGGCGGGATCAAAGCACAACATGCCCGAAAGCAGGTCAATAGCAAGCGGATTCGCGTGTGGGAAGAGCGTTGAAAATGGTACGCGAGGCTTGATCGGGAGTGAGCGAATGTAATCCTGGGCGCGCGGCGAACCGACGCGACGAAGCGTATCCTCTGACGGAGTGCCGAGGTAGTGCAGAATTTGGTTCAGTTGGTCGACGTAGTCTCGACCCTTGAATATGGGCTTGCCGCCCAACAATTCCGCAAGAATACACCCAACGGACCAGACATCGATCGCAGTGGTGTAATTGGCGAAGCTTAACATGATCTCAGGCGCGCGGTACCATCGCGTCGCAACATACTCGGTCATGAAGCCTTGGTTGCCAGCAGATCTGGATGTTCCGCCTCCAGGTGTGAAGCCACGGGCAAGGCCAAAGTCGCAAATTTTGAGCTCGCAATCAGCATTGACGAGCAGGTTACCGGGTTTCAGATCACGGTGGAGAACGTTGGCGGAGTGGATGTATTTTAGACCGCAGAGGGTTTGATAGAGGAAGGACTGGAAGTGGGCATCCGTCAGAGGCTGGCCCGAGCGAATCTACCATGACGGCAGGTTAACTTGACATTGATCTCCATCGATGGGAGGAACGACATACGATGGCGTGAAGATCAGCCTCCATCAATTCTTCCTAGATAGACAATGAAGAACAGGGCGCCCATTTTGATGAGAAATGTACGCACGTAGAGATAAACCTCATCGAAGTTGCCGTTTGGCTGGAAAACGATGTCCATATCATACAGACATGTTATCTAGATATGTTGCTGAGACAAATTAATGCGATACAACGGTGGCCGACAAACATTCTTGTGTCCACGAAAATGGTGCAACAGCCTGTACTTCCTATGAGCTATATTGATGTCGATTCGAACACCACATACCGGATCTCACGCAAGCAGCGCTTCGTCAATATCCTCTGCGACAGATCAGTTCGATACCAATTAGCGTACCGAGCCAACTCACTTTGGTGTTTATGTTGGTGATCTTCTTTATCGCGCATCCTTCGCCAGATCGTCGGTGTCGCGCCGCGACAACACAACCGTAAGCGCCTTGGCCTAGTTCCTTGACGAACTGGTACTCTGAATCGACGACAAACATCGAATTCAAGGCGGTGAAGCTGTGTCTCTGCATGATGGTGATAGCGGGAAGAAAGAAGGATCCTGCCCTTTTTGAATGACTGTTTCGGGCGAGTTGTTACCCCGACACCGCCACAGATGATCGGACAGGTCGCGTTTGAAGTTTCGCGTCTCGGCGATTTCCGAATCAAGTTCATCGTTGTATTCCTTGGTGAGATTCACTTGCACTCAAAGACAAATTCTCCAGACTCTCAACATGAGAAACTTTGTCTTAAGCGCCCGCTATCTTTACAACTTGAATTCAGAATTGGCAGAAGCACTGCAGCAAAGAACACAGCATCATGAGCTGACCCCCGATGTGCCCTGAAGGCTAACATGGATCACACATTGGATTGATGCAACGATGATAGGTTCTATGTTCAATGCCGAAGATTCTCGTATTCGCCGCAGAAACGAAGCGCTTTCGGGGCAGATGATATCACCAAGATATCCGTCTATCGCGAAGATGTCATAATTCCTCATTACGCTTCTTCTTCTCCGCCTTCCGTTCGCTCTTCAACTTCTTCCGTCCTCCTTGCTAAGTTTTGACTCTTCAACCTTCAGCTCCTCCCGCTCTCGTTCCTTCTTCGCTCTTTTCTCCTCCTTGCGCCTTTTCTTTGCTACAATCTCCTCGTCCTCCACCTCATGATCGTTGCGTTTCCTCTTCTTCTTTTCTTTCCCCCCGTTATCTCCTCCACCGACTCAGGATCAGACTTGGGCGCACTCAATCCCACAGATATCGTCGCCGCTAAAAAGGCGGATGACATCAAAGATCCAAACTTGGACATTCCAAGTCCCATTGGCGAGGAGCATCTTCGTCGTCAGAGAACCTGGAGCTCAATCGAAACGCAGATCGAGACGACCCAATGCCGCCACTGGGGGCCTCATCCTCGTCCGTACGGCTCGGGGTCGCGCTTGGCATTGACGTCTTGCCATTTGTTTGGCTAAGAGGCGTTCTTTGAAGTAATCTGCAACACTCTTCGTAGACACAGTAAGCTTCTCCATAGTAGGAGGCTCGTCAAGTTTCGTTATGGGCGTACAAGTGCCAGGTGTTGGCGTGGTGGACTGAGAAGAGATGCCGAGGATTTCAGACATAGCAGCAGAAGAGTTGCCAGCGCGGTTTTTAGCTGCAATGGCCCTCGCGCGATGTCTACATATACAAGTTAGTGAAAACACAAAGAACGTATCTCAAAAACATACGCTCGATGTCTAGGGACAACTTTCACCTTCTGAACCGCAACGACAGTCTCCGAAACAGCCACAACAGAGTTAAGAGGAGCGTCATCGGTTTTGACCTTCTTCTTGGTCTCTTCCTCATCAGAATCATCGCCGCTCCGTTTTCGTTTTTTATCCTTTTTCTTGTCCTTCTTCTCCTTCTTGTCAACCTTGCCATCTTTCGTCTCCTCAGTCGCAGATATAAATGCTCCACCCAAAGCCGTTCTATCCTCATCTTCAAGCGCGTCTGGGTCTCCCCCTCCCATCGAAGCGTTCAGCCGCATCAGCACATTCTCAAAGTCCTTGTTCTGCTTCCACGCTATACCATTCGGATCCTTTTGATGCTGCGCGCCAATGCCCATCATATCGAGTTTTTGCTGAACCTTGATGTGTGATGTACGACCGTCTCCCGAGGCGCCAAGTCCTTGAGACGCATCCCAACCGAATTTCGACAGGTAACTGGTACCAAACTTGGATGCATCTATTTACTTGTGAGATTTGGACCTGTTACAGATTGAGATAGTCCAGACCATCTGCCCAAGAGAGATTTCTAGGATCCGGCCCTATTCTTTGTTTCTGCTTTCGACCAGAGAGACCCATTGCCGCGACGAGGAGGAGAGAGCGCAAAAGCGTATCAATCGGGATTTCGATCAAAAAATTTGATGGGATGACTAAGCAAATTCCTCTTTCAGAGCTCGGTGGATTCTTGTCATCGCTATTTGCCAACAGCGACGCCGAGCATTGTTCTCGTATCCTTCTGACACGCTGACCAGTATAAATACGGATGGTGATTGCCACTTCTCATACTCACTGTCCATCCCATCATGCCCAAGCTGAACGCCGCCAAAGCTGCTAATGCCTCCTTCAAACCCTCTTACATTCCCATCGCCGTCTTCGTAGGCGGCACTTCTGGTGTAGGAGAAGCGATGGTGAAGGCCCTGTCGTCTCATACTAACGGTCGCGTCCACCTCGTCATTGTTGGTCGTAACCGCGACGCCGCGGTGAAAACATTCTCCTCCCTCCCCCGGCCCACTGGTGATGACGGCCAGCCCGTCTTACGCGACTTTGTCTACTGCGACGCGTACTTGATGAAGAACATCAAAGCCACGTGCCAGGATCTGAGCGAGAAGCTCCCCAAGATCAACTTCCTCGTCTTGTCCGCGGGGTACTTCCGTCCTACGGGGCGCGTTGAAACCGAGGAAGGTCTTGACCAGATGCTCGTGATGCGTTATTACAACCGCTTCAAGTATACCAAGGAGCTCTTGCCTTTGCTTCAAAAGGCCAAGGCGTTGGGCGAGCAGGCTGGGATGATGTCGATCCTTGGTGCGGGCGCGGTGAACATCACGAGCATCGACACGGACGACTTGGACATGAAGAAGAAGTACGGCACCCTGAAGGCTGCCTCGAAGTCTATCGGATACAACGATATCATGGTCGAGGTTAGTCAACTACCAAATCTTTTGCTGTCAACGTCTAATCCGCATTCAAGGAATTCGCTAAAATCGACCCAGAGATCGCGTTCACGCACATTTATCCTGGCTCCGTCGACACCCCAGGCATTTCAGAGATCTTCACCTGGTGGCCCATGTACTTTCTCGCGCCTTTCATCTACCTCCAGCTTTACATGTTTGGAGTTTCTGCGGAGGAAGCTGCAGAGTACATGTTGTTCGCGCTCCTCGATGGCAAGAAGGGATGGTACAGACGGGACAACCGCGGGAATGACATTGGGTACAAGAACTATGCCCTTCCCGCTTCTAGCAAGAAGGCCTTATGGGAGCATTCATGGAGGATAACCGATGTGTAGATGTTACCGCTTTATCGCGCATTTCCGTTCATTTTACTGGTGTCGTCGTATAAAGCTGTGCACGATTTGAGCAAGTCTTGCGCTCTACAACTAACAAGTTCGAACATAGAGAATGCCTGCAACAACGGTATAATTTGATGTTTCGAAGATTTTGATTTGGTAAGACTGTGGGAAATTGGGTAGTGGCGCAGACTATTCCGAGAACAATAAGAACCTCAAATCACATAGCGGTCACTAGTCAAGAATTACTTACCCTTGACACCTCCATCAAACGCGTCATTTGACGTGCGAAAAGTAACCGAGAACTTCCCAGCGATTAGCATAATCAACAATCATATTCATGTGTACGAACAAACAAAAAATGCAAGGTCCATGGTATGTATGTACAGACGAGGATGAAATCGAAAGCGAAGGATACAAAATACAAAATCAAAATCAAAACCCGAAAAAATGCGAATCGAAAATCGAAGGAAGCCACCCCAGGCTCACATATACACGCCAGTGTTCACAATTTCCGGCTTAACACACCCACGCTTCCATCGCTCGTATGACTGACAGTACGCTTGCAGTGGCCAATACACCGGCAGCGCAACATCAACCGTCCTGAGCTTCTCCGCACCGGCGAATATCTTCGTTATCGTCACTGCATCTCCCAATGGGACCGGACTCGTTTGGGAGCCCCACTGTGAAGAAAGCTTGAGCTCCTCCAAGCGTGGAAGCTGGCAGAGATATCCCAATCATCAGGCTGCATGAATACGTTAGGTAGAGTAAGTGAATGTCATGAGATACGTACCTGAATGCCAAAGAGTTCAAGCTGCTCGACGTTGGTGAGATGCTCTGCGATGAGTCCGAGTGGATGACGATGGAAGTGACCACCCAGTTGAAGATGTTGCAATTGTGAGAGTGCGGAGCTAGAGGCGACACGTCAGGATTTTTCTCATCCGTGACGCTCGATATCCAGTGGAGATGGGTGACGTGTCTTCCCGGAAGGAGAGCTTGAACGGCAGAAAAGTTCCCACTCAATGTGGTAAGCTCAGGCAGTGCCTCCGAGGGAATAGCTGTTTGCTGCTGTTCTGAGCACTGGAGATTGAGTACAGTTTTCAGGTGCTTCTGGGACGCGAGGAAACTCGACAAATCGCTCGATGGACACAACCAGTCGAGATATTCCAGTTGAAACGCGCAATCAGTGGGCAACTGCGCTGCGCGACACTCGCCGACACCGCGGAACACGAGGGTTTTGAGATTGGGGAGGGAGCGGAGTGCAATGGGGAGGAGTTGCCAAAACTCGTGGTCGTCGCCGATGTAGGAGCGCAGAATGAAGTGAATGTGTCGTACAAGCCGAGCGACACGGGGGCAGGAGGTGAGGTGTCGGAGGATGTGGGTGTAGGACTGCACGTTGTGAACATTGTCGATCGTACGGTAAAGCACGCGTTCTGCTTCGACGTTCAGGACTTGCGATGACAGTGCGAGTGATATAAGAGTTCGTCGGTCACTGATGCATTCAACGATGGGGCGGTAGAGCTCGAGGGGGATACGGGTGGACATGATGATGAACGAAGATGTCGGTTATAGTTGCTCCAATGGCAGAGTATAACAGACGCGTCACTCACAAGAACCAGCAGCTGAGGGAGCGAAAGCGGGCGTTGCAGCTCGACCACAAAAAAAGACGCTGCGTTATATACGGCGCGGACATTATGGAGCGACGAAAGACAATAGAGAATGGCAAAAGCCGGAACTCGCCCGGACCTGAGGCGTGACGTACATACATTGCTCTCCCCGAAAGATTCATGCACATTTGTCGCGATCGCTAAACAAAAGAGAAACCCTATTCCAGGCGTTACTGTCTGTGTGCCTTTCACGTCAAAGCACAAAAGTTCCGGTGACGAGGGCCACATATGGTATCAGCATTCATCTGAACTCGAGTCAAATTTCGAACTGTGTGGCTTTGATGCACAAAGGTTGAAATGGTCCAGTAATCTCCATTTAACGCGGCAATCTAAATTGTGCACACGACAAATAGTACCCTGTGATTATGTGAGAATGTTTAAAGACAATTAGAACAATAAGACGAGACATACGGGTGGTCGCTAGAGTGACTCCGAATGATGTTAAGATGTTGGAGTCGCAGGGTTGCAGGCCATATCTGATCTCTGGTCGGGGCCTCGAAGTGTGCTAAATTCTTGCGGTCGTGGCGAAGAGGCATTCAATGTTCAGACACGCGTATGCCTCGTGTAGTTGGAACGAATTCTTCTCGGCAGAACTGAGGCGAATAGAGATAGCCGTCTGCCTGTTGACGTGAGGAGACAGCAGACTTGCAGAAGCAACGGCAGAAACTTCAGTGCTGTTCCGTAGTGAACGTCTGTGTGAAACGCCGAGGACACACGCAGCAATGGGTGACGAGATTGTCTATACATCAAGCGCCGATAAGATGGAGCAAGAGATCTGGATCGTGAAGCAAGCAAGCGAGGACACGCTACAGCACGCTACATATCAGTATTGAAAGACGCGGGGGAACATCTTTGATTCGCATCAAATCCAACATTCAATATTTATTTATCAACGGGGTCAACCTATGGCACACCTTGCTGAGTTTTAGCGCGATTTTGTAGTCTCCAGGGGCGTTTCTAGCGTTTTCCAAGTCTTCTCGGCGCATATATGCGCGTTTTCTGAACGTTTTCTGATGCTTTTCGACGCATATATGCGCGTTGTCCAATGCTTTCCGACGCATATAGGCGCGTCTTTCACTATTCAAGCGAGGCCAAAAATTTGAGATGATGGTCAGGAGGAAAGGCTGACATCAGCGACGTCGAGGTTCTTGCGTCCATCCATCACCGAGTCACATAATTCCATTCAGGCTTTGCCGCCATGGCCTCGTCCTCGACACCGTCGTCCCCAGCGTTGCCCGCCAAACTTACCGGCCAGCTCGACGTTCTCCTGATTGACAACTTTGACTCGTTCACCTGGAATTTATACCAGCAGTTATGTCTCCTAGGCGCCAAAGTCGAGGTCATCCGCAACGACGAAATCACTGCCGAGGCATTTCCCCTGCTCAAGATGAACTCACTCATCATCTCTCCTGGTCCCGGTCATCCACAGACTGACTCCGGCATCTCTCGCGCAGCAATCGAGTATTTTCAAGGAAAACTGCCTATCTTTGGTGTGTGCATGGGGCTGGAATGCATAGTCGATGCCCTGGGCGGCGAGATTGCGTGAGTATTGCCGCTCTACGTTCGTGCAATGTACTGAACACCAAGTATAGTTACGCCGGAGAGATCATGCACGGAAAAGTCAGCCGAATACGCCACGACGACCGGGGTTGCTTCAAAGGCATCCCTCAAAGCATCAAATCGACGCGTTATCACTCCCTTAGCGCTGCCCATACCTCTTTACCCGCAGATCTCGCCATCTCCGCCACAACTGAAGAGTCGGGCGTCATCATGGGCGTTCGCCATCGAAAATATACGATTGAAGCCGTTCAATACCACCCCGAGAGTATTCTCAGTGAAAACGGCGACAATCTAATGCGCAACTTTTTATCTCTTCGCGGCGGCACTTGGGAAGAGAATCCTGAATCCAAAGTGCTGGACTCTTCCTTGCCTCCTTTCCTTGTCGAAAGCGCGTCCAAGAACGGATCCAAACATTCACACAGGCTGCCTTCGATCTTGGAGAAAATCTATTCTCAGAGATTAGCAGACGTCGCTCACGCGAAGGGAACGGCTGGTTCGACTATGGCCGATCTCCAAACTCTTCATTCTCTAAACATCGCACCGCCATTGATACCCTTCGTCCCGCGACTTAAAGAAGGCGTCAAAGACCACCCGGCACTCATCGCCGAGGTAAAGCGCGCGTCACCATCAAAAGGACCGATTTCCATATCCACATCTCCGGCCAGTCAAGCACTGACATATGCGTTGTCCGGCGCCAACACCGTATCTGTGCTCACTGAACCTAAGTGGTTCCTGGGTAGTCTTCCAGACATGTTACACGCACGCCTAAGCGTCGGTAATCTCCCCAACCGCCCCGCCATCCTTCGCAAGGATTTCATTCTTAGTCGATATCAGGTTCTGGAGTCGCGTATCTGGGGCGCCGACACCTTGCTTCTCATCGTCGCCATGCTACCCGAGCTCCTTCTGCGCGATCTATACAAGTACAGTGTGGAGCTCGGAATGGAGCCTCTCGTGGAGGTCAACAACGCAAAGGAGATGGAATTAGCGTTATCACTCCCTGCTAAGGTGATTGGTATCAATAATCGCAATCTACATGATTTCAAGGTTGACATGGACACAACGAGCCGGCTGCTCGATATGGCGAAGGGGCACGACGTTGTTTTGTGTGCTCTCAGTGGCATCTCGAGTGCGGCGGAAGTCAATAAATACGCTTCGCAGGGTGTTGGAGGCATCCTGGTTGGCGAAAGCCTGATGCGCGCCAAGGATCCTGCTGCATTCATTCGACAACTCTTCGCAATTCCTCCCCGTCCGGCTCTGCAGCCACCACACTGGTTCGCCACAGCTCCTCTGGTCAAAATATGCGGAGTGCGATCGGTCGATGAAGCGCTAGCTGTCGCTGAAGCAGGTGCCGATATGCTGGGAGTGATGTTCGCTGAAAAGTCCAAGCGTTGCGTCACTGTTGATGTTGCTCGCCAGATCAGCGAGTGCATCCGCTCGTTGCGGTTCGCAGCAGGACCCGCTGATGCTGCGCTCCCTGAAGAAGAACTGAATACCCCTTGGTTCACTTCCCATGCGAACCGACTTACATCAAATACCTCTGTGCCGCTCGTGGTGGGCGTCTTTCAGAACCAGCCACTTTCGTTGATTTTGAGCGTCGTGGCGCAGTGCCAGCTAGACGCGGTACAGCTGCATGGCTCCGAACCTGTAGAGTGGGCGAAGCAGATACCCGTGCCGGTTATCAAGGCCTTCCATGTCGGGCGCGCAACGGGTGTGGATGGGATAACGCGGGGAGGCTCTCACCAGTTTGTGTTGTTGGACAGCATGCGCGACGATGGGAGCGGGGTGAGTGGTGGATCAGGGAAGGTCATGGATTTGGTGTTTGCGAAGAGTGTGGTGGATGCAGGAGAGATTGTGCTTGACGGTGGAGCATCGTACAAAGTTGCAGACGCTACGTCGGTGGTGGAACAGGGAAGTGAAGAGGACACCTTGAAATCTGTTGAAGCTGCTGTTCAAGATGGAGATTCGGCGGTGGTTGTTGACACTTTGACTCCTCCTGTTGTGGACGCCGACCCTCCTTCAACGCCGACACCTTCATTAAGGCGGGGATCTTTCAATGGACAGACACCGACAATATCGAAGTATCCTCTTCCTGTCATTCTTGCGGGTGGTCTTACGCCGGAAAATGTGGCTGAGGCTATGGAACAGGTTCATCCTTGGGCTGTTGATGTTAGTGGAGGTGTTGAGACGGAGGATGGTAATGCGAAGGATCTTGACAAAGTCCGGGCTTTCATTCAGAATGTCAAGGGCATTTCGAGGTTGTCTGTCAAGCAGACGTCCGAAGATCATTAGAGTAGAAGGTGTATTTTCTGTGTATTTATTGATGTATTCGAGTTGAGGCTCAGCAAAAATTCGGTTGACATCCTTGAGGGTCTGCTGTGAGTCCTTGGGGCGGTAACATGCCTGCGGGGCGGGTCAGGCTTATTATGGCAGGGATGCATGAGGAGGATACACATTTCTCTCAGTTTGCTGTTGCCTGCAACGGATTCAGACTTGTATTTTCATTAATCTTTGACTGTAGTTACACTGTGTTGTACATTGCCATTGTATATTACCACAGTTGACATTCATCAAACTCCATTGACATTGTATCTTAAGTTAGGCCAGCTCTATTTTGTCAATCCCTTTAACCTGTGTCAATGAAAAAAACAACAGAGGTCACTGGAAACAGTCATTTCTTGACCTTGACAAAGGTTGACACTGTTGGCTTGGTCTAATATTGGTGAACAGACTCTGGCATTTTCACTGAGGCTGGAAGACGAAATAGCTGTGCTGTTTTGCTTGCGCATGGTTACTGTAATGTGTTAATCCGGTACGACGACCATCTCTCCCGCCACCTTCATGGTTAGGATACCCAATGACGACCGTTGAAATCCCGCCCTGCGCGACGCGCCTTCCCCGCAAGTCTGACAAAGTTAAACAGACATCTCCCAGAATTCGCACCTCCCTTCCTCACCCAGAACCGCCAATAGATGGCAAGCCGCCGCCAGTAAATGCGCCCATGTCACCTACGAAAAGTGCAGCGCTGAATCTGCTACCGAATCTCCTCATGTCGTCTGTACCGAGTGCACCCCAGAATGCCACTGGTTCCCCGAGGGCAAAGAAAGGCGACAAAGTACCTCTGATGTCCGCGAAAGACCCTCTGTCTATACCGATAATGTCAGTCAACTTTCGGCGGTTTGTGTCCAAGGTCGGCGCGGTATTTTGGATGCAGGACCGAGTAGAGGAGATTGTAATGTGGAGGCGGGGATGGAAAGTGACGACGACTTGGATGGCCGCGTATGCTTTTCTCTGTGAGGCAGAAGTTCACGTCGTATGAGCTACTCTGACTTAAGTGTTAGGTTACTTTCCTCGACTGCTTTTCCTCCTTCCCCAAATCATCGTCATTGGTATCACACTCGCGACATACAAATATACGCCGGCCATGTCTACTGCATCGTTGTTAGATCCTCCTGCAGCGCCAGATACGACTTCGGAAGGCTCGGTGGACTGGCAGGGCAATATTCAAGCAATCCAAAATTTGATGGGAACATTGTGAGTACAACTCCATCTTGCATGTACCAGTATTCTTACTGTTCTCTAGCTCGGATGGCTACGACGCAGTTCACCCTTTCGTTCTCCACCTAACCCACAGAACACCCTACACCCCCTACATATTCACAGCACTAGTCCTGAGTCTCATACCTGGTATCATACTCGTCTCTCTCCCATACCTCCCTATTCGGGCTATACTTCTAGTTGGAGGACTGGCCCCATTCTTTGTTACTAATCCCTACATCCAGTACTGGATCACTTCTATGATGAATCTTCTACACAGCGACACCGATTTGAGATGGCTTCGCCAGAAAGCTGGTCTGGACACAAAGCTCCCTCTCACCAGCTTCGCACAACGGTTCCTTGATGACAACAATCTCACTGACGCCTGCTGGACCGCACCGAAACGCGAGGTAGAGCTCTTTGAGAATGAGAGGCTGGTGAAACTGTCTAGCGCCGATGCCGAGGTCAACGAGTCAGCATGGAGTAAAGCGAACTTGCACAGCGATGAGCGAACTGCATGGACGCGTAGGCAGGACGGGTGGAATGATGGGTCCGTGAGGTAAACACTCGTTTCCTTCCATTGCGCGCCGCTAACTCCGGGTTTTCTCAGCAGCACGAATTTGACGTTTTCGCTGGATCCAGGATGGGCTTTTGTGGAGACGGAGGATTGGCGGCTGGACGTGGACGCGTCGTGGAGCCCGCAGGGCGGCGATGCGCATGGGTGGGTGTATACGAATACGTCGTGGCTTGATCCGAGGCCGTATTTCTATAAAGATGCGGCGGTGACGAGGAAGCGGAGATGGACAAGGCGGATATGGTATGATGCAGCAAAGGTCTGATGTTGTGTGTAATGTACTTGTAATAACAGGAGGGTGTACGGACTTTTACAACGCATGCAGCCTCGTAAACAAAAATCGGGAAATCTAGATGCAATGCTGCACCAGTCCTTGTGTGCCACGCAAGTTTTCTCATTCCTACCAGCAAAACCTGAATAGATCTGGTGTTTTGCGTTCCGTCAAGTTTACTTTGCGTCAGATTGGCGGGGCTCAGGTCTCTCGGTCAAGAGGAGCAAGTACCGGGAGGGGGGGGGGGGGCGGAATCTGTTGCAAGCGCAGTGGCTTGTAACTACGTACAGTACAAGATTATATAGTAGATAGATTAATAAAAAGTGTATTCAAAAACAATGAAACAATACCGAAGAGTACTCAAAACAAAAATGATATATTATTGGTCTGACTAGGGAGACTAACCGAAGAGCGCGACAATGCGAATCGCGAGTCCAAATATTTGCATGGCAAAGCTCGAACCCCATCATTTTGGACATGGAAATGCCTATCTACATAAGCCTTTGCCTAGGTGAGACTTGAATACCTATCACAAAGACCATGGTGGTCAAGCAAAGGAAGCAATTGCAACGTCCAAAGGCGGATGTACGTGCAGGAAATCACGGTACCGCGCCACGCGCATCACTTGACTAAGTTCTGTTTCAATTTGTCACCCAACTGTCTTCCTGCCACCATCACGCGAATGGCGCATACCATTCTCCCGTTACCGGGACCGCCCAGTCATACGCGTCCACCATTACAACTATGGGGATCTGGATTGAACAACTTTGGGCAATTGGGCATGGGCGAGAATGTCAGCGACACAAACGACAAGTTGAAGAGAAACCTGTGGGCTGAAGAAAACCTTACTTCAAATCTCTTTGGTTCGAAGCTATCGCGGCAGGAGGAACACATATTCTTCTCCTCGATGAAAATGGCGCCGTTTGGATTCCCGTCTCGTTCTTTCCACCTGGTGGCTGATTTACGGTTCAGGTGTGGGTGAGTGGCAGCAATGACGATGCGGCGTTCAATCCTGTGGCGCGGGCGAAGTTGGCGAGCTCGGGCGTAAAGTCCCAGAGCGACGTCGAATCAATGGTACCACGCCCAAAAGAGTCATCCTCAATGAGGAAAAGCAACAGTTGTCGACTCATCGGGGCCAGGGCGCACGCTTCCTTCCCTGTTGACGCACCTGGGACTGAATGGCGATTCCCACAGCCGGCGTTTTGTATGCCTAAGGCAAAGCGAACAGCGGGGAGCTTGGTCTGCACTCTGATGTGGCGAATGCAGAATCGCCACGGGTGGTTGTACATTCTGGTCGCGCGCTGAGGCCGTGGCAGAAATCATACTCCCTGTTTAGTGCGAGAGAGAGCGGTTGTCGTCGATCCCTGTACTCCTCGAATCAATAACTAGTCTATTTCTTCAACCGGCGCGCAGCCAAATTGACTATCACCCGCACGAAGCCAAATGATGACTAGGTCCTTGTACTACGAGTTGATGCTAGCAAGAACATTATACTAACACCTCTGGATTAGCATAGTAAGGAAATAATGAACACCTACCGATAGTTCGTTGGGACTTGCGCATCCGACGGCGGCATTCCAAAAATACACGGTGACACAGCGTAATGGCGGAGCCGATGTTGAGGTTGTCGGCAACCGACGGTGGGAGCCTCGCTGTCGAATGTGACACCGTCATCCCGCAAGCGCTGCCATAAAAACAAAAAGGTAAGTTACCCCGTGAAAGACACTGAAAAATCTGCGTACCTTTACTCGCTTGGAGAGCGCCATCTCCAGGAATGAACAACGGCTAGGGAAACGTCAATTCGGAGACTGGAGAGATTGTCTACTGCGTTCAGCGAAGCGATCCCTAGCAAGGGTTGTGTCTTGGGATGATAACTGAAACAACCGTGAAGGGGCGTAGAAGAAAAACACGACGACGGCGTACCATGTAGAAATTTAGTTGAGCTTGAGTCAAAGCTCAACGGGCGGAGATATCTACCAGAAGGTCAGTCAGTAACATTTGAAGCAGAATCAAAGTGTACCAAGAATCCGTCGCTCAGATGAGCCGATATCCGTCCCAAAGTGTCCTTCAGTAATGTAGTATCATCGCGTATGAAAGTGCATCCGTATTGTCGTCGTAACCTGTGTAAAGCGTTGACACAGAAGAGTAGAAGTAACAATTTCAGTACTACGGGCTAAGATTAGCGCACGGGTATAGAACAACACGACAATTGAAGAGAACGTACTTGTCCTGTTCAGGCTAGGAGCAAGGCCGGCTTGAATGGTCAATGTAGCCGGCGTGCAACGCGTCCTGGACGTAGTTCAGACGCGGCAGGAAAGTTGACATTGGTTCGGTCATTGAATGAAAGAGTCGAGCTGAAAGAAGAAACAGTCAGTATAGAGAAAGGGCAAGACAGTAGAAGTAGACTACGCACCGTCAAATTTTATACGTAGTTCTTCAGCATTGCTAATGTTTCCTTCGACGTCGTTGGGCGAGAGCGCGCCTTGACGTCGTAGTAGCATTGACCACGAGGTACCTGCAAAGTCGATTGGTCCAAGAGATAGAAATAAACGGTGTAAGCCTTACAGATAGAACTACCGCGATCAGTCGACTACGGGCACTGAAACGTCTAGAAGGCCATAAGAAGGCGGATATGGGAGCGTAGTGTGCAACGTACCGTAGAGGAGGGTCACTGGTTGATTGAAGTGTGATGACTAGTGCGCAACGATGAGTAGAGAAAAAAAATACAACGTGAAATCACGCACTACAGCGAGTAGGCCCGTCTGGCATTACGTTTTAGCGTCCAAAGGGATTACAAGTGCTGCACGGGGCGCCGTCAGAGTCGCCAATATTGAAGTGGGGGGCGCTCACCGCGTAAGCCTGAACATATGGTTAGCCAGGTGGTCGACGATGACGAGGGCGGAACCTTACCAGTGTTAGTCGTCGACGTCGAGAGCGACTAGAAAAGGAGTGAGGTGAGAAGGATGATGGTGGTAGGAAGGATACCCACGGTTATGATCATCAACAGACTAAGCGGTCACGTTTTGACGCGTCGGGAGCTCGATGGCGGCGGCGTCGTCGTGACAGCGACGAGTACAGGTGGGATATTGTGTGGATGAGAGATAGAGAGAGAGAGAAGTATGAGAGGAGGAAGGAGAAGAGGAAAGGAAGTAGGGGATGATGGGTTTCAATCGCAGAGTTCCATCGCCTTTTATTGCGTTTGGAAGGCCGCTGGTTCCGCCTAAGACGTAAACACGTTTCGGAAATCGAACGCCGTGGAGCGAGAGCGTTTGTCTGGGCGGAGACTTCGGAACCTTTTGCACAATTATTGTGCCGCCACGCGGGATCGTTTCCAAGCTTCTGCGCGATTTAATCTCCCTGGGTACTTGACCCTCGGAGTAGACTATTCAAAGTCGTAGAATGTGAGCTGTGAGGGTAGTCAGACACTGTCAAAACCTACTGGACCCAAACCACCACAACTTACCCTCTCCTCGTTAATACACTCTTCATGTATTTCCGTGCCATTCTACTATCTTCCAGATTCCAGAACGCTGGGATCGTTTCAAGGACCCTGCATAAATGATTGCCGTCAAACGAAGCCGTTGGAGAAATGGAGAACTCGAAAACTGACAGATCTGTTTTCTATGATGCAAGATGTGCAACGCTTCGGGTTGCTAAATGATCCGTTCTGAGCACGGAGCGAGTTTGCCGTCTACATTCGAAATGAGTATCACAGGGTCAGCAATTAGAAGCAGTCGAGCGACGGAAAAGGTATACACCTTTTCGTGCGACACTGAATTCTGGTTCAGTAATGAGTATATTTGTTTCTCGGAGATAAAGACATTGGAAGATGACTGAGATAGAGTTCATATAGGTGTGCAGACCATCAGATCGCGTAAATTTGGGCGGGAAATGCGATTTGACCAGAGGCATTGGAGGGATGGAGGAGGAGGTCGGCCGCTGTCGTCATTTCCCCGCATCCAGGAGAGTCAAGATAAGATTGTCGAGTCCCTCCCTATACACGTCACAGGGTCCAGGAAATCCTCATGCTATCGATAGACAGGGTCCTAACCGCCTTCCAGCAGCGTTGACGCGAAAAGTCGTGTTTACAACGCGTGTAGTCGCCCAAGAAGTATCAGAATCCATGTTACGTAAGTCATAGAGTCGCTTCCAAGTAGTATTTAGGTGTCCGAGAGTCGTGGTAGAGCGAGAGAGCAGAGGCACGCGTTGTGTAACTAGCGCAAGATCAGACTTGACGTGGTTTGAGTTCAAGCAGTACCGATCACTTGGGGCTGCTTGATCTAGATCTACCACTTCAACGGCGACATTTAACCGTCAATTCCGAGACGTTTGAAGGTCTGGAACGTCTACACAACTGGATATACCCACTTGACGTACGGAAGAATTATCCCGTTTCAACACGGGATATCCACCTTCGCGACATTACGAACATCAAGGTCAGGGTTCTAACTACGGGTTCTACAAGTTTCTGGGTCGCCCTGGACAGAAGTTTTCGCGAAGTCGTTGAACGTTTCGGCAGTATTGAAGTTGTTGTTAATGTCTACATGTGGTGTAGTGGTTAGTTCGTTGACTCCTCTCAATCGGGGTCTTTCTTGTGTTTTAGTGGGGACTCGTATAGCTTCCTGCACCCTACTTTGGGCATTCCTTGCAGCTCTAACGGGTCTCTAGCTCGAGATACAGATTATGCATTCAACTCTGGCATTTCCAAAGGTTAAGTGGTAGTGACTAACTATTCATGTACACTTTTTCTTACTTTTGCGCAGTGGAGATATAGATAAAACGAATATATTTAGTGGAGAACTACAACAGGAAGTTTTTGAACAAGTTGTATCTACACGAGTATGCGAGTTAACGCGGCGGCGCTATGGCGCCACATCATTCATCCATCACCCCCAAGCCTTACCTGAGAATCAGTCATTGATTCATGTGCAAGCAGAACAACGAGGCGGCGATGCAGTCGCCGTTGTTTAAATCTATAAATTTCATTTAATTCCATAAAACAATCAAGAAAATATGGATATCCAAACCTTCTGGCACGGTCAATCAAATGATAGTGAAGGCTGCGCCCGCCGATAATGGCAGCGACGATGCATACGACACTAACAGTCGTTATACAGAAGCCCCATCGTATCCAGTTCGTCGCCGTTGAAGTCGAGTTACAAGTGTGGCGTTAAGGTGGTCCGTTCCAAGGCAGTGAGAAGCGAGCAGCGCGAGCGCAGCGGCGGCATCGCTGCTGGTCACTGCCACTGCAAATTACTTGTAATTACCCACTAGTGATGAGTATGTCAGGGATACAAAGGAAACTCACGCAATTGAAGGTCGCCGTATGTCCAAATTGGACAATACCTCCAAAATTCGAAAGATCCAGATCGTCATCAATAGCGCAGCTTATCCGCAAATGCGTCAAGAAATTGCCGTAGGTCCATTTGGATGGGAAGCAGGCTCCAGTGGAGTAAGGCGAACGTTCCTGTGGCCTCGTGAGGTACAGAAGAGTTGATTCCGAAGGGAAACATACCAAATTTGATGGGAAAAACTCTTTGACGCTAGCTGCAATTGATGTCAGTGAAACCCTTAAAAATGAGCCATGGATTCTCACAATTTCTCCAGAAGAAAAGCCGGGCCCGCGAGGCCACATCACGCTGTAGATGCCAGGATTGTCAAGTTAATCGAACAGAAGACTCAAAGTTGGGCGCTAGAGACGGCTGCGCGTGCGGCGCAGAGGCCGCGAAGCGGCCGATAATCCTTAGGCATACGGTCAATGTCAAAGAAGTGAAATTCATCGAAATCACGCACCAAACAAAGTGTATGTCCTTATAGTCAAGCTGACGGAAACAGAAATCATCCTCGACTCGGAAAAACAATGCCAGCGAGTTTACCCTTCGCAATGTCAAGCTCTGCTCAAAGAAAGTGCCGACGCTACACAAAGCGAGATAGTTTGTGTGACATGATGGCGCCTATTTGATGATGAGCGTGTTATAGCGCCAAGACAAAGAGATAAAGACGGGATAAACTCCGAAAGCAAACCGTTAGAAAGAGCTGGTAAAAACAAACGGAAATCACACACATTTTTGCTGGAGACAAAGCGTGTCCGGTGATGAGAGTGATTGCCGCTTGAGTTGCAGAACTGCGCGTCCGGCAGAGTCACGGAAGAGATAGACAGTGAAGGCGCGTAAGATCCTCGTCAAGGCGCTTGTTGAAACTGGTGTTGTTCTGAATCAGCAGAACCCAGAAATCCAGGAAGACGAAAAGGTAGCCGGATGAACATCCACAGAGAGCTGATTCTGCTCCAAATGTCGTCAAGAATTGATTCCAAACACATCAAATGAACGCACCTTTTGGCCAAATCCAAAACCTCTGCGGCGAGCAGAACCGCGATGCCCAAAGACGTAAGTGATTAATTTTAAGGAGTCGTACATCCAAGCGAGATAATTAGATGACACGTCGTACCTGGGAGAAATCAGCTTCAAACTCGGAGGTGATGATGGTTCAGGACGAACCTTGCGTTTCCAATTTTAGACACGCGCAATTGAGTTGACTTCTTCTCCGCCCGTCATGTCAATCTACTCCTTCGTGAGCCCTGGACCGCCTTGACCCTTGACACTTCTGGAAGTCGTGGCAACTTGCCTCGGTGGACGTTTTCGGGAGTTCCGGAGTGCTCTGGTGGGACTTTTCGCATGCCTCGATCAGCCCAAAATGAACGTCAAGACTAACACAACGACGCACCTGTGTCTTGACTATCCCCTGTTCTGTCTGGAATGTCTTTCCAGTCCTCAGAATGTTAACACGGATTTGGACGGGTTGAATGACTATCACGCCTCAGTGCGCCGCCTCCCTGGATACAATGTTCAACTTACGGGTCCCACTTTGCCCGTCGTCTCTCAACCAAGGCTCAACATGGTGAAGCCGGTTCTGGAAATTTTAAGCGGACGTGGCTCAATGCTGTCTCAAAGACATGTTAGCTTCACCGGCACTCTCCTGTACACCTCAAATCGAAACCGGATTCTGGACGCATTGAGCGGGTCTGCTATGACAAAACTGAAATCTGACGAACGTCTTCTCAGCGCATTGGGTAACGAGTTGCTTCCGAATCCGAAGCCGGTTCTGGATGACATGAGGAACACCAACTGACGACTACTGGTCTTTCTGCGTGTCTCGAGGCCGACTGCTTCCTGGATGTCTTTTGAGCTCGAGATACATGTTCAAGCCAAGTAGGTTACCGTAGCGTGTTGACACGAAGAGCGGAAAGGTAAGTGCTCGGCCTGTCTTGTTGTTGACCTAGTCAAATGTTGTAGCGGGAAAACAGAGTCGACGGCAGTTCTGTGTGTACGATACAGTACCAAACATGGAGATATTTTGCGTTTCCAGGGTTCAAACCGCGCTTCCGAAGACCCTGAACGGCTTGTTGCATGTCAATTTTCTCTTGCAGGTCGTTCTAAATGATAATGCACCTTCATTCTGCTTGCTGGGATGTATTTTCCGAACCGAATGATACCCACAAGTGCGGGGGCGAGCTGTGAGCGAGGGCGAGTATACGGCTGACTCAAAAATAGCTCGCTGGCGCCTAGATCTGTCCCTTGACTTTGCAATATTGGGAGACACGGAGGCCAAGATACTTTGAGCTTGTCTTTGAGGATTCGGACAGAATTTGGGCACATTATTCAAACGGTTCAAAAGAGATGAATTGAGACTTTGAAATGGTGCTACAAACAAGTCAGATGGACAGAAGAAGTGTGGCGCATTTCGGTGTGCCAAGTCCGGACTCCAACTTGACGTCAGCCGTCCGATTCAGCATCAGACGCCGTGTTTGTTGAACAAACAATCTTGAAAGGGTATATAAGGAGTGCGGACAGAGCCAGAGACCCCATCGTCCTTCTCTCCATCTCTAGGTAAGTCTGAACACTTTGATTCCCACAAATGGCACTTGTGCTCTGAAACCCATTTATTCACCCCGGCTCTACGAGAAATGGCTGGTCGCCTGGTAGATGGGTGGAAGACACGAGTGTTAGACGTCCCACATGGTGGTGCGCCGTCCTTGGACGTTCGTACAAAGTCCTCCTCTTGAGGCCATCGGTCTAATCAACCGATGCGAACCAAGAGAATCCTCGAGCCAGCGGGTTGGCTCGGGGATTCTTTTTGGTTCAAGGGGCCCGTCAGGCCGGACCCATCACATCCGTATGTTGTTTGAATTTACGGACTTGGCTTGATTTTCGCATGTTTGATTTTTTAAATACGCGTTCAGAATGATTCTGAGTTGTACAGCTAGCTTATATACAATGTATTTTACGATTAGAATGTAATTTACGAGGCGATACGAGCAGTCAACGACGAGATTTTTAATTTCGACTGAGCAGCCCTGCACAGCCACACAACACGCTTCCATCCAGTGTTGTTCAAGCTAGTAGCGGTCACGCAAAGCTACGGCTAGTGACTATAGCCACCGCGGCGGACTGATCCGGTAGCTTTGGTGTAGCTGGACAGCCGGCAATTGCCGAAAGCCCTGCCAGGCCGCGCTACCTCTGCTGCTCGGGCATTGTGATGTGTTGCGGGTGGCTGAGCTGATTTAGATAGAGTAGAATACACAGAATACAATATAGCAAACATAAAGATTGATCTACACTGCGAAATGCTCCGTATCCGGGTCAATCTCCTCCTCACTATCATCTTCTTCACCATCCCCATCCAACTGCAACCACTCATAGACCAGGATTTCATTGTTGTAGACATCCTTGACATGTCTCTCAAACATCTAGCCAAAATGATGCGGAAAAATCGAGAAACTGAGCGAATGAGGGAGTATTCACAAAAAACGGTCCGGATAAGCTGATCAAATCCTGATATATGTCACGCGTTCTCACACATTCCGGCATCCGGCTCAAGCAATACCGATCTAGCCGCTGCCGCAGCTATTGTAGCTCAGTCACGGTGGCTATAGCCACGTCCCAAATCAGGAAGTTGGCTGACACTCAGTCACTATAGCTGATCACCACTGCTTCCATCGATAAGACGCCATCCACCCGCACACGGGAGGATGACCACTCGTGGACACCATCCACCGTGAAAAGATGCACCATCTGTCAAACCCGTCGCCATCAGAGGATGCTTCCTCCCTTCATGGTTAGGATACCCAATGACGACCGTTGAAATCCCGCCCTGTGCGACGCGCCTTCCCCGAAAGTCTGACAAAGCTAAACAGACATCTCCCAGAATTCGCACCTCCCTTCCTCACCCAGAACCGCCAATAGATGGCAAGCCGCCGCCAGTAAATGCGCCCATGTCACCTACGAAAAGTGCAGCGCTGAATCTGCTACCGAATCTCCTCATGTCGTCTGTACCGAGTGCACCCCAGAATGCCACTGGTTCCCCGAGGGCAAAGAAAGGCGACAAAGTACCTCTGATGTCCGCGAAAGACCCTCTGTCTATACCGATAATGTCAGTCAACTTTCGGCGGTTTGTGTCCAAGGTCGGCGCGGTATTCTGGATGCAGGACCGAGTAGAGGAGATTGTAATGTGGAGGCGGGGATGGAAAGTGACGACGACTTGGATGGCCGCGTATGCTTTTCTCTGTGAGGCAGAAGTTCACGTCGTATGAGCTACTCTGACTTAAGTGTTAGGTTACTTTCCTCGACTGCTTTTCCTCCTTCCCCAAATCATCGTCATTGGTATCACACTCGCGACATACAAATATACGCCGGCCATGTCTACTGCATCGTTGTTAGATCCCCCTGCAGCGCCAGATACGACTTCGGAAGGCTCGGTGGACTGGCAGGGCAATATTCAAGCAATCCAAAATTTGATGGGAACATTGTGAGTACAACTCCATCGTGCATGTACCAGTATTCTTACTATTCTCTAGCTCGGATGGCTACGACGCAGTTCACCCTTTCGTTCTCCACCTAACCCACAGAACACCCTACACCCCCTACATATTCACAGCACTAGTCCTGAGTCTCATACCTGGTATCATACTCGTCTCTCTCCCATACCTCCCTATTCGGGCTATACTTCTAGTTGGAGGACTGGCCCCATTCGTTGTTACTAATCCCTACATCCAGTACTGGATCACTTCTATGATGAATCTTCTACACAGCGACACCGATTTGAGATGGCTTCGCCAGAAAGCTGGTCTGGACACAAAGCTCCCTCTCACCAGCTTCGCACAACGGTTCCTTGATGACAACAATCTCACTGACGCCTGCTGGACCGCACCGAAACGCGAGGTAGAGCTCTTTGAGAATGAGAGGCTGGTGAAACTGTCTAGCGCCGATGCCGAGGTCAACGAGTCAGCATGGAGTAAAGCGAACTTGCACAGCGATGAGCGAACTGCATGGACGCGTAGGCAGGACGGGTGGAATGATGGGTCCGTGAGGTAAACACTCGTTTCCTTCCATTGCGCGCCGCTAACTCCGGGTTTCTCAGCAGCACGAATTTGACGTTTTCGCTGGATCCAGGATGGGCTTTTGTGGAGACGGAGGATTGGCGGCTGGACGTGGACGCGTCGTGGAGCCCGCAGGGCGGCGATGCGCATGGGTGGGTGTATACGAATACGTCGTGGCTTGATCCGAGGCCGTATTTCTATAAAGATGCGGCGGTGACGAGGAAGCGGAGATGGACAAGGCGGATATGGTATGATGCGGCAAAGGTCTGATGTTGTGTGTATTGTACTTGTAATAATAGGAGGGTGTACGGACTTTTACAACCATTGGATGCAATGCTGAACTAGTCTTTGTGGAAGCTTCGTATCTCAGTTTGATTCCTACTACTAGCACCATCCAAGGCGACCAAACTTGCATAAATCTGATGCTCAGTTTTACTTTGGACATGGGGATGTCTATCTACACAGGCTTCACCATAGGAATCACAACGTCCGAAGGCGGAAATTATTATTTGCAGTGCATACGCGAAATCACGGTACCGCGCCACGCGCCATCACTTGACTAACTTCTGTTTGTCACCCAACTGTCTTCCTGCCACCATCACGCGAATGGCGCATACCATTCTCCCGCTACCGGGACCGCCCAGTCATACGCGTCCACCATTACAACTATGGGGATCTGGATTGAACAACTTTGGGCAATTGGGCATGGGCGAGAATGTCAGCGACACAAACGACAAGTTGAAGAGAAACCTGTGGGCTGAAGAAAACCTTACTTCAAATCTCTTTGGCTCTGTGCCCAACGCCGGGTTCGAAGCTATCGCGGCAGGAGGAACACATATTCTTCTCCTCGATGAAAATGGCGCCGTTTGGATTCCCGTCTCGTTCTTTCCACCTGGTGGCTGATTTACGGTTCAGGTGTGGGTGAGTGGCAGCAATGACGATGCGGCGCTGGGTCTACCTGAAGAGAGCGATATTCTGTACACCCCGGAACGCGTCCAGGCTCTTCTAGACGAAAACTTTCGTGCTGTCCGGATTGCAGCTGGGAGTACAGTCTCAGCAGCGATAAGCTCTGAAGGCCAACTTCGTGTTTGGGGAACCTTCAAGGTCTGAGGTACTCCAGAGCGTGTGTTTCGAGTCCTATAATGGGTTCACTTAGGATAGCAGAGGCCCTCTAGGATTCTCAACTGGACTGAAGCATCAATTCAAACCTTCGCCACTACTGAAATTTCCACAAAACCTCGAAAAATTCGTCTCTGTCGCTGCTGGTGGACATCATCTGATTCTTCTCACCTCCTACGGCAACGTTTACTCCTGCGGCGCCGGCGAAGTTGGCGAACTCGGGCGTAAAGTCCCAGAGCGACGTCGAATCAATGGCACCACGCCCGAGAAAGTAATCCTCGGTACCCGACGACGAAAAGCGACAGTCGTCGGGGCCGGGGCCCACGCTTCCTTCGCTGTAGACACAGAAGGCACCGTCTGGGGCTGGGGTCTTGATAACAACGGTGAGACTGGCACCGGCGGTACCAACCGCGGAAGCGATGCCATTGTGTTCACACCCACCCACGTCATCGGCCTCAGTGAAGGAGAACTGAACGGCGACCGCGTCGTGCAGATCTCGGGCGGCTCTAATCATTCCCTCTTTCTCACATCCAAGGGGCGAGTCTTCGCTTGTGGACAGTGCGACGTCGGACAGCTTGGGGTTGCACAGCCAGAGGACGTGAAATGCGTTTCGGTCCCCGTCGAAGTCCCGATGCCGGACAGCTGGCAGGATGATCCTGTGATGTCCATCTCTGCGAGCTCACGCGGAGGGATGGCGATTACTGCGGCTGGCGCTTTGTATGCCTGGGGCGAAGCGAACAGCGGGGAGCTTGGACTGGGCCCTGATGTGGTGAATGCAGAATCGCCTCGGGTGGTTGTGCGTCGTGCTGGTGGGCCTTGGCGCGCCGAAGCTGTAGCTTGTGGCGGAAATCATACTCTCTGTCTGCTGCGGCAAGAGTCTAAATTATAGCACCCCCCCCCGCCCCCCGTTTTCCCTCGATGCTGTGACAGGCTCACTTTTCCGGCGGCGACCGTGTTTCGTTGTTTCGCTCTCAACTCTCAAGCTCTGATTAGGTATCATGCTTTCTCGTTAAATACGTTGTATATAGATTTCGCAAAGTCGCGAACCTCTTGAATTGGGAGCCACGCCTTCGTTCATAACAGCCTTCCTTGGACTGGCAGCAGGAAGACACTATAATTTCAGGAGTTGGAGTAATGACTGCCTTCACCTATTTCGATTATCGAGACTAACGATAACCTTGCTATCGGACTACTGCACGCTCCTGCTCTCCGATATGAAAGACCGACTTTGTTTTGTGCCTGTCTGGGACAATAGGCACTTGAGGACGTACAATCTCTAACTGGGCGGCGCGATGAACACACCAATACATTCATTATATTGGACAGCTTACACTGGACTTGTTTCATTGGCGTTCAACTGGTGACTTGTTCTTTGACAGAAAAACGAAGATTACTGCTGGATCTGACCGAAGCAAAGAAGGACTTCAACTTCTTCGCACTCAAAACATGTCTAATGATGGTGCTCAAATGTCTTACGATGAGACTGAATACACTCACCTTTTCTTCAAAAGTCGGAGGTGTGAGTCTTCCTTGCGTTGAAGAACATGTTGGTGGACTTGGTTGTCTATAGAGATTGTTAATGGAGGCAGCTCCGTCGTCCACGTGCATGAACTTGAGTAGATCTTCCTCGGAACTGTCATCGTCCTCGTTGTAAAAGCATCGGAATAAGTTCACAAAATTGTGATTCAGGATTTGGCTTGCGGAAGGTACTTGGTCGTGGCTTAAGGGGCGAGTGGCTTGCGGGATAGCATATTGTCGGTCACCTCCCAGGCCAAAAGTGTGGGGTAGATTGTGGATAACGGACAAGCGGCCGACTTGCGAAGTCGAAATTGTGACGTAGAGGCGGTCGACTTGGGGGACATGAAATTTGGCGGCGTGTCCAAGTGAGGGAAGCCGTCCATTGTTCTAATCTTCTGACTAATCAAAGTTCAATTCCAAACTCCAGTGTTCATGGGGATTATAACGTCGTCGGCAAGAGCCGGAATCCAGATCTCATTCGCCACTCAGAGAAATGCTGACTTGGTGCCATTTTGATTCCTGGAGTGCTGTGTGACTACAGTATGGACTGCTTCAAGTTAAATGACCAGCTTTTTTATCAAGAACTGAGAGCCGCCAAGTGGTTCTGTATGTAGAGTAGTAGCGATCTCAATAAGCGCCGAGCGTAAGTAATGCCCCCGACGTTACTGCCTTTTCTGGCCCCCGGCCCGACCCTGAAGCGCCACACAACTTTGACCAGCCAAAAAAGGTCAGAACAATGGACGACTATCCCAATTTGGGTCGGTCCATTGTGCACAGCCCTGACACCCTCATCTATATAAAAGGACGTGCTGTGGACCTAAATGATACCTCATCCTTTCTTTCGCCCACACCACATTCCCACTCGTCTCCTCGCCCACACACATCATCTCACAGTTACTCTCTCACTGCCGCTCTGGACGACGACGACGCCTCAATTCAACTATCTCACGGAGGACAACCGCTGTTGCGCCTCAATCGACCGGTGAGTGTTCTGATAGCTCAATGTCATTGCAGTTAAACTTATTATATTCAGACTCACCCGCCTCAAAACCGGACGATCAATATACCGACCGACCAGCTTCTGCAAGCCGACCGCTCCCGCCACGATTTGCCTCCACCCCACAAGCCGACCGACGATACGAACTCCCGCAAGCCGACCGTTCACGAACACTCAACTCACGCCCTTGAATCCACAAGCCGAACTGACGACACGTTACTCCCGCAAGACAACCGCCTCTACGCCACCTTCGCAGACGACCGACTTTGTTGATCTGTTCCGACGACACGTTACTCCCGCAAGCCGACCGACTCTCGAAACAGCAAATTGACCTCCCGCAAGCCAACCGCTCACGACCACGATACACCTCGACTCGCGCCTTTGATTCCACAAGCCGACTCGATGACACGCTCTCCCGCAAGCCGACCGTCTCTACGCCGCACTTTTGATTCGCGGACGACTTTCTGTTCCACAAGCCGACCGACGAAACGTTACTCCCGCAAGTCGACCGCTCACCTCCGATTCTCAAGCACGACTCTCACCTCCAGTTCCACAAGCCGACCCGACGACACGCTCTCCCGCAAGCCGACCGCCTCTACGCCACACTTTCGAATCCACAAGCCGACCGACCACAATATCTCACGACTTCGATTCTCGATTCTTGATGCCCCAAGCCGAACCGACGAAACGTTTTCTCCGCAAGTTGACCGCTCCGCCCGCCTCTCTGGACAAACTCGCATCCACAAGCTGACTTGACGTCCTCAAGCACAATTTCTCGTACTTCGACACTGTTTCCACGACGAGGACGATCTTCTCAGACATGCTTGATGGACGACTGCCTTGACTTCTGTAGACGATCGACGTGACCATCAAGAACGCACCGAATTCTGGGATCTATGGATGATAACAAGGTGAGTGCATTCAGTTCCAATGCAATGCTTCTGAGCACTATCACAGGACACGTCCTAAGTGCGAAGAAGGTGAAGTTGTCCTTCTATTTCAGTCAGAATCAGCACTAATCCCCGTTTTATGTTGAGGTGCTATTATCTTCATCAAGACCCCGGAGCTCCCAAACGCTGGAAGAATCTATAGTGTAGATTGTTATGCCTGTCTGTCTTCCTTCGAGCCGTTATAAAATTCATGTTTGTTAGTCAAGTCCGAGTCATTGTCGTAGTCTGAAATAGTGCACTGTCGTCAGTGTAATAGCCGACCGCAAACGCGCGCAAGCTCCTTTAGAGGAGTCTATAGTGTAGATTGTGATGCCTCTTTTTCCCCTCGCGCCGTTGCAGAATCCAACTTCGTTGGTCAAGTCCGAGTCATGGTCGTCGAGTCTGACAGTGAGATAACGTGTCGTCGCAGAGATATGAGCGACGATAGCGCACGTCGAGTCTGCCAGAGTATTTGCAAGCTGCTGGTTGTAGGAAGTCAAGCGTAATGCCGGCGGCAACTCAATTTCGCCGGCTGGCTCTTACCGCCATGGTCCAAGGGCTTGCTTTCGTATTAATTCTTCTAAGCCAATTCTCTCTCATTTACTGCAACACTGAAATCATCAACTTTGGAGTAGAGGATGCTGTATCTTCTTTGGAGTATGCCGCTCCATATCACACTGGTGAGATGTATTGACTGACGTCCACCAGACCAGCCCAATTCCCCGTCGAGCTCAGTGCGGGTGCAAATGAAATACAGTCGGTTATTCTGTTGAATGAGACTGTCGAAGGAAGAGACACAGGGGACCTCTGGCTATCTCTAGATACCGGCGGTTCTTGGGACGCGTATGTCAGGTTTACGCTTAGGATATCTTGGGCTGCCAGTGTATGTTTCATTCACCACCTCCTTTGCGTCTGATTATTGAACTATACGTAGTATCCAACAGACTTCTCCATTAGTCTCTATAACCCACCAGGCGCTTTGCTTGAACGCGTCAAGTACGCGCATATACAAGCTGTTCACTCCGGTGGATTCACCCCGCCTGTTGACCGCAACTTGGATCCAATGCGTGTTACTTTTACTGTGATTCTTGAGCCCTTGGTGCTTGGTGTCCTCCCGGTGTCCGTTCAGCCTGTTCTTGTTTGCCTTGAGGTGATTGTATTCGGCGCGGTACTCGTTACGCCCAATATGCACGCGGTTCTGGCTAAGATGGCGATGGAAGCTAGAAAGGAGACTTTGTTTAAGGCTATGAAGAGGAAGTAAGATGCTTCTTGTTCCCGTGTGGTCAGTGGATCACATTTCTTATGATGTCTACGCGACGTTGACGTTTGCAGCTGCATTCGAGTCAGGCTGCGCTATAGACTTTGATCATTCAGCCTTCTGTAGCGATGATGATGGTGAGTTTGAGTCTCCACTTCTTTCTGGTCGTGCTCCTCTCAATGGGGTACATTTATGAAGATTTTGATACACTTCATCCATTGTATTGCCATCTGGAAGCAGGTTTTGCACCATACTGGGCTTCTTCAGTTGGTGTCTATACAGCTCGATTGCATACCACTTCCTTCCTTCGCCTTCGTCCAACGTTTAACCTTTTTTAGCAGGTTCCGCCCCATTGCCTACGATGCTGAATGCATTTATTTCGACCCGACAAAGGCTCATTTTGGAGTATGACGAGCTCCTCCCTGTAGACATGAAGCACCATGAAAACCGATTTCCACCAGTTGATCGTCCTGCGTATGACCTTATCTAGAGTGGCGTGTTGTGTCGATCGTCATCGTTGTCGGAGGATGAATGTGGACTAGGAGAATGTGTGAGTGGGAGAAAAGAAGAGAGTAAGTAGATATCTGCCTGAGGGCTCTTGTATACAAGAACGGATCAGGGCTGTGCAACAACACGAGCACGCACAAAGGACCCAAGTGGGGGTAGTCCACCATTGTTCTGATCCTTTGGCCGGTCCAAGTTCAGATGTTCCCGGCCAAGCCTAATAGTTGGCACGAGTCTTTGAACCTCAGATCTCATTGGCCGCCGACCATTGTTCACGATGGAGACTGTACGAGTCCATGCGCTTTCAAGAATATAGACTACGGAACTGAAGGTTTTTAACCTCAAGACTAGGAATTGATTCGAAGTCATGGGCTTGTCCTGGATGTCTGGCAGTGCAACCGTTTCATGCGCATTCTGCAAGCAGGGAATCCGTCTGCTAAGTTACAGTCCGTCAGCTGAAGGCCAAAAAGGCAGTAACGCCGTTGGTGGCATTGACCAGTGACTCATTCAAGTTCCCCACGATCCAAACTTGTCACATAGTCTGCGGCAATATAGCGCCGCCAAGTCGACAACATCTCCTTCTCTCCATTGTCAACAATGGAAAGTATAGACCCATAATAGGCGCTGAGCGCAATGCCGCCGACGATATTGCCTTTTCTGGCCTCGGCCCGACCCTGAGGCGCCACACACTGACTTTGACCAGCCAAAATAGGTCAGAACAATGGGCCACTATCCCAATTTGGGTGGGTCCATTGTGCACAGCCCTGACATCCCCCTTCTGTATAAAAGGACGTGCTGTGGAGCCGAACGATTCCTCATCCTTTCTTTCTTCCACACTCCCACTCCCATTTCCACACTATCTCTCATCCAGTCTCTCACAGCCGCTCCGGACGACGACGACGCCTCATTCTATCTTACGCAGGACGACCGCTGTTGCGCCTCAATCAATCGGTGAGTGCTAGATTGCTCGATGTTATTGCACAGTAGTTAACCTTGCTATGTTCAGACTCACCCTCTTCACAGACAGACCGACCAGCTCCTGCAAGTCGACCGCTCCCGCCACGATTTACCTCACTTCCACAAGGCGACCGACGACACGAACTCCTGCAAGCCGACCGCTCACGACCTCGACCCACGGCTTCGATTCCACAAGCCGACCCGACGACACGCTCTCTCGCAAGCCGACCGCTCATGACCTCGACTCACGCCTTCGATTCCACAAGCCGACCCGACGACACGTTATCCCGCAAGCCGACCGTCTCTGCGCCCCACCTTTGATTCGCGGACGACCGACTTCGACCTTCTATTCCACAAGCCGACCGATGAAGCTTTACTCCCGCAAGACGACCGACTCTCAACACCGCAAATCGACTGACGACATCTAGCTCCTGCAAGTCGACCGTTGACAACCAATACTCAAGTACGACTCGCACCTTCAATTCCACAAGCCGAACCGTCGACACGCTCTCCCGCAAGCCGACTGCCTCTACGCCACACTCTCGAACCCACCAGCCGACCGACTACAGCAAGACTTCGACTCTCGATGCCACAAGCCGACCGACGACACGTTATCCCGCAAGTCGACCGCCTCCCTAGCCTCAATATGGACGATTTCGTATCCACAAGCCGACTCGACTTCATCAAACACGAATTTCTCTATTTCGACGCTGTTTCCACGACGAGGACGATCTTCTTTGATGCGCTTGATCCTGCCTCGACTTTATAGACCGACGCGACCATCAAGAGCGCACCGAGATTTGGGATGCAAGTCTCTGGATCACGGCAAGGTGAGTGCATTCAGTTCTATCGCAATGCTTCTGAGCACTATCTCAGGACACGTCCTAAGTGCGAAGAAGGTGAAGTTGTCCTTTCATTTCAGTCAGAATCAGCACTAATCCCCGTTATGTTGAGGTGTAATTATCTTCATCAAGACCTCAGAGTTTGCAAACATTGGAAGAGTCTATAGTGTAGATTGTGATGCCCATTTGTCTTCCTTCGAGGCATTATAAAGCCCATGTCATTCGTTGTTTAAGTCCGAGTGATTGTCGTCCAGTCTGAGATGATGTGTCGTCGCGTCAGAGCCGACTCTGCTAACCCAAGCTCCTTCCAGAGTCACGGTCGTGCGTGCAGTAGCGCGGCAGAAAGATAACCAAGATTTCTCCAATGCGGAGATCCCTGAACGCGATATGAGCGACGGTAGTGCGCGGTGAGTCTTTCAAGTATTTGCAAGCTGCTGGTCGTAGGAAGTCAAGCGTAATGCCGGCGGCAACTCAATTTCGCCGGCTGGCTCTTACCGCCATGGTCCAAGGGCTTGCTTTCGTATTAATTCTTCTAAGCCAATTCTCTCTCATTTACTGCAACACGGAAATCATCAACTTTGGAGTACAGGATGCTGTATCTTCGTTGCAGTATGCCGAGCCATCAAATTACACTGGTGATAGATTGACTGAACATCCAACAGACGAGCCCAATTGCCCGTCGAGCTCAGTGCGGGTGCAAATAAAATAGAGTCGATTATACTCTTAAATGAGACTGTCGAAGGAAGAGACACAGGGGACCTCTGGTTATCTCTAGATACCGGCGGTTCTTGGGACGCGTATGTCAGGTTTACGCTAAGGATATCTTGGGCTGCCAGTGTATGTTTACATTTACCTCTCCCTTGCATCTGATTATTGAGTTATATGTAGTATCCAACAGACTTCTCCATTAGTCTCTATAACCCACCAGGCGCTTTGCTTGAACGCGTCAAGTACGCGCATATACAAGCTGTTCACTCGGGTGTTTTTACCCCGCCTGTTGAGCGCACCTCGGAACCCCTGCGGGTTCCGTTTACTGTCATTCTTGAGCCCTTGGCTTTTGGTGTCCTCCCGTTGTCTGTTCAACCTGTGCTTGTTTGCCTTGGGGTTGTTGTACTCGGCGGGTACTTGTTACGCCCAAGATCCACTCGGTTCTGGCTAAGATGGCAATGGAGGCTAGGAAGGAGAGCGTGTTGAAGGCTATGAAGAGGAAGTGAGATGCTTCTCATTCTCGTGTGGTCAGTGGGTCATAATATTATGATGTCTACGCGACGCTGACGTTCCCAGCTGCATTCCAGTTGGGCTGCGCTATATACTTTGATCATTTAGCCTTCTGTAGCGACGATGATGGTGAGTTTGAGTTCCCATTTCTTCCCGGTCTTGCTCCTTTCCTGTGTTCATTTCCTCCTTCGTTGTTATTTGGAGGCAGGTTTCGCACTGGGCTAATTCAGTTGGTGTTAAAGACAGTCAGTTGGTATCCTGTTGAAACGGGCAATGACTATTGAATGACCAACGTTGACCTTCATCAACGGTAGTATTGTCATGGCCATGGTTGACTGTTCCCGCTTGATCACTCTCGTAAATCCTCGAAACCACGCCTAGATGTATATACAAGTTGTGTTAAATCTACCTCAATGAGATGAACGCGAGAAAGTCAACAAGATGCAAGGCTGATCGTGGAGCGCGCTGCCGGCAAATACATAAAAGCGTGTTCTTCTGCCGACGACCACGATGCCCATATAGCACGCCCGCCGCCGTTGTCCAGCGCAGCGCTCCATGCCACCCAGCTATCTGCCGCCATACCGCTACGCCCCAGTGCCATGGACAACTGCTCTCTATCTGCCTGTTCCTGGTCGTCACCGCGGCCGGCTGCGTATTCCAATTTTGAACTTTGCTGGCTTCCACCAGTCAACGCTCACGCGCTGCGGCAGGCGAAAAGGATATTGGCTCTTATGCTCCCTCTATTTGTCTGTTTTTCTCGCAATCTATGCGGCATACCAAGCCTTATTCGGAGAGGTACCAACACTTGTCTTTCGACGTCAAGATTTGCGCCGGATATGGCAGTGGGAAGTCGCCAGCGGGCATTATCCGACGCGACATCCTCGTGAGTGAGCTCATTTGATATTTTAACCTTGTTGACTCGTTATCAGCTCCAAGAAAGCTGGACGTTAAACTGACCCAGAACCCGGCCTTGCCACCCGTTGGACCGAAACGAATATATCTCAATGTCGAGAGCTCGCCACCGCAAGTGGCATACCCACCTCGCCCATTGCCTGGAAGCATTGCCGACCTCGATGTCCTCATGAACTACTGCGACGTGTCGCAGAATATGGCACGTCGGTCTTGCTTTATTGTTGAAGTATTCATTCATGACATATATTACAGTATGTACGCGACTGTCTCAAGTCCTACGAGTTGGTGCTGGCCTGGATATTGACAACCGTGTGCAGAGACCAGTGCCTAAAGAATGGCAGTACGTCTTCGTCGAAGCAGACTTGGTCACCGCCTCGAGCGCACCACTCCTCACAAACTCTCACGTAGAGTTTGAGAAGAGTCCCATTGCGGATTGGGAGCCTTCCCCAATCTCTCTCCCTCCCATAACACTCCCGTCTCCCTCTCCCTCATCCTGCGAACCCGATGATCCTCGCATATTCCATATGTACTGGACCGGCGAGTTCACCGACAAACCGTACATGAGTATTCTCTCGTTTCTTTTTACCCAGAATACAGGCATGCATCTTCACGACTACGGCTCCGAGGACACATGCAGGCCACAACTCTGGATGTGGATCAATCCGGTTCCAGCATCCCAAGAGCCCCACGAAAGCGCTCCCATGGAAATGCTCCAGAGCCTACGAAAGAACGTATGGTCGGCGCCCTTCCTCCACCCTCGGTTCCAGCGCGTCGTGCAGTTCAAGTTCTGGAATACCACAGAGCAGCTTGACAGCCTCCCAGAGCTTAGAGATGACTGGCGGAACGTCGAGACGTTGTTCAAGTCCTTTGGCAAAGCTATTGCTACTTCGGAGGATGCGCAGCCTAAGAAAGGTTCGAAGGATTACGACCGTTTGTCGGTCGTCATGTCTGATATGGTGCGCTTCGTGCTCTGTCAGCGTTATGGCGGCGTGTATCTGGACGCGGATATGCTTTTTCTCCGCGACTGGGAAGAGCTCTGGGGATGGCGCGGTTCCTTCTCCTACCGCTGGTCCTTCCATACGCGATACAACACGGCCGTATTACGTCTGAGGAAGGGCTCTGCGCTAGGAACGTTTCTCCTGCGCACGGCGACGAAGAATGAGCTGGACTTCCATCCGATTACTGTGAGTAGGTATCTGAAGGAGGCGCATCTCGATGGACTGTTGTATCGCATCCCGGACGCTCTTTTCGATCCGGCGTGGATGAATGGGGACGGGTATCAGAGGGACCGCCCGCCACAGCCGTATTTCAAGTCGTTTGCGGATTTCTTTGATGCGCCGTCGCCGGGGGGCGCGACGCCACAGGCGTTAGGATTCGATGGATTTTTCAAGGGCGCGTTCACGTATCATTTCCATAATTCTTGGTGTGTGCATCGTTCCTGTCCTCAGTCGACCAAAGGCTGATTCGTGTACGCACAGGTGGAAAGTCGTAGACCCAGGACAAAACTGGCCAAACCTCGGACCGCAGTTTGCTGGGTCAAGAAGACCGGGAGGGTCGACGCTTCCTTCGAAGACGCCTCGGGATTTGAGCTGGGCGACGGTGTTGAAGCGGACGTTTGAGGCGTATGTGCGTGGAGAGAGACCCAATATGTATGGCGAGTGGATATTGTGGTGATTTGGTGTATCAGTATATAACTTAGTGCTTAGAGTGTAATGTATCGATATCTGGTGTATTCTACGGTATGCTCGGTTTTTTAATCATTCTAGAATTTCTTGCTTCTCTGTCTCGTCCTCAATCGTCTCACAATGCATTTGGTCTCGTGATTTCATCGCAGGGACTGTCAGCTCTGACAGCAAAGTACGTACCCACGCTGGAACTCTAATTCAGATCTACCTACTTTTAAATTTGCGCCACGTTTCGGCTGATCCGTCGCACATAACCACGCAGAATCGGATGTAGTCACTATCTGATCAAACCCATCATGCTCGCAGATGGAATATAGTCGTAGTCAGCCAACGTGATAAAGACGTTTCCGTTTACATATAGATTATAGTAGGAGGTACTACTGTGGCGGACGGCAACCATGTACTTTGGGCATCAAGGGCTAAACTTCCTGAAGCTTTAACAACATGTTCACAAGGCGTTGTTCCTCTACTACTACTGAGTGAACTCTTCAGTACGTCCCACTTCTCCATTTTCAAACATTTAAACACAAGTAAGGTTCTCATGCAGACGGCGCTTCCCGAGTGTTTCAGCAGGGGTGGGAATGACTTTTGATACTTTGGTAGTTCGGTTGATTAGCCGTTTATGTTGCCATTCACCTCTTTGTTTCGACGTCAATCGGGTCTACCTCACTTGACGAGGGCTGAAAATTGCGGGGAAAGCTCCCTCCAACTTGAAGAATCAAAATCCGATGGCAAACGAGGCTTCAGTATTTGCTTCAGTACGATGAAGAGTGATTGGACTCGGGGTTCGTAGGCCTCGAAACGCCGTACTGATATGCCTCTTCTGTGATGCTTGATGGACGGGCAGATGAGATTTTTATTCAAGGCCATCGACCCTGCCAAAGTTTGTGTACTTGCTCAGGATCCAGTGCTTCAGAGGACTATTGATTGACTGGTTGTTTGCTTCGTGACTACGAGTGCACAGTAGCTGAAGCATTGTTCGCATTGCATGTACAACGACCTTTGGGGTTCTACGCTATATCCCTCTCAGCCTCACTCGAATCCTCGCTCGAGAACACACACCCTCGTGTAGAAGGATCCTCTCTGTCATGAACCCCCCACAGCGCTCCGGCTACCTGCCGCTATTTCACAACACCCCAGTGTTATGGACAACTTCTCTCTATCTTCCTGTTCCCGGTCGTCACCGCGGCAGGCTGCGTATTCCAATATTGAACTTTGCTGGCTTCCACAAGTGGACGCTCACGCGCTGTGGCAGGTGGAAAGGTTATTGCCTGCTATGCTTCCTCTATTTAACGGCTTGTCTCGGAATTTATGCCGCATACCAGGCCTTATTTGGAGAGGTCCCGACACTTGTCTTTCGAAGTCAAGATTTGCGCCAGATATGGCACTGGGAGGTTGCCAGCGGGCATTATCCGACCCGACATCCTCGTATGTGGCCTCACTCAATCTTCTTCCCCCTTAATGATTTTTTACTAGCTCCAAGAGAGCTGAATGTTGAACAGATACAAAATCCTGCGTTGCCCCCCGTTGGACCGAAACGAAAGTATATCAACGTCGAGAGCTCGCCGCCACAAGTGGCATACCCACCTCGCCCATTGCCCGGAAGCATTGCCGATCTCGATGTCCTCATGAATTACTGCGACATGTCGCAGAATATGGCACGTCGGTCTTGTTTTGTTACCGAGCGAATCAATTCTGATGTCTATCACAGTACGTACGCGACTGTCTCGAAGTCCTACGAGTTGGTGCGGGCCTGGATACTGACAACCGTGTCCAAAGACCAGTGCCTAAAGAATGGCAGTACATCTTCGTCGAAGAAGGCTCGCTCGCCGCCACGAGCGTACCACCCCTCACAAGCGCTGATGTGGAGTTCGAGACGCTGAAGAGTCCCGTAGCGGAGTGGGAGCCTTCCCCGATTTCTCTCCCTCCCATCACACTCCCCTCACCCTCATCAACATCCTGCGACCCCGATGATCCTCGCATATTCCATATGTACTGGACCGGCGAGTTCACCGACAAACCGTACATGAGTATTCTCTCGTTTCTTTTCACCCAAAACACAGGCATACATCTTCGCGACTCCGAGGACTCATGTCGGCCGCAACTTTGGATGTGGATTAACCCCGTTCCAGCGTCTCAAGTGCCCCACGAAAGCGCTCCCATAGAAATGGTTCAGAGTCTACGAAAGAATGCGTGGTCGGCACCCTTCCTCCACCCTCGGTTCCAGCGCGTCGTGCAGTTCAAGTTCTGGAATACCACAGAGCAGCTTGACAGCCTTCCGGAGCTTAGAGATGACTGGCGGAACGTCGAGACATTGTTCAAGTCCTTTGGAAAATCTGTTTCTACTTCGGAGGATGCGCAGCCTAAGAAAGGTTCGAAGGATTACGACCGTTTGTCGGTCGTCATGTCTGATATGGTGCGCTTCGTGCTCTGTCAGCGTTACGGTGGCGTGTACCTGGATGTGGATATGCTCTTCCTGCGTGACTGGGAAGAGCTCTGGGGATGGCGCGGTTCCTTCTCCTACCGGTGGTCCTTCCGCACAAGGTACAACACTGCCGTTTTGCGTCTGAGGAAGGGCTCTGCACTAGGAACGTTCCTTCTGCGCACGGCGCTGAAGAACGAATTGGATTTCCATCCGATTACTGTGAGTAAGTATCTGAAGGAGGCGCATCTGGACGGACTACTGTATCGCATCCCGGACGCGCTCTTCGATCCTGCTTGGTTAAATGGGGACGGGTATCAGAGGGACCGCCCGCCCCAGCCTTATTTCAAGTCGTTTGCGGATTTCTTTGTTGCACCGTCGCCGAGGGGCGTGACGCCACAGGCAGTGGGCTTCAATGGGTTTTTCAAAGGCGCATACATATATCATTTCCATAATTCTTGGTGTGTGCATCATTCTTGTCCTCAGTCGACCAAATGCTGATTTTGGGCACGCGCAGGTGGAAAGTCGTAGACCCAGAACAGAATTGGCCGAATCTCGGACCCCAGTTTCCTGGGTCAAGAACGGCGCTTCCTTCGAGTACACCTGGAGATATGAGCTGGGCGACGGTGTTGAAGCGGACGTTTGAGGCGTATGTGCGTGGAGAGAGACCCAATATGTACGGCGAGTGGATCTTGTGGTGATATATACCATCCTGAGCCTGATCGGTTTAATTTGTTCATGCTCTTCTCTTTCGTGTCGGCCGTGTCACCGCCAGATAGGTTTCTCCTAGTGAGGGTTTGGTGGGGAGTCGTTACTCGTCTAAAAGAGCTTTTGGTCTCGTATGGTATCATCCCACGGACTGCCGGCTCCTCTAATAGTAATTCAGATCCGGGTTCACCTGCCTTCGCGCCACGCGGTCCCGACTGCTCCTTCTGATGACGCTGTCTCCCTAGACTCTCCGACCTTGATTGAGGACTGAGCAGTTTTCAGGGGATGGAGATTTCTAGATGCCCCTTCAACTCATCCTTCATGCCCGCGATGTTGTGTTCAAACTCGGCACAGTGCGTTGATTACCTCGAAATGCATCGTAACACGTCCTCGGAATTTGGGACCGTCCGATTCCGACGCAAGGTCCTCCGTGTCCCCGGACTCTCGACTCTCTCGACGCCGATCATGATGCGCCGTGCGTGAGAGGAGTGCGCCACTGCGGAGTCGTAATTTTCCAAATTATGCCGCCTTGCATCTAAGCGGAGAACCTTGCATCGCTTCTGAGTCGCCTTGCTTCAAAGTTCAATTTGTGGCGAAATCATCGTTAAATGGCGTTCAAATGATGCCGGTCCAGATGTCTGGCTTCGGCGCGTTGTATAAGACGCTCTATGGCGTGATATACTCATATGCGTGAGGCGTTGTTAGTACGTGTTACAGACCAAGGACAGGCAAGATTCCCTTCTAAGCCTACCGGTATCAGATATCTGCAATCTGATAAACGTTTCGGCAGTTGCAAAGTTATCTGATCTTATCAGATATCAAATTCCGAAAGGCTTGGACACCAAACTTGAGCCATACCAGTCATGGTCCACGAAAACTACTGCGTCCGCATGTTGGTTCCGAACTTTGGGGTTCTTAAGCTTGTTTGCGGATGATTTCGCGCTTCTCTTTCTCCTGAACACCTTTCTCGGCGCTCGCTTTCCCGCACCTTCAAGCTGGGGTCGCAAATCTCGCTAATCCCACAGGCGGAATCGGCATCAATGGGCTTTGACACTCGACAGCTCCTGTCAGATGCGAAGGCTGAAGTGCCCTCCGTCGAATCTCCGCAAGCGTACTTTCACAAAGTCGCTAATCTGAAGGGCGTTTACTGTGTCGCCCTTAATCGACCCAAGGCGAAGAATGCTATAAGCACCACCATGTTACAGGTAGCTTCAACCCTTGGCAGAACAACGACATACACTGAACGCTCCCTAGGACATCGAGGATGCGCTAAACCAAGCAATAGCAGAACCGTCGTGAGCCTTCTTCGCATGCCGAACCTCCGTAGTTTCTCATGCATGAAAATAGCCTCACGGTGCTGATCTTCTACTCCTCAACACCAGGCTCTTTCTGTGCCGGCGCTGACCTCATCGAACGTCGCTCCATGAGCGACGAGCAAGTGCGCGACTTTCTCACCCGTCTGCGCCTCGTATTCAGTCGCATCGAAAACCTGGCCTTTGCGACCATATGCGCCATCGACGGCCCGGCGCTTGGCGGCGGTCTAGAGCTCGCGCTGACCTGTGATTTTCGAATATGTGGTGTGTTGCGTCTCTAGTAGGTCATCCTACGATAAAGCTTGACATGCGATTACAGCACGCGATGTAACCAAAATAAGCTTCCCAGAAGTTCGACTGGGCATCATTCCTGGGGCCGGCGGTACCCAGCGCGCTCCTCGTCTCATCGGTGTCACCAAGACCAAAGAATTGATCTTTACTGGGCGTTCGTTAACTGCGCTGGACGCATTAGAACTGGGTAAGTTGCTTCCCGGGTGCTAGACATTCATTACCTCAACCTCCTTCGTCAGGTTTGGTCGATTATGTTTCCGACGCGTCTCAGACTGCGTTCGAACGCGCCTTGAAGCTTGCAGAGGAGATGGCGCACAGTGGTGAGTAGTTTGCTATAAATGTCTGATCTATGTTCTTCCTGATGGTATATCAGCCCCTCTTGCGCTACGAGCCGCCAAGCTCGCCATCTCTCGGTCCTGCGAACTGCCTTTGGAGTCTGCATTGGACCACGAGCGAAGATGCTACGAGCCATTGCTGCAATCGAAAGACCGTATTGAAGCTTTGGACGCGTTTCGGGAGAAAAGGAAGCCAATGTTCATTGGAAAGTGAAAACAGTCAAGCGCCAGTGCTGGTATCATTGTTGGCGTGCTCAGATCGATATGAAGGCCAAACCTTCGCTGTATCTCTTCAAGTTCTACAACTCGATTAGTCGTTTTGAATTAATCACAAGGCTGATTGAGGGCATACTTTATCATGGCTTTGACTCGTAGCCGAGCACCATAAGCTGCGAGTAGGGTATAAATCCAAAATATACATAAAGCAATAAGCGAATTAGATATCATACTTTTTGAGAAATTTGCCGTTCAACTTGAACCGGTCATAGAATCTCCGACTGCACACCTTGTACTCGCCTACCTCAGCCTTAATGGCAGTCAGTTCCTTCCATGCAACCCGGAATGCAAACGCCTCGGAATGCTCACTGAAACAGCTGTACGCGCAAGACGCCAGTATTCTGTTCAAATGGGAGCCCGGTGTGACGACTTTGAGGAAGCCATCGAATTCACGGAACCTCCGAGAGCAGGCTAGAACGTCCTGCTCATAGGTGGCGTGCTTGATATTACAGGCTAACCATTGTGCATGGAGTTTCTGCACATGCGCAAATATGAGGGCTCTGTCGTTGGCATATATGGGGTTATCACGTATGTCTGCCCATGGCGCCATGAGGGCTGGATCGAAGAGTCTGCCTTTTTTTCGTTTGTTTGCTTTTTCGCCAGTCTCTTGTTTCGTCTCGTTCCCTGTACATTTGCCTCCCTTGGGAAGAACCTTGTCTAGTCTCTTCATGCCCGCTTCATATTCGACCTGCATGACCTTCACAATACGATCCATGATGAAGGGCGGTCCTTTTCGCTTCGACGCAGCACGATTGCTTGCGTTAGGAAGAGGAATATCGGTGGTCGGGCGGGCGGCACCTTTCTTTTCCTTCTTGTTCCAAGCCGGCTTCTGAGGATGTTCACAATCGGGATCTTGGAACTTGAGATTCCCTTTAAAGCGCTCTCCCGACTTCTTAGCATCCATGACCCTCGCAAACCTGCTCTCATGTGAGCTGACCATATCATAGACAGAAAGACTCTTTACATATGGCCCACCATGACAGAATCCGGGTGGGCGTAGCTGCCGGTCACGTAGATACAGTGGTCGTGCTGAACAGAGATCCTTCCGACATTCGATATAGACTCCAACTCGCCGACGAGATGTTTCTGCAATTCAACCGTCTTCAGCTCGGTGGACAGCGATTCGACGCTGGCTAAAAAATCTGCCACTGAGGTTGTGTCTTTTTCAAACATGTCTTCGAATCCTGGAGGAGGCGTCATATACTTGAGATCTGCGTCTTGAAACGAGTTAACGATATTGTGATCCCAAAAGACAATGGCGCGATCTCCATCGTAGTCACCTAGAAAGAGGTTAAGCAAGAATTCGATATCAATAGGGCAAGACATACCACCACCGAGCATGTCTAAGAGTCGGATCTTTCCTTGGATGGAACAGACGATAACATCCGTCATCGTAGCAAGCTTAGGATGAGTCGTTGCTTTGAACTTCATGGCTGTAAGAGAAGTGACACCGGATTTATAAGAAACCCACTTTCCGCGCATCCGTTGGAATCTTACACGGATTTCGCGTCATCTAGAAGGGAACATTAAGTCGATGAATGGTTGACATGAAGGAGCACTTACTACAACATCACCAATGATCTCGTGAGCGTAATATCCCGTGTCTCTGAGAAATTTGGGCCCCGATGCCTTTATCTGTATTTCGTTGGGTCCCAGAACGCCAAACGGATCTAACATCATCGCTCATCCTCAGCGCTTGCACAAATAGTGACAATGAGACATACCCGATACAACGTACGCCGCGCAGCTTTTCTCAACTTCAAAATGATAGTCAACCTTTTTGCGATTAAGTTGTGCTTTCGCCACAAGCCGAATCTTTTCTCGCAGGAAGACGCAGTCCATGGGAGAGAACCCAGAATCTAGCAATTCCATCACAACCTCCCCGAGCGACGACGGGTAACCAGATGAAGGATCTGGTGGGTACATCCCACCATCGTTTTCTTCGTCATCCTTTTGATTCCACTTCCGTTGCATGATACCGGTGGCGCGAATATCCCTCATCGTTGTGATGCCTTCAGCATTGTTCACAGCGTCCCATATCCGGAAGAGTCCCAGGTCAGTATCTATCGTCGTGAAGTTTGCGACAATCTGCCGAACACAAGCCCTCGCCAACGACTCGAAGTACGTAGCCGGGACCTTGTTACTTTCAAGATTGATAATGACCTCTGGAGAAAGTTGCACCGAAACTCGCATTTGCGAGTAGTTCAGAACGGCCAGAGTAAGGTGTAAAGGGTCCAGAAGGCGGCCTGATGGAAATTTTATTTTGATCTGAGAGTCCCTCAGCCAGAGTTCAGGAGAGGGAGGTTCGTCCTCAAGAGGTTCTTTCGAATCCGTCTTTCCCAACCACTCCTTGTCGTGGACACACAGCGTCATACCCTAAGTGGCGGTCAAGCGGTATACAGTACATTAATCCTGAGAACGCACCTTTCCTCCTCGCAAGCGAAACTGGATTGCCGTAGCTTGAACCTTGCTCCGTTTCAGGAACTGTTCGTGTAATGACCAAGTCGAAATTCCGCAGCCGTCGGTCATGTTCGACCTTTCACCATTCTCGTTTGGCTCAGAATCTGTATTCAAGAAGAGGCTGTGAGATCAAGTAAGCCGGACATAGATACCACTACGCCTACAATGATCTTCCTGCTCATGGATAGCGTCTTGCTCGAGAAGCGGCCCGGGTGTTGATGCCGACAAGTACAGAGCAAAACGAGCAGCGTACTTTCCAATGAACTAGCGATTACAATTAAGATGCTGAAGATATGATGACAGTAAATGACTCACTTGTCGCTTGTTGACTTCTAAATCATTAAGAAAGTTGATGAAGTCCCACAGCTGATATGCGACGCCCTTACGGACGAGCGTCTTCTTGATCTTTCCAGCCGTATACGCCTCATCGACGCAAACCATCGTAACGTGAGACGAGCCTTGGTCCTGTGAGGCATGTAGGGCTCGGAAGACCATGCCCAAAATAACCACTGGTCGAAGAAAGAACTCGAGAGTCTCCTTGGAGTTGTCTTCGGTCTTTACACGTAGGAAGTTCCAGGAACCGAAGCGACGCTTTAAAGCAGATGAAGTATCTAACGTGGGCATTTTGAGTACGAGCTTCTTCGTCTTACTATCATAAACGGCGCGAAGGGTGACAGATCCCCCAAACCAGTCACTGGTATGACCCATACCGGCCAATGGGTTCTTCTCCAAGGCCTGACACTCCTCGTCAAGTTCGGCCCATGGTGACTGTAGTTGATTCATTCAGTAAGAAATTCGCAAGCGATTATGAAGGACCTACACGCGCAGAATTATGCGGCGTGGAAGTATTGCAGAACACCATTTCGGTTGTAGGTGCAGCGTCGGAGTTGCTCTTCCCCATCATGTCGTCAAGCAGTTGCCTATTTTCCTTCACAGATGCCGTGGTTAACTTTCCAGTGGAGATCAATCTTGCCAGTTCCAATTGCACCCCGAGACAAATGCGCTTGCCCGATTGGAACTTGCTGATTACGTCGCGATCGTGAGCCTTGGACCGTGAGTATGAGGTGTCTGTGCGAAATCAAGAATGCATACCACTATGTAAGGTTCGGGAAGTGCAGCGTTGCAATTTACGGTGCGTGACTCCTTCGAGTTAACGGCCTGTATCACGGAGGATTCGGAACTACAGGCATCCGTTTTGGGTTTCTTAGCCTCCTTTTCCACGACGGTTGAGGTTGACGAGAAATCTGTCTCGTTACTTTTTCTTTTCCCGAGATTACTTGTGGTCGGGGGTGGATCATTGTTGGCCGGTTGCGCTGTGGAATGCGTGAATAGTATATAAAGATAATTTTGGGAAGACGTACTTGGCGGGAATACTACAGGATCGTTGTCGAATTGAGCAAAGAGGTCCTAGATATGACAATGAGTGAAGGGAGCGGGTGACGATTGACAACTTGAAACTCGCTTGGGTGGACATAACGGGGAGATTCTCCGCCGTGGTCGCGTTCGCGGTGGGATTTGAGGACTCGGACGCGTCCATTTCCTCCATCTCGTCCTGTTGCTTCGCGTAAGCGGCGAAAAGATCCATGTCGCCCTCAGAACCATACTGGGTCGACTAGGACGCGTATAATGAGTCCACAAATGACAAAAAGATTGTCTCCCGACGTACTTGGCTTTCTGGGCCTTCCGGCTCTTGCATCTCCGGTTCCACATTGGCTTCCTCGTCGTCCGAAGCGCCGCCCTAAGCAGAAAAAATGAGCTGATTTGCAATGTACACGGCTGCAATAACGCGCCTCCATCTCCAGCTCGAAGGCATCAGCACTGAATCGCCTATCGACCATGCGCCAAGCGAAAACCGAGAAGCGACCGAAGGGTGTACAGATATCTCAGGCATGCATCGTTGAGATGGTAAGAGGACAAGCTCCAATTCGCAGCCAAATATTTGGCAGGACGGCGTCTTGAAGTTGACGTATATGGCAAGTATGTATGAGTTTCATTCAATATCGTTTGACCCCCCAGGATAGGGGCTGTTTGGAAGTGCTTGCGCCATGCATGGTGGGAGGACCAACCATGCATGGTACGGCCTTATAGCTACCATCATAGCAGTGTTGATGTGGTGCTACTGTAATCTAAGATTGGGACTTATTTCTGCGACGTCCTTACTTCATCACGACAGAATACCTTCCGTGGAAGCAACCAGGGAGGCTCGTTGTTAAATTCAACCTTTGGCTTTAACGTTGAGAGATCCCTGATCCTCGGCGTCGTTAATCAACATCACTCACGCATTATCGCCTCCCGCCATGCATATCAAAGTACTTGACGCAATCAATCAGGCACCAGGTATCGTCGAAAGTGACCATGCATGGAAACAGCTCTGGCAATCGAACAAGTTCGAAGCTGAGAGCGCGGTACCGTCATCAAATGCAACCTTGTCGTATTGAAGGCTGGAGAGATTGAAGGACGATTCATAGAAACTTGAAGAATTACCATTGCCAAACGCGATCATGTGAGCTGACGCGAAGCCTTGACGTTTGTGTGAAACAACGTTGCAATTTCCGTATCGTAGAATTCAAGAACAAAACATTGACTTTATCCTTTTCGCCGCCGCTCAACCTGTCCAGCTGTGATCATTTTAGCGGTCTGCGTGTCAATGATGGGCAAGCTACTCACACCGATGGACCAGGGATAGGATACGCCTACATAAACCAATTGAATGAAGTGCCTTGCAGCACAGAGGGTAGAAACACTTACGCTGGTGTCTAAGATGAATTAGCAAGTCAGTGCCTCTGTAAGCAGACAAAGCTGCTCGCAACGTACTCGTATAGACGTCGTAGACAATTCCTAGCAGCATGCATTCAAAAAAATACGAAACGTTTGTTGGTGGAGTCTTACCTGGAGTGGAAGCCGTGTAGGCACCTATGCCGGGCGTCAGTACGATTCATAGATGACCGAATTAGTTCACCAGGGAAGGAAACAAATGAGGTCGGGAGCGCAGACCCTGAACCAGTCACCTCCACTTGAATACAGCTCGGATAAAACTGAGCACCTGGAAGACAGATGAATCAACTCGCATTCTTCGATGCCACGAAAATCTTACCAGGATACTCGTAGGCTATGAAATGAATTTTCTTCAATCAGTCTCTAGAATCCGGTCGTATCAGTGCTTACCCGAATGCAATGCAATTCTATGTCGCCGCGAAAAGGTCAACTACTACCCTTTGTTAGAAGAGAAGACTTACATTTCGTGCCGGATGATGTACTGTCCCGCCTTCAACGTCGAAGGGATCGTAAACGTGTAGATACTGTTCGAAGCCGTCAAGAGATCAGTAGCGGCCCACAGGCCGGCAGAGTTCTTTCCACTTTCTGCGACCTTGAACCAAACAGCGCTATGCGATGTTTCAGTATGCGAGGAAACGGAGGAATGAAAAGGACTTACGATGTTCCAGGACTCCATTGCGTAATGTCAGAGGGCGCACGCGCCATGTAAGTGATCATCGGTCCCTTGTGGCTGTCGGGCCAAGTCGTCCAGTTCAGCTGAACCTGAGAACCGGCAGCGACGGTCCCGTAGATGGGAGCAGGGGCAGTATAATAATCGCCTTCGGTCCAACCATTACACTGGACACTGTTGGGTCACCAATTAGAAGGTGTTTCAAGTAGGGGGAGCGTGAGAGCGCGGCATACTCGATCAGCGATACGTCGGTGACAGGACCTTCGCATCCAACTCAGAATAAGATCAATCAAAATATTGCAGACCTACCATTTCCTGGGATCTGGCGAACAATTCGCTCTGGAACCGGATTGTAATACCTACGTAGTCCGTCAATACGTGAAATCAGAAAGCATCGTATGAAAGAAACGTACGGGTCACTGTATGGCAAGTAACCAGTATACTTGGTCGACCCAAGAGTGATCTCTTGCACATAGCCATGACCGGCGACAAGCTGAAGAGCTGGAAGAAGAGCAAGGAGAGCTGTAAGCATTATACTTCTGGACTGACTGAAAAAATACGTACCCTCAAATGTGATTTATAGTGTGGCGCGGTCCGGGCGCGCCAACTATGCAGGCGAAGTTGAACCGCGATATGAATAGAAAGCATAGAATGTTCGGAGAATCTTTGGCAGGTTAGTGACATGTGAGTGGATCAAGAGACTAATTTGCCTCTTCCAAAAGCTGCAATCTGAGCATCGTGAGGGACCAGTTCGGACGAGCAAGAAATCAAGAAATCAGTTCTAAATCCTGCACTCAACCGGGACGAAGGAAGGAAAGTAACGCGGAGCGATTGACCTTGATGAGGTTCAAAATAATGTCTGTTGCATCGCTGTCAGTGCCTCTGAATAGCGACAGCTTCTTTGACGAAAGGGAGCAACAAGGAATGATTGCTTAGGTGACACAAGGCTCACAGTCGGATGATCAAGGCACAAACCTTCAATGAAGCGCACGGAAACGGCATGTTTAATGGTTTGACATGTTGGCAGTTCGAAGTTGGGCGTGTGAGTTCCAGGTGAGTTCAATTGAGCGCACCGATCAACGTAACGTAAGATACAGGTGATGATGACCGGGCGGGACATCGGTATCGCCGACGCATACCTCAAGCAGCTACGTCGTTCACTGTATCAACATGCGCGCCCCCCTAGAGAGAAACTGCAAATCCCCTCTGGCGCTCTTACGCTGCTCAGCAGGCAACACATCATGAGTCAGCCGGTCCTATTACTAAACTGTTGCCACCGGAAATCGGGATTTCGTTTATAAGCGGATTTTTTTCGCGTTTAAAGGCTGAAGAGTGTTACATTATCGCACCTAACTTTTCATCTCTACTATATACCATGCCACAGACCACCATTCTCATCTTTGGTGCAACCGGTATGTCATCTCTTTGCGATTAGGTACCATTTATACTGCTGATACGTTCCAATCAATAGGTTATATTGCTGGAACACTACTCCTCCGCCTTCTCGAACTCCCAAATGTATCAATTACAGTACTTGTCCGCAGCGCCGATAAAGCGGAAAAGCTTCGGAAGTTGAATCTTGGTCTCAAGGTGGTGGAAGGTTCACCGACCACTGATGCTGCTCTTTTGGTCGATCTGCTCAAGGACACTGATCTGCTAATCGACTCTGTAAGTGTACTCTCAATTGAGTATCTCTGACGACGTACTGACTTGCGTAACCTCGTAGTATAACTGCGACGATATTGTTGGAGCTCAGAACATCGCAGCAGCTCTGAGGAAATCGGAGAAGAAGACCCGTGTAATTCACGTTGTACGTTTGTTTCACTATCACTCTACGACGATGCTTAACATATAGTATCCCAGTCCGGCACTGGTGTACTCATGGATGATGCCCTAGGCCGCGATATCCCCAACAAAGTATGGGACGATGCGAATGTTGAAGAGATGGCGTCGCTTGAGATCAATCGCAACCATCGTAACGTCGATCTAGAATTCCTCAAAGCAGATGTAGATGGTACGTATAGCACGAGTGGACGAACCATCTCATTCACAACAATCCAGGCGTGATTTATTCCTACCTCGTCCTTCCTGGCGCGATCTTCGCTCGTCCTCGCGGAGCACTGGTCGATGCAGGAATCCAAGACCCCGACGGCAAACAACACTTGTCCAACGGTATGCCTCAGAATGTGATTAAGCTCGGCGAACCTGTCATAATCGGAGAAGGCCTCAATCGCTGGGCGATTGTAGAGCTTTACGAACGTTAGTATCTTGTTGCCCTCCTCAACCCAAACTGAACCGAATATAGTCGTTGAATTTCTCGTAATCCTGGTCACCAAGCTTCTTTCGTCGGAATGGGAACGAGTCCCGCACGGTGCAGAAGGGTATTTTTTCGTAGAAAATGGGTCTGTTCAACTTCGCGAGGTTTCGTTAACCGCTGCGCGTGCAATGACTGGGAAAGCGGCTTCAAAGACGCGCCCAATTACAGTGAAAGAGTTTACCGATTTTGGCTACCCGGTGAGTATATGAAGCGCTGTACCGTCTCGCCGAAGTTGAGCAGAGATTATAGGAATTCGTTATGCACGTCATCGGCGGCAATACCCGCTGCGTCAGTACTCGAGCAAGACGACTGGGCTGGGCACCTGTGAAAGGGGAAGCAGAGTTCTTGAAGGAAGTTGAGGCATATACCCTGGAGACTGTAAACAAGAAGAAGTAAGGTGGATTCAATGCAAATCATTTGGCAATGATCATGGATACCAAGGAGTATGCAGAACACAGAAACTTAAGCCTGGTATCACTGTGTGTTTCTAGATCTCTTTTGGCGGCACTAGCTCGAGATCCTGAGCATGGACTACTTAACAAGACCGAGACTTTAACATTGTGGCACATGTTGAACGACGATCAACTTCCACGTAGTCGCGCTTAGCTCTCATCATTCGATATACCTTAAGTCCCTGCACATTCTCACATACCGCGACGCCACACAAGGGCAGGCTTCGGTCCATCGGCCCGAGATGCATCCGGTGATCTAGGGACAACATCAAAGTGTTAGTCAAGCCACCAAAATGTCTTTAACTGAGTAGCAACCTGTTGAACTCGGCGAATACCTCTCCAAGTAATGCTTCGCTGACATCGACGGCCTTCCAGACTACTAGCTCGGTTTATTGAGGCGGAATAACTCCTTTCCGCTAAAATGAATGTCCGTGATTTAATCCATGCACCCAAGGTGCGCTGCTTTACCCCGCATCCGCTCCATCCCTAAGGCTATTTCCCCACAGACCTCTTTGCCGTCGTCCATGCTGTCGGTTGCACCATCGCGGGCGTCATCACCGACAACCACATCCCAGAATTACTCGAGGCGGGCAAGTATAGTCCTGATCGGAATGAGAGGAGGCGCGTCGGTACACCCAATTCTTTTCTTCAAAGACTGACATTTTTGCAGTGGGCAAGACGACCCTTGGCACCCTTGCGGCCAAAGCGCTTGGATGGGAACTGTTGGACACTGACCAAATTTTGGAGAAGCAGCAGAGAATGTCCATTTCGGATTTTATCGCGAAGCATGGCTGGGAAGAGTTTCGAAAAGCCGAGTCGCAGATCGTGACCGATATACTTCGTGTGCGCCATGTGGGAAAGGTCATCGCTACGGGAGGCGGCGTGGTTGAGCTTGAGGCCAACCGGAACCTGCTCAAACGGTTCAGACAAAATGGACCCGTTATCCACGTATTGCGCGAGAAAGATGCCGTGTTGGAGTTCCTACGACAACCCAATCGTCGCTTTCCGCCCTTCCTCCACGAGACTGCACGCGAAGCATGGACTCGGAGGGAGAAATACTTTCGCGAGTGTTGCTCTTTCGAATTCGTGTCCATGACTGTTCCCGTTCCACCGGAAGAAGAAGGGGATCGCACGTTTGCCTTCAAAGCCGTCGAAGAAGAATTCTTCCGTTTGCTTAGATTCATTCACGGAGTCGATTGTAACAAGGTCGTCTTGCATCCGCGAGGTGCTCGCTCTTACTTTCTTGCTCTCACTTACGACGACATCCGCAATGCGATCGCCGACTTGGAGTACATTTCCCTCGGGATTGATCTTTGGGAGGTGCGGGCAGATCTATTACTTTCGCAAGACCCGACCTTCATCGCATACCAAATAGCCACCCTCCGCCGACATTCCAAGCTCCCCATACTATTCACCCTTCGAACCGTATCGCAAGGTGGAAAATACCCAGACGAAGGGCCAGGTCGACGAGACATTCTCTACCACGCGCTGACGCTGGGCGTCGAATACATTGACTTGGAGATGACGCTCCCTGATGCCATATTTAACGATCTAATGGACCATAAAGGCAACGCCACTGTGCTCGTGTCGTACCAGGACTGGAAAGGCTCATTAGTGTGGACCAGTCTACAGACCCGACAACTTTACGACAGGATGGTCAAACGAGGCGCAGAAATCATTGAACTCGCAAGTACAGCCAAAACATTCGAGGACAACATGAGTCTACGTCAGTTTGTCGGAACGCTGGGCCCAAATTCGGTACCTCTGTTAGCTATAAATATGGGTCCTGAGGTGACTGCTTTCATTTTCAATTAAACCATGTCTGATCCCTCGTATGCAGGGAAAAATATCGCGCGTCCTCAACCCTATACTCTCCCCGCTCTCCCATCCTCTTCTTCCTCGTGCTGCAGCGCCAGGCCAAGTATCATTCACTGAAGCCCAATCTATCCTCTACTTAACCGGCCTACTGCCTGCCAAAAAGTTCTTCCTATTTGGTCGCCCTATCGCACACTCAATGTCACCCGCGATACACAACACCGCGTTTTCTACTCTTGGTTTACCGCACACCTACGAACTCAAAGAGACTGATACGATCGACGGATTGACCGAGGTTATGGCATCGTCTACGTTTGGCGGCGCTAGCGTCACCATCCCGTTCAAAGTCGATATTATGCCTTACCTCCAGCATATTTCTCGACATGCGAGAATCATCGGTGCGGTCAACACCATCATACCAACGGGACCCGGGATGCTAAGCGGCGAAAATACCGACTGGCGCGCCATCAAGACGTGCCTGCTCCGCTCGCTGACACCAGCGAATGTGGTGACATCTAGCACGACCGCCCTCGTACTCGGCGCCGGGGGGACATCTCGAGCCGCCCTGTATGCTCTGCATCAAATTGGCGTCATCAACATCTTCTTGTACAACCGCACAAGGAAACGAGCGGAGCTTCTCGCGGACGAGTTCAGCAAGCTCGATCCGCTGCTGACGATTACCGTGCTGGACAAGCTGGAAGTGCCGCTCCCTATCACAGCAGAGCCGTCCATGATCGTCTCGACCATTCCGGCGACTGCGACGAGTAAGGAGGATCTCATCGATGTCGGGTTGCGAGAAGAGCATTTCAGTGGTTCGGGCGGGGTGGCGATCGAGCTGGCGTATGAGCGCCGGATAACGAAGCTGCTGGCGCTGGCGCAGGACAAAAGGGATAAGGGTATTCCGTGGGCGGTTGTGGAAGGCATCGAGCTTTTGTTGGAGCAGGGATACGAGCAAGTGAGGTTGTGGACGTCGAGGAGGGCACCGAAGACGAAGGTTAGGCAGAAAGTTATGGAAGCGTACGAGAAACAGAAGCGGACCACATAGTATCATGATTGTATCAAACACAAAGGGTTTTGGGTTAGCGGTATCCACTGTACTTGGAAAGTGCCGCCTGTGCCGGCTATAGTAGAGTGTATTTGTATACGTTTCTACGGGTTTTGCTGCAAGCTCCGTGTCTACTTGAAGATGGTGAATGGTAGTACTTCCTCGTGAGCAGTCTAGTATCTGTAAACACAGAATACGCTCAAGAGCAGTATCATAAACAAGCACGCGAGACAGAGCGTTCGAGTTCGGATGAACCTTCAGGATAATGTGTTAGTCTTCTTAAACTGGGAAAGCAGAGTAAATTTGTTGGATACTGTATCCGTTGAGCAAGTGGTAGAATCGAGTACGTCATACAGCAAAGCGAAAGAAGAGCATTTTGGGCATTACAACAGTGAGGGAGAGTAAGGTGCATGACAGTCAATACAAATCCAAATCGAAGAAGCAGAAGAAGTGTACAACAGAGTCCACAGGACGGCGATACTAGTGTTCCAGAAATTGAGGAAAAGTATTCGAAGGAAAGGGAGTTTTTTAGAACGGGCGGCCTTCAGAGGCATCTATAACTTCAGAAATCCAGTTTCTACAACGTTCAAAATCAGCCTAAGATGAGGAAAGATTAACTAGAAGATCATAAAGCAGCCAAATGACATACACTTCTGATCTGTAGCATGGCTTCGACGTCGCACATCAACCCTTCCACGTCCTGCACGTCGGCCGAGCGCCACGTCAAGACTGTCAGAGACGCATCAATTACTGCCGCGGACGTCAAGGTGCTCAACGGAAACTGTAGTACATCGGGCTGGCTGACTACGATGAGTAGCAGGCGCCACGTCTCCGTAATGACCAAGCGCCATTCCTTGGGTGAAAAAGTGTCTCGCACACCCGGAAGAGCATCCCAGATTTCGCGAATGAGTCCATTAGGCGAAGTTGTGCCGCCAATGCGATAGTCGAGGGTCCTCAGAAGCAAGCGTTGCGATTCCTCTAGGTCGCCATAATACAGTTGATGAGGGGCAAGGCGTAGAAGATCATCAGAACAGATAGGCTGTAGAGGTGGGAGGAAATCATGATGAAACTGCAGGAAATTCAGTTACAGTTACGCTGAATTCGATGGCAAGGGGTAAACGTACCTTGACACTTATTGCAATGCAGGCCACTGCCATGTCCCACGCATACCAACCACCCCATCCTTTCTGAAAAGCGAAGAGAAGAAAAAGATAGGCGGCGTGAAAGCGTGTTTCAGGTAAGGCTAGCTGATCAGCAAGACCCAGGTCGTCAAAGTCCTCCTCACTATCTTCGTCGGAGGAATAGCCATCACGATTGTGCTGGTGATGGACGCCCACAATCCATTCCAAGACGTTTCTCCTGGATTGCGGTCCTAATCCGATATACGCTTCCCACACATGAAAGTCTCCTTGTAAACGTTCCATGCGTAGTTCGCCTCTCCACTCCAGCTCGCGCTTCAGATAAGCGGCTAAACGAGAACGTGCAGTGAGAGGCTGAAAGGGGATATAGTCGGCGGGAGGCGCGATGACTGGCACTCCTGGCAGACGTTCGGAGGAAGGTGTTGAGGGAGCAGTGGGAACCCATTCAGATGCTGAGACTCGTAAGGAATCGGCTCGTCGCAGGCTTCCTGGGCGTGACAAGGCCACATTCTTCGATCTCTTCGCGGGGCGTGCTTCGTCGTCGTCTAGCGTTAGCAGGCGCTTGATTTGAGGTTCGTGTATGCGTGCCCTTTTGCGCCTGGGGCCTAGAGATCCGAATGATGAGCTAGCGCGTCGTTTCTTTGAGGAGCGATGAGGTGTAGAGGTTGCGTTAGAGCCGGGAGAAAAGTACATGTTGGAAGACACCGTGCTCATCGACGAGAAGCGAGACGATGACGAGGCGACGTCCTTCAACTTTGCGAACAGGGTACGTGAGAAAGAGTCACGGCGTACTGGAGGCGAATCATCATCGGATAGAAGAACGTCCGGGGTCGTCAACAACGAGGAAGAGGACGGCATTGTCGGTGATGTCGACCATATCGCGGGCTGATCTGAGGGTTGGATGTCGTCAACTAAACTATCGTCACTGTGCTCAGCGATGCTAAGGAGAGAATGAGTCCGCGACCGGATCTGGCGCAAAGATGGCTTGGTCAGGCGGGGGAGAGGCGAGTGCAACATGGAGGAAGGAAAAGACGGGCTGTTGAGCAAATTTTTCAAATTTAAACATGACGCGACACAACACGTGATCGGATAGGACCAATGACGACGTCGCTTTCTATGCGCCTGAATGCTCTATTTTCAAGCATGGTCGCATCTGGTGAGACAACCACTTTACACTACGACTTCGTATTTCCTTGGGCATCCTGCGCAATCACTGATCATTCGCTTCTAGGTAGTAACGATATCGTGTCATCCGTCTGTACCACATTGGATACGAAGAAGTCCAGTGCAGAACTTGCTTCCAGATGGCAACACGATGCTACCAAACCCACCATCGTCGTCGCTGAAGGGTCAAAGCATATAGCGCAGCCGAACTGGAACGCAGCTCGGAACGTCAGCGTCGCGTAGACATTGTGACCCACTGACCACACGAGAACAAGAAGCATCTCACTTCCTCCGCATAGCCTTAAGCACAGTCTCCTTCCTAGCTTCCATCGCGATCTTAGCCAGAACCGCGTGGATCTTGGGCGTAACGAGTACCGCGCCCAGTACAACCACCCCAAGGCAAACAAGGACAGGCTGAACAGACAACGGGAGGACACCAAAAACCAAAGGCTCAAGAATGACAGTAAACGGAACCCGCAGTGGTTCCAAGGTGCGCTCAACAGGCGGGGTAAATACACCCGAGTGAACAGCGTGTATGTGCGCGTATTTGACGCGTTCAAGGGAAGCGTCTGTTGGGTTGTAGAGACTAATGGAGAAGTCTGTTGGATACTACAAATCATTCAATAATCAGATGCAAGGGAGAGGTTAATGTAAACATACACTGGCAGCCCAAGATATCCTAAGCGTAAACCTGACATACGCGTTCCATGAACCGCCGGTATCTAGAGATAACCAGAGGTCCCCTGTGTCTCTTCCTTCGACAGTCTCATTCAGGATAATAACCGACTCTATTTCATTTGCACCCGCACTGAGCTCAGCGGAGATTTGGTTTGGTCTGGTGGACGTCAGTCAATCTATCTCACCAGTGTAATATGGCGCGGCATACTCCAAAGAAGATACATCATCCTCTACAACAAAGTTGATGATTTCAGTGTTGCAGTAAACGAGAGAGAAGCAGCTTAGAAGAATCAATACGAAAGCAAACCGTTGGACCATGGCGGTAAGAGCCAGGCGCCAAAATCGAGTTGCCGCCGGCATTGCACTTTGACTTCCGACCAGCAGCTTTCGAAACTTGGGAGACTTGAAGAGTCGACGCGCGCTAACGTGGCTCATATCGCGTTTGGGATATTTCCGCATCGGAGCACTTTGGGCTACCCTTTCTGCCGCGCTACTGGAAGGAGCTTGCTTTTGCGGTCCGCTCCGACGCGACGACACATTATCTCAGACTGGACGACGTTGACTCGGACTTGACAAACGAACATGGATTCTATGGCGACGCAAGGGATACCAACCGGCATTACGATCTACACTATATACTCTTTCGATGTTTACAAACTCTGAGGCCTTGGTGTTGATAATTGTACCTCAACATAACGGGGATTAGTGCTGATTTTGACAGAATCAAGAGGACAACTTCACCATCTTCGCACTTAGGACGTGTCCTGCGATAGTGCTCAGAAGCATTGCGATGGAACTGAATGCACTCACCTTGCCGTGGTCCAGAGACTTGGATCCCAAATCTCGGTGCGCTCTTGATGGTCGCGTCGGTCTATAAAGTCGAGGCAGGATCAAGCGCATCAAAGAAGATCGTCCTCGTCGTGGAAACAGCGTCGAAATAGAAGAAAATCGTGCTTGAGGAAGTCGAGTCGGCTTGCGGATGCGAATTCGTCCATATTGAGGCTAGGGATGCGGTCGACTTGCGGGCTAACATGTCGCAGAGGCGGTTGGCTTGCGGGAGAGCGTGTCGTCGGTTCGGCTTGTGGAACTGAAGGTGCGAGTCGTGCTTGAGTATCGATTGTCAACGGTCGACTTGCAGGAGCTAGATGTCGTCAGTCGATTTGCGGTGTTGAGAGTCGGTCGGCTTGTGGAATAGAAGGTCGAAGTCGGTCGTCCGCGAATCGAAAGTGGGGCGCAGAGACGGTCGGCTTGCGGGATAACGTGTCGTCGGTTCGGCTTGTAGAATCGAAGGCGTGAGTCGAGGTCGTGAGCGGTCGGCTTGCGGGAGAGCGTGTCGTCGGGACGGCTTGCGGAGCTGAAGGTGCGAGTCGTGCTTGAGAATCGGTCGGAAGCGGTCGACTTGCAGGAGCCACATGTCGTCGGTCGGTTTGCGATGTCGAGAGTCGGTCGTCTTGCGGGAGTAATGTGTCGTCGGGACAGATAAACGAAGTCGGTCGTCCGCGAAGGTGGCGTAGAGGCGGTCGTCTTGTGGGAGTAACATGTCGTCAGTTCGGCTTGTGGATTCGAAGGCGTGAGTCGAGTGTTCGTGAACGGTCGGCTTGCGGGAAATCGTGTCGTCGGTCGGCTTGTGGGATGGAGGCAAATCGTGGCGGCAGCGGTCGACTTGCGGGAGCTGGTCGGTTGGTCTAGTAGTCGTCTGGTTGTGGGGCGGGTGAGCCTAAACATAACAAGGTTAATCGCGATGACATTGAGCAATCAGGAAACTCACCGGTCGATTGAGGTGCAACAGCGTTTGTCCTGCATGAGATTGTATTGATGCGTCGTCGTCCTGGGCGGCTTTGAGAGACTGAGTGAGAGACAGTGTGGAAGTGAGAGTGAGAGTGGTGTGGACGAAAGAAAGGATGGGGAATCATTTGGGTCCACAGCACGTCCTTTTATACAGATGGGGGGTGCCAGAGCTGTGCACAAAGATGATTGCACCTCAGCATCATGGGGACTAATGCCGATTCTGACTGAAAAAAGGACAACTTCACCTTCTTCGCACTTAGGACGTGTCCTGCGATAGTGCTCACGGAACTGAATGCACTCACCTTGCCGTGATCCAGAGAATCGGATCCCAAATTTTCAGTGCGCTCTGGAACGGTTGCGTCGGTCGTCCACAGAAGTCAAGGCAGGATGAAGCGCGTCGCAGAAGATCGTCCTCGCCGCGGAGACAGCGCCGGAGGACAAGAAATCGTGCTTGAAGAAGTCGAGACGGCTTGTGGATACATAGTGAGGCGAAGGAGGCGGTTGACTTGTTGGACAATGCGTCGTAAGTGGGCTTGTGGCATCAAAAGTTTGGCATAGAGGCGGTCGGCTTGCGGAGCTGACGGTGCGAGGTCGACTTGCAGAAGCAACATAGCCCCAGATTTTGGTGCGTTCTTGATGGTCGCGTTGGTCGTCTGTAGAAGTCGAGGCAGATCAAGCGCGTTGCAGGAGATCGTCCTCGTCATGGAGAGAGCGTCGAACTAGAAGAACTCTCTTGAGGAAGTCGAGTCGGTTTGTGGCTGCGAATTCGTCCATATAGGCGGGCGGAGCGGTCAATTTGCGGGCTAACGTGTCGTCGGTTCGGCTTGTGGCATCGAGAACCCAGAGTCGAAGTCGTGCGCTAGTTGGTCGGCTCGCGGGTTCGAAAGTGTGGCGTAGAGGCGGTCGGCTTGCGGGAGAGCGTGTCGTCGGGTCGGCTTGTGGAATCGAATGTGTGAGTTGAGGTCGCGAGCAGTCGGCTTGCAGGAGCATCATATAGTCGATCGGTTTGCGGCGTCGAGAGTCGGTCGTTTTGGGGTAGGTCGGCTTGTGGGGAACAGTTAGTCGATGTCGGTCGTCCGCGAAACGATAGTAGGGCGTAGAGACGGTCGGCTTGCGGGAGAACGTGTCGTCGGTTCGGCTTGTGGAATCGAAGGCGTGATTCGAGGTCGTCAACGGTCGGCTTGCGGGAGATCGTGTCGTCGGTCGGCTTGTGGAATCGAGGAACTTCGTGGCGGGAGCGGTAGACTTGCAGGCTGCGGTCGGTCTATCGGTCGTCCGGTTGTGAGGCGGGTGAGTCTGAGCATGGCAAGGTTAACCACTGTGGCGATAACATCGAGCAATCTAGAACTCACCGGTCGATTGAGGCGCAACAGCGGCTGTCCTGCGTAAGATCGTTGAATTGAGGCGTCGTAGTAGTCGTCTAGGGCGGCAGTGAGAGAGAGACTGCGAGATAGAGTGGGGGGGGGGGGATGTGGTGTGGTGGGGAGAAGGGAAAGGCTGACGAATGATTTGGGTCCACAGCGCATCCTTTTATATGCAAGGGGGTGTCAGGGCTGTGCACAATGGACCCACCCAAATTGGGATAGACGTCCATTGTTCAACCCTTTTTTGGCTGGTCAAAGTTGTGTGGCGCTTCAGGGTCGGGTCGGGTCCGAAAAAGGCAATAATGTCGGGGCATTGCCGTTTATCGAGCTTTGAGATGAGTCAATCAGTGAGCTCAGCTTACGACAGTGTACTTACCAGATAGCTTCATGCAGCACTCGCACTAGATGTTTTGTGCTTTTCTTGAATCTTCGCTTCCTTCCAAGTTCCCACACCTACGACTAAAGGTCAAAATCATAATCTAGAACTACTATACGTGAATACACTACGGATACAAATTATTATTACAGTCTAATGGTCTACGTATACGATACGATACGGGCTGTGGTATATATAGATTGACAACCAATACTACAACAGAGATCTCTAGTTTTCTTTTTGAGGTCGCGCATAATATACAGATAGATACATCATGTTGCAGCAGTTACTCCATGCTGCCAACAGCCTCCACGATGCCCTTGGCTTTCAACGCGGCCTGGTTACGCTCAACTTCGTCTTGAACACGCTCGATGGACGCGAAGTACTTGACGGTCTTCACATGGAGTTCTAGGGAGGGAATAGTCAGTCGACGTCAGTAATGCGAGGGATAGTAAACACTAACCTGCTGTAGCGTCCTCATCAACGACGATGAGAGCCCACGGGTGGAGCTGCAGAGCAGACAAAGTCCAAAGATGGTTGACACCCTCCTCTAGAAAGATATCAGCTGCTGCTAGGTGTGTCCGATAGCCAGACGCACCAATTGCCTTGCTCAATGCCAACGCCTTTCGAAGACCTGTGACGACAACGACGACCTCCCGGCTGTCCAAGACTGTAGCTACTCCGACTGTCAAAGCCATCCGCGGTACAGCCGAAATATCGTTATTGAAGAATCGAGCATTCGCTTGGATAGTATCGTAAGCCAGAGTCTTGATGCGGGTTCTCGAGGCGAGAGACGAGCCAGGTTCCTAAAGGTCAAGCGTTGGCACCGAGTTTAGACACTGGAGAAGGGTTTCATACATTGAAAGCAATGTGACCGTCTTCGCCGATGCCTCCGAGGAAAAGCTCGATGCCGCCATACGACTTGATCTTTTCCTCGTAGGACTTGCATTCAGCGATAAGGTCCACAGCATTTCCATCTAGGATGTGAACCTGGGAAGGAGGTATATCGACTAAGGAGAACGTCAGATATCAATCGGAAGGGATCTCGAGGGCCCACGTACTATGCGAGAAGAACTCGCGGAACATGAACGTGTGGTAGGACTCGGAGTGATCGCGGGGCAGGCCCACGTACTCGTCCATGTTGAACGTGACCACATTCTTGAATCTGGGCTTTTTAGTTAATGATCGGGAGTAAGACAAGGCCAGATCCGTGACGCACGAGAGCTTTCCGGCTTTGACGAGCTGGATGAGGGCCTTGTAGGTGGGGATGGGCGACGATCCAGTAGGCAATCCCAAGACAAACGGCTTTTCGGGAGTAGGTGCAAAGTCGTTTATCCTATCGACGCGTTAGAAACGCAGCAGCATGGTAGCGATGGTACCCACCGCTTGTAAATGTAGTTGGCAATGTAGTCGCCAACGGCAGGAGGATCGTCACGGATAATCAGACCTGGAGAACTTTGTTAGCTGGCCCAAAGGCAAAATTGAGCAGACATACGCATTGCAGAGTGAAGAAAGGTAGAACCGTGTAAAATGCAGATGGTGCACCCTTTTATCCAGTCGGCATAGGGGCCGAAACCGTGAAATCGATTGGACCAGCATGGTCGCTCGCAGACCGAATGGTATTCTGACACTCGGATCAACCAGCAGTTCTCTTCCACCTTGAAACGCGGCCGGAAATGGACAAGTCAGTGCTTCCAATGAGGCACGGTTGAGAGTGCTATTGGCTGGCGATAGTCTAGAGATACAGTTTGCACGATCGCACAAAGAGGTCGGTGCCGGCCGGCAAACACCGCCTGTTTCCACTCTTCCATGATAAGGCGCCTCGCGCTTTTACCAACGCGAAGCCTATCCTCAACGCCCCAATACTCCACCATCGCTTCCAGCTCCGAAGGTACACCGCGCATCACATTTTCCATCTTCAAAACTTACGGCCAAGTCCAGACGGATCATGGCCTCATGCCATTTATGCCTCGGAGCGCATTGTCGCTCACAAGTCGGTCTTCCTCGCACATGCTACCAGTCTCACAAATAGCACCCTTCTGCCTCAATTCATAGACCACCTGACGCGTCAGCCCCAGCTCAAACGTGCTACTCATTGCATGTATGCCTATCGCGTAAGAGTCGCGTCACAAGGCTCAGAGTCTGCCCAGTTCACCTTGGGCCAGCAAGATGGGGGTGAGAGCGGCAGCGGAGATCTCCTTGCACGACTTCTTGAGCTGTCACAGTGCGAAAACGTTGTGATTGTCGTATCTCGGTGGTACGGCGGGGTCAAGCTCGGATCAGAACGGTGGAGAAGGATATCAGAGGTGGCAAGGGACGCTTTGGCTCTGGGTGGATTTTCAAGGAAGAGAGAGAAAGCAGAGAATCAGTCAAAGAAGAAGAAGAAAAGGAAGAAGTGAGATTGATTCCTCAATATCTGACAAAAGTACAGTGCTACCAAACACCCTTGACCTCAATAAGAACAAGACGGTTGAGCTGCGCCGGCATTGTATGAAGCGCGATCCCCACCGACGACTCGGCGAAGACAATCGGTACTTGCTGGCAGAACAGGGGTTAGTGCTGATTTTGACTGGAATACCCTCCACCTTCATCGCTAGGAAATGTCGTATAGTAGTGCTCAGAAATCTTGCAATGGGACTGCCAGTGGATACACTTACCTGGGCAGATGCCAACAAGGCCTGAATCCCGTAAGTTTTTCTCGTATCGAGGATTGTGTTCGTTGACTCGATTGTAGCTATAAACAATGAAGTCGCGGTCGCTCATTGTGCGCCTAGTGTTTCGCTGTGGTCCTCGTAACAGCATCATGGAAGAAATCGTAGTTGAAGAAGGTGAGCCGGCTTGCGGAAGGTAAGTTACTGCGTGGTTTGAGGCTCGAGACGAGTCTTGATAGTGAAACGGTCGGCATAGAGGGCGTGTCGTCGGTCGGCTTGCTGGATAGCATATCGTAGTCGGCTTGCGCAGTCGTGGCTTGAAGATCGAGGCACATCGTGGGCGGATCGGGTTGCGGGATCGACTCAAAATTGTGGCGTAGAGGCGGTCGGCTTGCGGGGCAACGGGTCGTCGGTTTAATTGCAGAATGGAATAGCGCGGAGTGGGTCGGTCGGTCGTCCAGTCGAGTTAGGTTGAGATTTTGGTCGTCCTGTGTAAGATTGAATTCGAGGCGGCGACTCGCGTTGTCGGAGAAGGGAGGATTTGAAGTGTGGACTTTGAAGACCCAGCAAGCGGATAATAGCAGTGGGGCACAAAGTGGATGCGCGCCCTTTTATACAAGGACAGGTCAGGGTTATACAACAACGCGAGCAAGTACAATGCCAAGCGGGGGTAGTCGTCCATTGTTCTGATCTTTTGGCTGGTCAAAGTTCAGTCGAAGTGTTCACCACTCGGGATTAATCAGGTGTAATGTTGTTGGCCAGAACTTGAATCTCAGATCTCATTTGCCACTGTCCGTTGTCCACAGTGACAATGATGACATTTTAAATGCTGGAGTGCTCTGTGACTAGACCCTTATAGACTGCTTCAAGTTATATGAAGAGCTTTCTTCATCAAGAACTGATAGCGCCGCCAAGTGGTTCTCCATGGAAAGTAGTAGTCATTGACTCATCTCGAAGCGCCGAGCCCAATGCCCCCGACATTATTGCCTTTTTTGGACCCGACCCGACCCTGAAGCGCCACACAACTTTGACCAGCCAAAAAAGGGTTGAACAATGGACGTCTATCCCAATTTGGATCGGTCCATTGTGCACAGCCCTGACGCCCCCTTGAATATAAAAGGACGTGCTGTGGACCCAAATTATTCATCAGCCTTTCTCTTCTCCCCACCACACTCCCCCCACACACACTCTCTCAGTCAGTCACTCTCTCACTGCCGCCCTGGACGACGACTAAGACGCCTCAATTTAATGATCTCACGCAGGACAGCCACTGTTGCGCCTCAATCGACCAATGAGTTCTAGATTGCTCGATGTCGTCGTCACAGTGGTTAACCTTGCTATGCTCAGACTCGCCCGCCTCACAACCTGACGACCAATACACCGACCACCTCCTGCAAGTCTACCGCGATTATCCTCGATTCAACAAGCCGACCGACGACACGATCTCCCGCAAGCCGACCGTTGACGACCTCGAATCACGCCTTCGATTCCACAAGCCGAACCGACGACACGTTCTCCCGCAAGTCGACCGCTACACCTCAACCCATGCCCTTCGATTCCACAAGCCGAACCGACGACACGTTCTCCCGCAAGCCGACCGTCTCTACGCCCTACTATTCGCGGACGAACTAACTGTTCCCCACAAGCCGACCTACCCCAAGACGACCGACTCTCGACGCCGCAAATCGACCGCTCACGACCGATCTCAAGCACGACATGCACCAGTTCCGCAAGCCGACCGACGACACGTTCTCCCGCAAGCTGACCGCCTCTACGCCACACTTCCGAACCCGCAAGCCGACCGACTACCGCACGACTCCGGATGTCACAAGCCGAACCGACGACACGTTAGCCCGCAAGTCGACCGCTCCACCCGCCTCTATGGACGAATTCGTAGCCACAAACCGACTCGACTTCCTCAAGAACGACTTCTTCTAATTCGACGCTCACTTCGCGTTGAGCACGATCTCCTGCAACATGCTTGATCCTAGCTCGACTTCTATAGACGACCGATGCGACCTTCAAGAGACATGTTGCTCCTGCAAGTCAACCGCCTCTACGCCACACTTCCGAATCCACAAGCCGACCGACCACGATTATCTCACGACTTCGACTCTCGATTCTCGATGCCCCAAGCCGAACCGACGACACGTGCTCCCGCAAGTCGACCGCTTTCCTCGCCTGACTATGGACGAATTCGTATCACTCGATTGCCTGGGCCTCAAGCACGATTTCTTGTCCTCCGGCGCTGTCTCCGCGGCGAGGACGATCCTCTGCGACGCGCTTCATCCTGCCTTGACTTCTGTGGACGACCGACGCAACCGTTCAAGAGCGCACCAAAGTCTGGGATCCAAGTCTTTGGCTCGCGGCAAGGTGAGTGTATTCAGTTCCATCGCAATGCTTCTGAGCACTATCACAGGACACGTCCTAAGTGCGAAGAAGGTGAAGTTGTCCTTTTACTCCAGTCGCGATCATCACTAATCCCAGTTCTGTCAAGGTACAACTTTTCTTCGTCGAGTCGGTGGGAATCACTTTCCTCCGAATTTTGCGACGCCACCAAAATATTCAGACGATTCGGTTCTTCCATCAGTGGAACTTCAAACGGATGAGGCAACGCAAGATATCCTGGACAGCATTTATTGTCAGATGAATTCAGTCGGTTCAAACACATTAATTCAGGACTGGAATATGTGACCTATAGCGTTGAAGAACTGCTGCCCGATTTCCCTCCCAAATGGCGTATCGAATTCTGGCTTCCAACATTCTTTACTGGCATTAGAAACCGTAGCAGCACTTTCGTAGGTAGACGCGACGAGGGGCATGTACGTTATTCCGTAGAATGGAAGGAGCTTTGGGAGCATGAAATTGTGCATGTATACTGTCATCGCGTCAGTATCATTAAAGAAGACGCCAGAGGAAAGCAAGTGTTACCTTGTGCATTAAAGTAGAGCACCCACAAGTCGTCATCATTGCCAAAAATTGCTTGATCTAGGTACGACGTTGGGACAAGACAGGGCTCCGTCTGATACAAGCTGCTATGCCAGATCCAGCGTGCTTTCCTTCTTCGAATATCGGCATCGGTGGATATCGTCGAGAGCGTTCGTGCCAGCGATGGGAGAAAATCAGCGAGAGTAACATGAAGCGCAGCGTTGATCACCCGCGAAGCAAGCTCTGAGGCGTCGGAGATATATGCTGCGGGATGGTTCGTATAGATCGCGTCCACAAAGGACCAGTTTCCTTGAGAAGATCCATCATAAGTCCACGCAGGCGCAGGCACCGGGCCCCGACTCAGCACTACCACATCAGACTTTCGCGCCTGTTCAAGCCACGGCGTCTGATGAATGCGGACACCGGTCAGGGGGTCAATTTGAGGAACAGAATAGTGGTCGTCGGCGGGATCGATGGATGTCAGCAAGGTCGAGGACATGATGTAGCGCAAAATAGAAGAATTGGAAGAGGCGAGGTCATCGGTCGAAGGAGGCTTTTGCGCGCGCTGGTTGCGAATATCTTCAAGCCTCTCTGATCCGTCGGACGTCGGGCGGCAGATGTGATGAAATGTGCAAAAGGGGGGCCCACGACAGGAATGGGATCTGTTTTCGATTGATGAGAGGGCGTCGAGCCAGAGGAGATGGAGATGATATGTGGTTTCGGGTCCGACGAACAGGATTTTTTGTCTGCTGTGCGAAGCGCAGAGAGTGCGCAGAGGGAGGTTGGGCAGTGGTGTACATGGAGAGTCTAATGGAAAGTATTTTCGGCGAACGTCCTTCGCGTTGACGCGTCCTCCAACGGTCAAGTTTGCGGCACACAGCAAGGATTTTTGGACGAGACGGAGGGCGGTATGGTCTTCAAGGTGTGACGGAAGGTATTTCGGCAGCTCATTCATCAAAGCAGTAGAGATATCTTGCAATAACGTCTTCTTCCTAGACGAGGTACGCGTTTTTCGGTAGACCATCAAAAGACACTGGCAGAAAACGAGAAGATAGATGCAAAACCAAAGTATGTTGCGAGCTTTTCGAAGACGGACCATTCTGGTTGTTTTTCAGCATGTTTTTTCACCAAAAGGTTGGTGTACTTTACTTGCTGTCGCGGTTCGAGTCCAAGGGCTGCCGGCAGCCTAGGTCATGTGATGAGAGTTCGCCGACGGCCGGCTTCTTACCCGCCCTATCCCTGTCCCTCTCTCAACCCTGCTTTTCATCGACAAATCCTGATGAAATCGTTCCTTAATGACATTAGCCGCCCACATGCATCTCGGGCAAATCTCAAGTCCTGTTGCTCCTGGCACACTCCACACACGGTGCTTGTTCCCGACCACCACAGTCACCCATAGATGTGGCAACCCGCTCTTTTCATCGGTTTAGCGGCAGCCCTTGCCTCAGGCAAGCTCATCTTCTCGCCTGCAGACCTTTCGGAGACTGAGTACGACTTTATTGTCGTTGGTGGTACGTTTGTTTATATTATAATTTATATTACTGTGTCCGAACATTGTTGAACGGGATGTAGCGGGAACTGCCGGCTGTGTGTTGGCAGCTCGTCTGTCGGAGAATCCGGATGTTAAGGTTCTTGCCATTGAAGCGGGTGGAAGGTACGACGCGATTATGCATGTGGTTCATCACTCAACGGACGTTTGAATTTGTAGCAATGAAGGTATCATTGCGACTATCGCGCCGTTTTTGGGCGTTTCTCTGGCAGGAACTTCTGTAGATTGGAATTACACGACTGTACCTTTGGAAGGATACGATAATCGGACACTTGGATTCACGAGAGGATTCGGACTTGGGGGAAGTAGCGTCGTCAGTGAGTAAACGTTCTTCACGCTATCCAGGTGTATGATGTTCACATTTCATTTTCGCGTAGATCTTTTGACATGGAATAGAGGCTCTATCGACCTCTGGAACAGTTGGGCGGAGGTTACAGGTGACGACGGATGGTCCTGGAACAACATGGAGGAGTTCTGGCTCAAGGTCGGGCATACTTAGGCGATCCTTTGATGGAGACTAATCGGCCTCTCCGACAGAGTAACACACTAGTGGCGCCCGCGGACGGTCACGACACCACCGGTCAAGTTGACCCTGCAGTCCATGGCACGAATGGCAATGTCTTGACAAGTGTGCCCGGCTTCCCAACGGAACTCGATCCTCTCGTCGTCAACGCGAGCTTGGAGTTAGGTGGTCGTTATTCATACACCGTTGATATCAATGGTGGTGTAGTTTTGGGCACCAGTTTGTGGATTCTTAAGCTTTCCCAGGATATGACTAATTTGTTCTTGTAGGTTACATGCAGAGCTCCGTTGGCGGTGGCGAGCGCAGTAGTGCCGCCACGGCTTATCTTTACCCTGTGATAGACCGCGACAACTTGGATGTGCTTGTCAACACACGTGTAACCAAGTTGATTGAGACGGGCGGCAAGAAAAGCAAGCCTGAAATTCGCGCTGTTCAATTGCAACAGACGAACGATGGTACGCGCTCATAACCAAGCATGCCTTTTTCTGATTATTCTGGCAGACATTCCCGTTCAGATCAAGGCTTCTAAAGAAGTCATTATGAGCGCCGGTGTCATCGCCACACCACAGATTCTCATGCTTTCTGGTATCGGACCTAGGCAGGATCTACGGAAGCTTAACATCAAACCCATCGTCAATCTCCCTGACGTGGGCCAGCACTTCGCCGACCATCCCGCTGTTGCCAGTTACTACCTTGTCAACTCCAACGGCACGTTTGATTCTCTTCTACGGGATACCAACCTTTTTGGGCTGGAGTTGGTCAAATGGAACACAACGAGACAAGGACGATTCGTTAATTCGCCTGCGAACACTTATTCGTTCTTGCGCTTGCCGGATGATGCTGCTATCTATGAGAATTTTGATGATCCATCGTCAGGCCCGACGGCGGGGCACATGGAGATCATCTTCGTGGTATGGAGGTGGTCCGTTGACGCGTATGGTTCCTTGCTAAAGTCGCGCGTTTATAGGATGGCTTTGCGGCCTTTGGACCGTTGACTCAACCTGCGACCGGCTCGTTCTTGACGATTCTGGCGGGCGTTGTATCGCCGGTGTCTCGTAAGCCTGCGTCTGGGCACTTTTAGTCCTTCCAACTAAATGCTTTGTAGGCGGTTGTGTCACTATCAACACAACTAATCCCTTCGCGGATCCTCTCATTGATCCCGCGTTTCTCACGAATGCTTTTGATGAATATACTATGGTACAGGTCATGAAGGATACGGAGAAATTCTTAAGCGCCTCGTCTTGGGATGGATTCATCATTGAGCCTTATGGCGACCTCGCCGATGCCTCAACGGATGAGCTGAAGTTGCAGTACTCCAGAACGTATGGATCGAATATCAACCATCCCGTTGGGACTGCGCGCATGTCACCAAAGAAGGCCAAGTGGGGTGTTGTCGATTCAGAGCTATTGCTGAAGGGTGCGGATGGCGTGCGCATTGTTGATGCCTCTGTCTTCGTTCGTTGTTGTCTCGCTTGCAAGGTTGTCTGGAGTCTGACTTCTGTTCTATAGCCGTCAATTCCCGAATCACATACACAAGCGCCGGTTTACATGGTAGCCGAGCGTGCTGCAGCATTGATTAAGAGCAAGTACTCTCTGTAATATGTATGAGTGTATCTATACCCATTGTTATCTCTATATCTACGCTGCAAGTGTACAGTACTTTCCCTGCAATCCAGAATGCTTTCTTGGGACCTGGCGTAATCTCTCTCGGCTTCGACGGGCCGGACGGAGGTAATGGACGCGAGGCTTTCTGGAGTTGCCCTGCCTTGGCTCTTACCATGACAGACGATGGCAAAGACGACGCCCAGTACCCAGAGAAGGGAATCAGCCTCGATGAGAAGGACTCCCGGCGGCTGATTTCGACCAGCATTCACCAGAAAACGCGTCGCCGAAGCGAACAATTCAAATGGATCGTTTTCCTGGTGTTATCTTTCCTGATACTGGTCCATATAGGCTACAACAGCTTCAGCCTTTTGCCCCATAAACCGTGTAGTTTGACAGCGGAAACCCAGGAGTGGGATACTAACCAGGTCACTTTCGACAATTACAGCCTCATACTACGAGGTCAACGGATATTCCTTCAGTGCGTCTATCTGCCCTGCATATCGCCTTCTCTCATCGACGTGATCAGCTCTGGAGAGTTCCACACTTTCCGTCTGCCAGTCGTCGACCTATGGCCCGACATCTTGCAAAAATTCAAGGCGGCGGGCATGAACGCGGTCAGCTTGTACACGCACATGGGCATCATCAACCCGTCGCGCGGTGTGCAAGATTTTGATGATTGGCGCGCGCTGAAGCCGTTCTACGAGGCTTGTATGGCAGCTGGGATTTGGGTGGTCCTGCGTCCTGGTGCGTTGCTTGAACAGCGCGATTAATTACGTTGTGCTTATGTCTATGCTAGGTCCGGTTAGTGGATACTTCGTGTGGTTCATTGGGCAACACCTGATTCCTGGGTGAATACTAGTACATCAATGCCGAGACAAGTGCGGGAGGTATTGCTCATTGGGCTACGTCGGAAGTTGCGGGTACGCTCCGAACGGAGGCTGCTGATTGGAGAGACGCGTGGAAGGGATACATTTTAGCCATTATTGAGGAATCGGCGCCCTACCAGATTAATCATGGCGGCCCTATCATCGGTTCGTCGCGTCTTCATGCGTGTTCCCCGCTCATCGATTGATCGACAGCTATACAACTTGGTGTGTGTCTAGTTATCACAAACAAGATCGATCACTCAATCATTTGCAGACAACGAATATGAACAATGGCTTGGCGGTGAATACTTTGAGGACCTGAAAGAGGTGTATCACCACTCTGATATAGTGGTCCCCTTGACCTACAACGATCCCGCCCCGCGCAGGAATTTTATCAATGGCACTGTGTGTTAGCTTCCTCTGCACTTGATTTCACTAGAACCATTTGCTTTGTAGGGTGCTGTAGATTTGTATGGGTGAGTTTACCAAGCGGAGCAACGTCAACGCGGTACTGATTAGACCCGGCAGTCTTGATTCGTATCCTCAGAGATTTGACTGCTCCAATCCTTTTGTCTGGACGCCAATTGTGCTGACCTATCATCAATATCATATGGAGGTTAATCCATCTCAGCCGTGGTATATTCCTGGTGACTATATGCGTCGTCCTGCATCCTGTACTGAACTCAAGATTGTGTACAGAATTCCAAGCGGGTGCATTCGATGCATGGGGGCCCGGTGCTCCAAGTATGTCGCTGCACCCTGAATGGAAATGACATCTGCTAACAGTGACTTCCAGGCTACCCTCCTTGCGCCGTGCTCACAGGTCCGGAGTTTATGTCTGTGTTCAATCTGCAGTTGTGGGCGAGTAACGCGAAACTGATCAACTACTATATGCTCTACGGGTAAGTTGCTTGTAAGAGGTTGCTCCGAATGCTCATGAAACGCGCAGTGGCACGTCGTGGGGCGCTATTCCTTTCCCGTGAGTTCAATCGTCACGTTCCGATCAGTTGTTCATTCTAATTTTGTTCGATAGGAGCGTGCGTCTTATCTTAGTCCTCCATGATAACTTTTTTGAATAGAAGAATAGGTTTACACTTCGTATGACTATGGGGCCGCAGTAAGGACTTGAACATCCTCTTTCCGTATACTGAGAGTCTAACTTGGTTTCATAGATTGATGAGCAACGTGTCCTGAACACTAAATACGACGAACTCAAACTGCAAGGCTTCTTCATCCGAAGCACTCCCGATTTCTACAAGACAGATTGGGTTGGCGACACGTCAACGGGCCTGATCTCGACATCATCTCCTGACGTCTTCGTCACATTCTTAAGGAACCCGGACACGGAAGCAGGGTTCTACATTCTGCGCCACAATGATTCTTCCTCCACGTGGGTATTATTCCTAGTTCGTTCGTGCTCTGACTCGACTCTTTTCAGTGTTCCAAAGACCTTTGAAATCTCGGTCGATACCAAGGAGGGCAAATTGGACCTACCACAGCTAGCTCCAGCAATCACGTTAGGAGGACGGCAGTCGAAGCTCATTGTCACCAATTATGCATTTGGTTCGTCTAAACTGCTCTACTCAACCGCTCAAGTGTTCTTTGGTGGCGTTATTGATGGAAGGGATGTGCTATTCCTCTACGGGGACTCGTCTCAAGACCACGAAGCCTCGTTGCAGTTTACTGGAACACCCAACCCTCTGCGCCTCCAGTCAGCTATGATTAACATCAAACCCGGAAAAAACAGCCTCATTTCATTCCTTCCTGGCATCCAAGGCTTAGTCACTGTGTACGACTCGGACACTCAGCTAGTGCTCTTTGCCGATCGCAATACTGCCGTCACCTTCTGGGCTCCAATGCTCACTGCTCCCGCGGAAACAGAGTTTGCCAACTTTTGGAGCTTCGGCACGAACGAGAGTATCCTCGTTGGGGGGCCGTACCTTGTGCGTACAGCGAGCATCACGGGCACGTCGTTGGCTCTTACTGGTGATCTGAAAGATGAGGTGCGCTTGATTGTTATTGCGCCAAAGGGAGTGAGGAGCATCTCATGGAATGGGTATGTGGTATCGGATTTGATGCCCTCCGAGGGCTCGGTTTATGTTGGATATGTTCGGCCCTCATTGCATGCGGAAGAGATCTCTGTTCCGAAGCTTGAGGGATGGAAGTTCAAGGACAGTTTGCCTGAGATATCGTCCGAGTACGACGATTCTTCTTGGGTCGTTGCTAATCATACTACGTCGAATATCCCTTGGAAGCCTTATTATGGTGATGGGCGAATCCTTTATGGATGCGATTATGGCTTGTGCGTCTCTTCTATGTTCCTGGTTTTCATGTCATTGAGCTGTCTGTTTCAGCTGCGAAAACATCGTTCTGTGGCGAGGTCATTTCACGGCGACTGGAGAGGAAAAGAGCGCTAACCTTTCGATTAATGGTGGCGGAGGTGGTCCAGCTCATTTTGGCTTCTCTAAATCGTACTGATGCGTTACTTCTTAGCGTTCGCTGCCACTGTCTGGCTCAACGATGTGTTCTTAGATACGGCATACGGGAAGTACGTACAGCCGCTTGACTATGGCTAATCAGTGGTACTGAAGAGGTTGGCGTATAGCTGTTCCAATAATCTCAATGTCATCGAAGAGACAGACGATGTGTTTGTTTTCCCCGACGGGTCGCTGAATGTTGGTGGGAACAACGTGATTACCGTTGTACAGGTTAGAAGTATTTTCGTAACTTTTCAGCCGTTTGCTCATCTGCTTAAGGATAACATGGGACTCGACGAAACGGAGGGAAGTAAGTACCTCCTTGCATTCACATTCGACTCCGTAACCGTATATGCAGCCGAGCCCGATGTCTCTAAAGGTCCTCGAGGAATTCGTGGTTTCCGATTGAACGATGGGGCTTTTGGTGAGTGGAAGGTGCAAGGAAAGGTAGGAGGATATACAAAGTGGGATTTGTCTTCGTGTTTCTTCAGACAAATGTACTCAAGGCGTCCCTGACAGCTTCCCCGACAAGACTCGCAGCGTCTTCAACGAAGGAGGCCTTTACGGTGAACGCGCCGGCTGGCATCTACCGGGCTACGACATCTCATCATGGGCTTCTCGGGAGCTCGTAGAAGGACTTCCAGATTCTGCTGCCGGCGTCGGCTTCTTTGTCACGACGTTCAAGTTGAATATCGCGAAAGGCTACGATGTACCGATATCGTTTGTGTTCACAGAGCCTTTGGGACAGCCCTACAGAGTGTACCTCTTCGTCAACGGGTGGATGATGGGCAAGCGAGTCGGAAATCTCGGGTCGGTGTATCTCGACTTGCGGACTGTGATATTCGAGCTCATGTTTCGTCAGTCCGCAGGCCAAGTTCCCTGTGCATGAAGGTATTTTGGATTATCGGGGAGAGAAGTACGTGTGTTGGTCTTTTGATAACTGGGCGCTAAAATCAGAATTCAGCACGGTCGCGGTGGCCCTTTGGGCGATGGAGGAGAATGTTCCGGTGCATCCTGATTTGGAGCTGGTCATTGATGGGGTGTTTGATGGAGGAGTTGGGGAGATTGAGGTGAATAATCCGGCATATGTACCGCGAAGTGTATACTAGTAGTCTCCTGTAAGCATGCTCTACGCTCGCGGTCCTCGGTGTTTAGATAGTACAACTACTTACGCCGGAATGTTTCAGGCCGTGTAACACCTTGCTTTGTGCATATATCTTGCAAGCGATTTTGAGTTTTTTTAGCCAAAAACAAATCACCGCCGCTTTGCCCACTTGTTTGGGAACCAGACGAACTTAGTCATCAGCGATCTCGATTCTCGATTACGCCACACACCTGCTGCGTCTTCGCATTACACGGCCTGCAGCTCGTACCCGTGCAGACCTCGGACAGAAGAACTCGGTGTTTGTCATGCAGCGACTCCGTGACATCACCTGGTCCAATAGTTGTCGACTGTCTGCTTCGAGATCTTCCGGTACGCCGGATATAGAACGACCGAGCTGGATATCAAGCAGTAGTTTTGACCATCTCCACATCAGTATTTGCCTGTGCTCGCCGTATTGCCGTACCACTGTCCGTGTCGGAGAACCACCTGACGAGACGGGTATGTTCAAGCTCGAGGTATAAAGAGTCAAGGTTTGTACGGTCAATCCACTCGGCAAATATGTCCTCATCCGAATTGATCTTCGTGCGCCGTGTCTAAATCTCGGTTTGTGACCTTCAATTCTAACAACTGGAACACAGGTCACTGGCGGCACAGGATACGTCGGATCTCATATCCTACTCGAGCTGCTCAAAACTGGCTATCGCGTTCGAGCGTATGTTTAACTTATCATAATCTATTGCTCGCGTTCACATACTCTCGTTTTGCCAGTGCCGCCCGTGGCGCCAAGATCCAGCAGCTTCGCGAGTTGTACGCAAAGTACGGCGCTCAATTCGAAGTCGTCTCGGTGGCTGACGTTGCCATCGACGACTTTCCTGCTGCGTTCGAAGGTGTCACTGCGGTGATCCACTCAGCGGCGCCTTTACCCTCGAGAAATGATGCTCAGGAAGTGCTACGGGTACGTCAGCCTACCCGTTGTTGACAGGGACTCAACTTGCGGCAGGGCGCGATTGAAGGCACTCTCAATGTCGTCCGACAAGCTGACAAGGCGGGTATCAAGAGGATCGTGGTCACTAGCTCCATAGCTACTGCTCGCAATCCGGGCGGGAGTACGACTGACCAAGGTATGGGATACGTCCAACTCAACTCTGTTCCTCTTATTGACCCTCATCCCAGATTGGAATCCGGTCACCAAGGAACAGGCGAACGGCCTCACTGGAATGGCAGTCTACGGGGCTGCGAAGACCGTCGCGGAACGCGAGCTGTGGGCATATGCTGATGCACATCCTTATCTTGACATCACGACAAGTACGTTAGCGCTGATTCAGAGAGAATGCCGTCTAATTTTGTACGCAGTCAATCCTCCCTTCATCTACGGACCTGTCGCTGAAACGTTCAAGGTCCCCGAGCCCTCCATAGGCGGTATAACCTCGCTCGGAATGTTGTATGTTCTACTATTCCCAGACAGCACGGTGTTTCCTCCGAACGTCCACTACGCCGACGTACGAGACGTTGCCAAAGCACACGTTCGCGCCCTGAAGGCTCCGCCCTCTTCTTCTGTCGGACGGAAACGCCTCATATTCGGCTCACCACACGAATTTGACCTGGAAGCCGTACGAAAACTGGTGGTGCAGGAGAGGCCACAGGTAGCTTCAAGATGGACTACGAAGAAAGTCCCAAGGTATCCTTCGCTAAAGTTACAATGCGACATGGGCCGCCTCAAGGAAGTGCTGGGAATGGATGAAGCGCAGTTTATCAGTCTGGAAGACACCATGTTCGATTCCATCGATAGCTTGTTGGCGATTGAGCAGAACTGGATCAACACTCGCGGTTACAAGCCTGAGCTCCCTTCTGTCGTAACAGCAGTCATGCCGAAAACGCCGGGAATACAGCAAAAGTAAAGTAGGTTTTTACAACAAGAGAAAGAACGAATCATAGATACAAAAGAGTAAATAGACTAAGAATGCACTTCGGAGCGGAATAGGAGTTGACCAAAGAACAAATAAAGGAGGAGTAATACTTGAACATGAATAAGTTAGTAGCCGTGACTATTCACTGCAGTTCCTTGGGGAGAGCATTGTAGATCGGGCACAAGTCGAGATACTCTTGCTTGATGATCAAAGACTGGGGACCTGCGCGTTCTTCCGCAGGAGCTTCTGCAAAAACAACGGCGAGGCCCGCTTCCAAATGCCAGTCTGAAAACGCAGTCAGAGCGCACTCAATACTGGAAAAACGTCGTACCAATGTGGCAATGCAAGAACCACGGTCCGGGGTTGTCAGCTCGGAAGCGAATGATAACGGTGGAACCTCCAATGCCGACCACGTCTAGTACCAGCAATAAGCACGAGCATCAGAAAATATTTAAGCTAGTAACACTTACCGCGTTGGGGTGGGTTAACAAAGTTCTTAGGTCCATCCATTCCCTGCACAATGGAGAAAGCATGGCCGTGAAGATGGAAAGGGCTTCAAGATAATCAATATCCCAAATGTGAGGGACAAATGGGTCGCGTCTTACTGAGTGTGGCCTAGCAGGGACGAGTCAAAACGCTGGGCTATTTTGAACACAAAAGAAAACCTTACCTCCCGCAGATCCATGGATGACGAGCTCAACGGTCTCATTGAAGTTGAGGACAAAGGTGTTCTCATTAGGAGCGAAGCTGCTCATGCCGGTAAAATTATTCGACAGAATGTTCAGGAGAGTTGGCAGATCAGGCGAAATGTAGCTCAGACCATTGATCGTCCACTGAAAAGGAGTCGTCAGAAACGTCGATGAAGAACCTACGAGGAGCGACTTACGATGCGGTCTCCAGTGGTGCCATTGACTTCTTCTTGGAATTTCAGATCGATAGAGTGGTCGGCCGGCCCAGCGCCCCCAGGAGCCTCAGGGTTGAAGAGTGGGACTAGAAGATGCTCTTGGAGCTGGTTGTTTTTCTTCGCAGCGAAATCCGGAGCCCCGGTGGGATCGGCGTCTGGTGCGCCTTCATAATGCAGCACGGCGAAAACATTGTCTCCGTTCACTGCACGGATGATGAGGACGAGGGAATTCTAACGCAAAAAGCTGGAGCGCACAGTTCGTGTTGTCTGCTTGATGGTGCTCCTCCATAGGAGCGCTAATCCAGTAGTTGTCAACCGGCTGATCAGCATTCAGAACAAACGAGTAGCGTTGAGCGACCAGGATTTCGAAAGAGTCAACAGTCAATGGTTCGTGACTGACACCGTCAACCTAGTCATATGTAGTCCTTAGCAACATAATCGGATCGAGAGAGACACTACGAACCTCAATGATCGTCATTGAGTGGCCAGCAATGGCGAAAGTAAACTGTCCATAGCCAGAGATGTTTATGCATCGGAAGCGGTAACGTTTTCCTGCAACGACATTGATACGCGCCCAGTCGACCTCCGGTCCACCCTGAGATTTAAAAAAATCAACGCAAGGAAAGTGAACAAACGGAAGCTGCTTACGACGAATCGACCTTTGCCATTGATTAGACCACTGTCGGCGATCTATAGTACATCGAGGTCACATTCGCATTCACAGGGATCACGCTCATGCCACGCACCGGTTCATGAAAAGGGCTTTGCTGGAGGTATTTCTCAGAAATACCGATAGAAGGCTGCATGAACGATTCAGTATCCGCTCACAGGTAGAAGAATAATTGCCCACCAAATGATACCAATCGGCCAAAGTGATGACGGTCGTCTCATCATCGACATCGTAAAGGCCCAGATGCGGGTCCTCGGGGTCTGGAAAAGAACGGTCACTTTGAAGGATGATGTCGCGGTGAATAAGGGAGACCTACCATAGATGACGAGGGGGCTGGTGTGTAATTGGGACCGGTCAGTCAGTGTGTTGGTGTCTGGAACTCATAGGACACTTACCCGCGGAGTCCATCGACGTATTGAGATGCCAGATGACTATGGTACCAGTACGTTCCCGCTTGTCCGTTCAAAGGGACTAAACCAGGACGAGTTATACCTGCACAATGAGGATGCGAAACCACAGCTTACTATCGTAGGTGTAAGAATGCCCTGGGGAAACAGGGCACTGGTTGACAAACGCCGCTAATACAACGAGTTAGCTTGATCCCGTTTATCCATTGGTCATGGAAATCTCACGTCCGTCTTCTGAGGCGGTCCTCATTTGGAACTGTGGCGTATGATGAATATTTTGAAAGGCATGAACAAGGTGGAAAGCACTTACCAAACCATGCCAATGGATAGTCAGACTTCGCCTGTTAACAGTAAAGATCAAGGTGAGTGTCGTGACAAGTAGCTTTGAACGCCCGCCGTACCTCATAGTGGGGTCAGTCAAGAGGTTGTTGGTTTGGATGTGCAAAACATCATCCTTGTTAGCCTGAATCAACGTGCCAGGGAAGATGCCATTATTAATAACCCCAACCCGCTCAAAGCCGTCGGGAGCGACGACATCGTTGGCAATGTCAAAAGTAAAGTTGACATCGGCAGCGCGAGCGAGGGAGACCAGTCGAGCGGCGAGAAGCACGAAAGGAAGGGAAAGACTGAACATCTGGGTGAGCAGGTGTGTTCGATGAGTATTGGCGAAAGTAACTCGCCTTCTTTATACACCTCAGAGGAGGGCCCGTTTATGGCGCACTAATTCTCATGGTATTGCGTAGGACGCCATCCGTAGCAGTCCTATGCGGTACAAAGATGAGCAAGCCAGGACCAGAGAGGGGCTCGACTCTGTGCATACTGTATCCCTATCCAGACGTCATCTGAGAGTCTTTGTAGAAGTAGTAAGAACATGAGGAAAAGCGGTTTAGCATCACGCTTTCAACACGTTACTACTGTAGAGCTGAAGTCCCAGGTCACTGCTTTCGTGGAGAGCTCTCATTGATCGTTCCCTTCGAGCAACTTTGCACAAAAAGAGCGCCAAAGCGTAGTAAAATCTTTGCGGGATGAATTACTTGCTACACGTTCGAATGTAAAAATAGCACAACATACATACCCCCGATGCGCGTAGGAATTGCGTTCAAGTACGAGACGTCTATAATGATCGAGAACATGAGCATGCGGTGTTATTGCTCATACGAAAAGCCCTACATACCTTTCACATCCCAACATCTCTTTCCTTGACATTCAGGAGAAGGTGTTCTGATAAACATAATCAGGCTCCATGATTCGCGTTAACGTACGCTTGAAGCTAAAAGAGCACCGACAGTCGGTCTTTCGTTCTTGGCGAAAAAGAAAGCAATTGCGCCGCCAACGGTCAACATGGATCAAGACAGGTTGCCTTGTTCTGATTGAGTCGGATACCAAGTGCATGGATTTGGTGCGAAGTGACTTGGGCAAGTGAGTGTGTCAGTGAGTGCACGGTTACTACCGCCAAACGAACGCGTGGGAATAGCAAAAGGTAGGAGCAGGCACGGACCCGATGAGCCTGGGAAGCGCGCCCTTGAAAGCGCGTCACTATGGCCTAAGTACCTTCTTTCAGCGCCCCAGTATCCATGTGTATGTTGACGTGCGCAGCGATCCGTTGACTAACGAGCCATAAACAAAATGATGGATAGAGTTTGTACGTGAACATTGTGGGAAAGCGAATGCGTTTAGGAGTGTACTACAAGGTGCCAAATTCAGTAAACAATACTTGAGACAATAATGGTAAAAAAAGAGGCAGTCGCATTACCTACAACTTGAACCAGCCGTCAAAGTCCTTCCATATCCTCTCCCGTCTCTTGGAGTAGATGTCTTTCCTTTTCTCTGTGCAAGCGTCACAAAAGCCTGCGCCCTTCCAATCAAAATCAGCAAGAGCCTTGAAGCCGCACACTTGATCACGAGAATATTCCTCCAAGATGCCCGAGGTTTGTACTAAGCGCATATGAGCAGTGGGATCGGTCGTCGCGACACATAAATCGGTACTGCAGGGATCCAGAGCGACGAACAAGACCTCTTGGACCCAAGACTCCGTGAGCTTCTGTCTAGGTACGCGTAGAAGGTCAATTGCGGCAAGTTCGTCGTGCGTATAGTTCTTCAAACTTTGCTCCAAATCTTCGGTGCGGAATAGCTCGTATAGAGCCCGCTTCCGGATGCTAGGGACATTGCACTTTGTCGAGAGAATGACAGTGTTCATCGCGTATGGTATAGGTGTTGGCGTGAGGTCGTCAAGAGAGGCTGGCCACTTCTTCTCGAAGATTTTTAACGCCCACTTGTAGTAGGAATCGAACGAGAGCGCGTCTGCTACTTCAAGAACAGCAGCGATGGTCTCGTATGTAAGCTCCGAGCCATCGAGGTAGGTACTAGAAAATGTCAAAGTTGGCGAGAAGGCAGAAGAGGAGGATTGAACTTGCATAGGATCCTCAATAACATCCAAGAGAATAGAAAAGTTTTCCGCTGTCACGTTATCCTCTTTGATGTCGTACAACGGGAGTTGGTTGTCCTCTGGTCCGACGTATTCGTCAATGCGCTCTTCCTCCGCCCCACCGAACACAAAGTCCTTGAAGTAAGTACTGCGTTTGATGAGGGAACTGCGATGGAGTCTAAACTCGACGTTTCCAATGGCGATTATGACATTCCCGTCTAGCACCCAGTGGAGCTCGCTCTTCCGTCTCTTCTTCTTTGGTTTGGCTTTCTTCTTGGGTGGCTGTAGTTGTTCTTCCTCGTCCTCTAGCTTTCGTTTAAGATTTGTAGCATTCTCTTGCCCTTGGCCAGTGGCCTGAGGAGAGGCACGAGATTTCTGCGAAGGACCTGGGGAGTTTGTGGGAGTAGAGTTGACAGAAATGACCTCATGTTTGAGAGGGGAATTGCTAGGCCGTGGTTTGGCTTTAGAAGATGATGGTGTTGAAGGATTGGCAATCTGCTTGGGAAAATCGTTATTTGCTATTGACCCTTATACAAGGAAAAGCATACCTCGTATTTGGGAAACATCTTCTCGCGCATTTGTGATAATTGACCATCTTGTTGAGAGGACTTGATTCTATTGTAACTTTGTGACAAGAACGCGGGCGGGGGAAGTACGATATCGTCATCTGAAGGCTCTGAGTCTTCAATGTCGATTGGTATAGCGTCTATCACGGCGTCCTTTAAAGGTCCGGCCATTGGGAAAGGCCGAGCTTGAGACAATTGACTGGCAGGAACTGGACTGGGAGTAAGCGACAAGGGTCGAGGGCGTGCACGCCAATTGCTGGCATGAGAGCCGTTGGCCTGCAAGTCGATTGCAGCCTGGGACGCGGGTGCTTTGCCTAATGCGCGGAATATGAACACGCAGTTGCAGAGACAGTGAAGTCGTACTATTAGCCCGAGATTGAGACGGTACATTTACCGCCTTTCCCTGACTCTTCGTCAGAAATGGTGTTCCAGGAGGTTTGCCTGTCATAAACACGTTAAGAGATGCACTGATGGCGTAGAACGAGCTCACGTACCGCGCGGGGACGCTGTCTTCAATTTCAGCGGCGATTGTAACGCGGCAGCAGGTGACCGATGAACGTCTTTGGAGCAGATAAGCGGCGTTAATGGGGTGATACATATCTCCCGACCTTGCGGTGCTGGTGTCACTGGCCGCGATTCTGGAGGAGGCGCACTGTGGGATTCTTCGGAGCCCATTGTCGAATTACTCGGCGTGTTTTCGGGTTCTTCTGATGTTAAGGGCGATAGCCCCTTCATTGACATTGCTGTGATGTAGAGATGATGGTGAGAGGAAAGCGGCGGGAAAGAAGCGACGCGACTGGAAAGTTTGCCAGCGCCAAACAAAAGCACAGCCACGCGGATGTTCCTCTAAGCTCTTCCTCCGAATCTGAGTCTGAGGAGCTTTGTGCAGTTGGGGAATATCAATACTAAACCCTCCTAGCACACTTCGTTATCGTCTACCTTCACAAGGTGCATCACACCATCAAAGTGATACAAAACTCGACGAAGGCTTGACGAAGGCAGCTGATAACGACCCTCATGATCCACCATATGCATCTACGGTGAAGAAGACATGTCATACGACGCGGAGGTTATTCTGAACCTGAGAAAATGATATTAATTGGCTTCTCCTTTAGCTGGATCATTGTACTTGATAACTCTACACCGCTACATAGGTTGGACAATGCTAATTAGTCGCGCTAAGCAAATGTGGCGTCGAAATTTCGCGTTTAATAATAACTAATTCTTTCTAACAATGCGTAAAATATTAATACAATACTTGACGACTACTACAGACTACAAAGACTACTACGTGGGGGACATAACTACTGCAAAAAAGACTTGAGATTACAGAGCAGACCTGGTAAATTTATCCTCTACACCATCTTTAGCGGCCAGATATGGCATCAAGTCGCTGGTCAAGAACTCGCTGGGCCAATCCTTCCTGATCTGCCCTTTGAGATAGTCAACAGCAACGGACAAGTCAGCGTCCTTGACGCCAGGTGCAATCTTCTTGATACCAGGCGACAACTCGTCGATCCACTTGTCTAAAAGCGCTGTGGTGATGATCTCGCCCGTCTCCAACCGAGATTGGTAGTGCACCCATTGCCAAAGCTGCACTCGGGTGATTTCCGCCGTCGCCGCATCCTCCATCAAATAGTTCAGCGGAATACATCCGTTTCCACCAATCCAGGCTCCAGTGTACGCCAGCGAACACTCGATGTTAGAGCGCACGCCCTCAGTCGTGATCTGCCCGGGAACGATCGTGTCAAGAAGATTGGCAGCAGAGACGCGAACCTCTTCGCGGCGGACATGGTATTGATTAGGGCCAAGCATGTGTTTGTTGAAGACCTCCATGGCAATCTTGTTGATGAGAGGATGAGCGATCCATGTCCCATCGTGTCCGGCGGTGACTTCACGAAGTTTGTCTGCGCGAACCTTCTCCATAGCGATGTCGTTGGCTTTGGGATCGTCCTTGATCGGAATTTGTGCAGACATTCCTCCCATAGCAGCAACTTTGCGCCTGAATATAAAGTTAGATACAGAAAATTGAAAGGGACATTGCAACTTACTTGTGGCAAGTCTGAATTAAGAGACGAACATACGAGTCCATGAAGCCAACAGTCATCGTCACGTCTTTGCGGTCAGGAAGCACAGCACTACGATCAGCGCGACGCTTCTTGATGAAGCTGAAAATGTAGTCCCAGCGTCCACAGTTCAAACCAGACGAGTGGTTTCGAAGCTCAAACAAAATCTCTTCCATTTGGAAAGCGGCTGGGATAGTCTCGATGAGAACGGTCGCACGAATTGTGTTATGTGGGATGCCGAGGTATGACTGGGAGAAGAGGAAAACATCATTCCAGAGGCGCGCTTCGAGATAGTGTTCCATCTTGGGAAGATAGAAGTATGGACCAGAGCCCCGCTTGATGAGCTCCTTCGCGTTGTGGTAAAAATAGAGTGAGAAATCGAACAGCGAGCCTGACATGGGGCTATTGTCGATGGACAGACGAGGCTCGTCGAGATGCCACCCGCGGGGACTGAGGGATAGGTTAGATGGCAACCATAGCGTGTTGTGAAGTTTACATACCGAACGATCAAAGTGGCAGGCTTGTCGGAGAGCTTGTACGCCTTGCCATTGGATTCAAAGTCAATCTGCCTCCTAACGGCATCGTATAAATTCAGCTGGCCGTTTATCATATTGGCAAAAGTAGGTGCACTGGAGTCTGTGTACACCGATTCAGTCATGGGACAAGGATCGACAGAGATAAGACATACCCTCAAAGTCGGCCATGAATGTCTTTGCTCCGCTGTTGAGGGCATTGATGACCATCTTGCGGTCCGTGGGTCCTGTGATTTCGACCCTCCTGTCCTCCAATCCTGGGCCGGGCGGGGCGCAATGCCAGGACGGTTCGGCGCGGATATGCGCGGTTTCTGAAGGGAAGTCAAGAGCAGCACCGCTGTCCAATTTGCGCTGAGAATCCTGCCGGGCGGCGAGCAAGGCCTGTCTGGTGGACTCAAAGGTACGGTGAACAGCAGCAAGGAAAGTGAGCGCGTCGTCGGTGAGGATAACGGCCTGCGCGTTTTCGGCAACCTTGGTGTGGATGTTTACGCCTGCAACCATTGTGTGAGAGATGTCTGGAGTTGGGGTGGTGGTGGTGAGAGAGCAAGTTGGAAACGGCAACTCTTTTGAAGACATTCACGGAGAGCCGTCACGTCCGCTCCGCTTTGCATATCTTGCCTGTCTTTCGACGGATCAAAGCCATTCCGTGTAGCAAGAAGACGGTACAAGTTGGTACTACGACGTTTTTGTTTTGCCTGCAGTCTCCGCTTCCGTCTTATTCCCGAGCTCAGAGCCACTGTTGCCTGATCAAAGTTTCAACGCGGGGAGGCGTATTATGTTTAGATTCCGTACCGCATATGTCCTTTACTACACGTTCTCCCAGTCTGATAACCCGCTTGCAGGCCATCTGCCACATCCCGACGCTCACAGAGCCTGATATTCACGTCAGTACCAAACCGGAGGGAAGTTGGCTACCTACCTTTCGGCGCAAAGGGTAGTGCGAAGCACCATTGAATAGGTCCAAACCATCCTTGAGGAAGGTAGAACACGGCTGATTTGCGGTACCACCATCCTACAACAAACTGGACACCCGTAGTGGACACCCAAAGGACGGAATTGAACCGCATTGAAAAGCTCGACTTGACAGAGGCGATCTCGGAGTCTACGTTACGGAAATTGCACGGAATCAATGGATAGTCTCCGAGAAACGACGCCACACTTGCTGAGCTTCTCCAAGTCCGCGAGGCCTTTGTCAACGCTACGCCGTAATTTGGCCCATCTGGCAAATTGATCCTGGGCACTCGTCTTCAAAAGTTCTGCTTTCGTGTTCAAAGTGTCGGTCTTAAGCTGGCGCTGCCGAGCCGCTTGTGACGGATAAAATATTTTCAGATACAGCGAATAGCACTGGAAGCGGATGTCCGTCAGCGGTAGCGCGCAAGGAGCACTGTTGACGCACTATTTCAAGCAGTACAGATTTCCCAATCCACGAAATCAACTCCGTAACAAACACAAGAACGAAAATGGTGACAATGAGCGACATGGTTGGGAGACGAGTTGTACACGTTGGATGCGCCAGCAGGCGGTGCCGTTATGCCGGTACTATCACGGCGGTCCGGCTCCTCCGTCATCAATTCAGAATCAAGGCTCTCAAGTCTTTACAAGATCAAAATACGCCCACTGTAACCTCTGGCTATCCACAATGCGTACAACATGGGTACGGTGTACCTCCCACATCGCACGGACTACGAAAAGCTTCATTATCTGCATGATCATGATCAAGCAAGATCATATGTGTGTGGTTAGACGTCTGACGCACAAGTTAGACGACCCGTAGGTTCATACTACGTCGTAAGCAGTTTCATACTCTGTAGTAACCAATGTACCAACTGTGGCGTACAGGATGGTCATCCAAATCCCCAAATCGCCTTGCAGTGCCCTTTGCCATTATATCTTATGGCGGTATCGCAGAATAGAGAAGCTCGCGATTGGAGAGTTCTGGGGTCATTCTGAAGGGTTACAATGCGCTTTTAGACGGGTTCGCTCACAGAAAGGTACAGAACATGGTAAAGCAGCAATAATGAATGCACCTCGATCGGATCAACGGTTGACCGACCCGCGATCACATAAGGAGCGGACCGGTATCCGGGCCGTAGAACCGCTTTAAATAGTACTGCGACGAAATGCCGTTCCCCCCACTACCCCACATTCTCCAGAATGCCGAAAATCACTGGCTACGAGACTCACGGTACGATTTCCCAAAGGTCGACGCGGCGCTCTTTGACCCGTCTTATGCAGATGTGCGATTCCCTACCTCTTTGTCGGGTGATGGTACCGATGCCATGTAGATTGAACCACTGATTCCCGTGTACGACGACTAACATTTCTCGTAGGAACACCGAATGCGACTACTCCTCTGCCTATGTCACCTTATTCACTGACTCTGACCTTGCTGGACACGGTATGACCTTCACTATCGGCCGAGGAAACGAAATTGTCAGTCCCAGCTCATCCTAGGCGATTCCACTGGTTCTCATCGCTGCGTAGGTCTGCGACGCCATCAAATTAGTCGCCAGCCGCCTTGTCGGTAAAGAGACTGAGGACCTTTTCTCCGACATGGGCAAGACTTGGGACTTTATGATGTCAGACCCTCAGCTGAGATGGTCAGTTGCTCAGTCGTCTTCACACACTTGGATTGAATCGATGCGCTAGGATTGGACCGGAGAAGGGAGTTATCCATATTGCCTCGGGCGCCGTGAACAATGCCGTCTGGGATATGTATGCTCGTTCAAGAAAGAAGCCTTTGTGGAAGCTAGTCGTTGACTTTACACCGGTTCGTTCAGTTTATTCTCCGTTGCATCCGGCGCGCTAAAGTCTGTCTTGAAGGAAGAACTGGTCCGATCTGCCGCATGGCGGTACATCACCGACGCCATCACCAAGGAGGAGGCGCTCGCTATGCTGAAAGCCAAAGACGCTACGAAGAAAGAACGCGAAGCTAAAGTTCGTGAGCTCGGGTTCGTCACTTGATAGTTCCTGCCTAGATCGCGTCAACTCAATGAACCCATTCAGTTACCCCGCATACGTCACCTCCGCCGGCTGGCTGGGATACAGCGATGAAAAAGTCGCGCGCCTCACCAAGGAAGCCGTCGCCGCTGGATTCAACCACTTCAAGATGAAGGTCGGCGCAGACCAGGCCAGCGATCTGCGTCGCGGCAAGATCATCCGTTCCATCATCGACGACCCGCAGTACCTCCCCGCCAACGCCACGCCCATAGACCCGGAGAGCGAGCAGATCAAGGGCAAGAATGCAGGACCGACCGGCGCGGTGTTGATGATCGACGCCAACCAGGTGTGGGACGTGAACCAGGCCATTGACTACGTCAAGGGGCTCGCCGACATCAAGCCATGGTATGGGAGCATTATGTGGTCAATCGACGCGTGTTTATTAATCTCGTCACGTACAGGTTCATTGAAGAGCCCACTGCGCCTGATGACATCCTCGGACACGCCGCTATCCGCAAGGCGTTGAAGCCCTATGGTATCGGCGTTGCGACTGGAGAACACGCACACAACCGAATGGTGTTCAAACAGCTCCTCCAAGCCGAGGCCATCGACGTCTGCCAGATCGACTCGTGTCGCCTTGCTGGTGTCAGCGAAGTTATCAGTGTGCTCTTGATGGCCGCCAAGTTTGGCGTCCCCGTCTGCCCTCACGCTGGTGGCGTCGGTCTGTGTGAATACGTGATTCATCTCAGGTAGGAGCATCCGTTCGCATTCACAGCGGACTGACTAACGCGTCTGTAGCTTGATTGACTACATCGCGGTCTCTGGTACCATGGAACGCAATGTCCTCGAGTTTGTGGACCATCTACATGAGCACTTCCTCACTCCTTGCTCTATCAACTCCAACGGACGATACAACGTGCCCTCAAATCCGGACGAGGGTTACAGTATTGAGATGCACAAGACGAGTATTGCGGAGTACGAGTTCCCCAACGGTTCGTATTGGGTCGGGGCTCGTGGCGGCAAGAAACTGTAATCAGAAAGAAAAGGAGAAGAAGTTTGTATATTCTTAAGTATCAGCTTTGTGTTTATCATAATACCCTGAACATAGCATTGACATATGAATGTTGAACATTGAGCTGGTACCTATGACTCTGAGTAGTCAAGCTTGAGAAGTTACTTGCATAACTTCATGTCAGTGTTATCGACAATGATCTCGTCGTAGTACTAGGTCTCAGCTACAACAGACATGACTTCTATCTGGTCCCACCCATTCCCGCAGTACAGATGGACTGGGAATGCCTTCCCAGAGCGTCTACAACGTTCAAGTGCGCTCAAGCTAGGATCAAGAAGGTGATATGCTACACAAGATAGGTGGTATAGTACAGAGAGCAAGTTATAACGATACAACAATGGCGCCACGAATATTCACCGTTTCCGAGGATCACCACCTACGAGCCGACTCTGCAACACAGCAGACCCGACTTCAGATTTGAACAATGCCTGTCAAAGTGGGTTAGCAAAAAAAAAACACGACGGACAATCGTAAGTACAAGGACACTCACATCCGAAGCATAAAGCGCCTTCAACTTGTTAACCTCATACTTCCAATTCTGCTCCGCCGCCATCTGCTCCGCGCGCGCCGTCGGCGCCTGCAGGAACTGCGCCACACGCAGCTTCGCCGCCGGGCTCAGCTCGTTGAACTCCTTTACAGATTGCGGGAACGAAAAAAACATCATCGGCGCCTGCGTGCCTTGCTCGAAGCGCTCTTTCTGCGCGAGCAGCGGCGCGACACGCTCCTCATACGCAGTGCGCTCTTCGACAATGTCGGCTTCCCACTTTTGCAACAGGCGCGTGGTGGCGGCTTCGAATTTGTCGTCGTAAATCTCCTGTGAGAACCATTATGTACATCTGTTCAACTTGGAGCAGTGAAAAAGGACGAACGGAAAGCTTATCTTCAAACGCGATGACAGTCTCCAGTGTTTCCTCCTCCGGATCAACGCCAGCCTTTTGAAATGCGCCTTCCACCGCCTTGTACTTGTCCACCTGCTCCTGCTCGTAATTCCACGCCTGTCTGTTTATCAGGTTTTCCATATTCTTCTCGTGTTCCTCTTTCAGCACCGCAAGGCGCTTCTCTATTTCTGGCAAGTCCATCGTTCGCGCGAGGTCCGCTTCCATCTCTTCGATGCTGTGTCATCCTGTTGGCAGCTTTGCAGAAGGACACGAGGAACGCGCACACGTACGAAGGAATTGGAATGCCGCCATCCTGTAGAAAGTCTAAAAGTGCTTCATCTTGCGGTATATAGAGACTGCTCATTGGAGATGAGATCTCTTTTTCAAAGGCGGCGGCTGCACTGTCCAGTCGGGCGAACAGCGCATCGCGATGCGCCTGCACTAGACGGTGAATATTGGTATTCTTTGCTCAAGGCGACGCGTAACGTTACCGACATATCTTGCGGGGTTATTTGCATGATGGTGGTGAGATGGACAGATTAAGTTTCGACTCACGCTCACATGACTCTCGTGGCGTCTAAGCAAACCGCAGTCGCGTTGTCAAAGCGATGATGAATATTAAGTGTACAGTATACGAGAATTCATATCTAATAATCCGAAACAACTGATGCAGAGTCGTCCATATGTCCGTTGACATGCGATTTCCCGTTTTTCATCGGCTGATACGCCTTCAACGTATCCAACACGTGCGGAATCACATCCTTGTCAACGTCCTTGCCCCACAGAATGTCCAGATGCTCGTAACCCTCCAACCTTCTGACCACTGTATGCTTGGGCAGCTGATCCACCATGACATCGATATCCACCAAACTATCTTGATCTCCATACATCAACACGATCGGCGTCACAATGTTCTTTGTGGGGAAACGCGCTGGCTTGTAAGTCCGAACAGACGTCCGCGCCACAGGAGACATGCTCGTCGTATCGTCATCGTACATCAAGAATGATGCATTGCGCATGATCTGGAACCAATGCACTACAGCCTTTGTCGACGCGAACGAGTAGAGATGAGCGTATGCGCAGATTTTCTGGTACCAAGATATGTTGGCACTGCGCCAATTGAACAGGATGATGAGGCACTGGTCGATGACACTGGCGAAGATGGGTGGATAGAGGATGGCCTGCCACATGATGGCGGACGAGAAGAGAGATTTTCGGCCGAAGAATAAGAAGAGGAGGGTGGGGTTGGTCTTCATAAGAGCGTCTACGATCGGCTGGGAGAGTCCAGCAGGACTCATGGCAGGAGCAAGGGCGATGAATACGTTGATGCGTTCATTGAGCTGAGGATGGATGCTGAGTGCGGCAAAGGCTTGCGCAGTGCCTTGACTGAAGCCAATATAGTTGACCTTGTCTACTTTCGTTGTGTCGAGAATGTATTGTATTGAATCGGGTATATCGTGCCATGCAAAATCGTCAATGCTGCAAACCAATTAGCAGAGAACGTCTAATGAAGCGCGTGAAACTCACCTAAAGTCCCAGAATTTAGTCGAGTTTGGATTATAGTGAATCGATTTCTTGGAGTATTTATTGCCTCTGCGACAAAGTCAGAATGCGGGGTAGACCTTAGACGAGGATACGGACCGGTTGTTGCCCAACCAGACATCAAATCCAGCCTCAACCAGCCTGAACGGAAGGCAACGCTCGGCGTCGGTCAGGCATATCCAAATTTCGCTGTTCATCAAGAGCCCATGGTGCAGGTACACGACCGGTTTGCCAGTACTCGTGCCCGGGCTGGTTTTCTGCTTACCAGCCTTGGATGGAAGCCTATGAAGACCGAGAAGATAGCCGTCCTTGGTTAGCACTACGTGCTCCTCTGGCGTGTATCCGTATATATCGCAGAGCTCCTGAAAGTCCATCGCACGCAGAACGCGGTCCGACGCCGCACGCTCCGCCGTATGGACCTTTGGCTGCCGCACAATGTAATTGTTGAAGATGTAGCGTGAGCGTTTGTAGAACCAGTTTATTACTGGCTTGGGAAGGCAAAGAATGATGAGGCTCAGCAGGCCTTCAACCGCGAGGAACAGGAAGCCAAGTACGAGCCAGACGTGCTCGCGCACGGAAAGGCGGCCGATAAAAGGTACCCGTGCCATGGCGGAGAGAAAAACGAGGAGAAAATGTTACAGAAACGGGGGGAAGGAGGGGATGGTGGTTGAGTACAAAAGGCGAAAATGGACAATATGGCATCATGAATATAGCAATCACATGCCGATCATTCAGGAGGATCTGATCGCCTCTCGCCAACTAACGCTAAGTATTCATGCACTCATATGGCGGGAACTACGATACATTACATACGGGACGGTCCGAGTCCTCCATCTGAACATATGTCTCCAATACAACAGCAATGTACAATCATCTCTCTCGCGCCTAGCAACACAGTACCCAAACAGTACCGTGTTCACGCGTACAAGGTATCGTTCTGGTACACATATCCCGAACCCGGAAGTGATAGTCGACGATTCACACCGGACTCCCAGGTAGTAGAAGACTGCCACGTCGTGAAGTATTTGTACTCAAATGTCGCATTCGCCGGTAGATCTAAAGACACTGTGGCCGAAGTCGAACATGAATTGCCAAACGTTGTAGCGAAAGCGTGCTCACCGCTCCAAATATTCCGCGAGAAGTCGAGAGGTGCCAATGTAATGGCATGATCGGTTGACCAGCCTCCCAGAGCGTCCAAGGAACCAGACACATGCGGCATCACTACGAATGCGCCACAGGTGAGTAAATTTTTCTCCCGTCCTTCACAATGAACACTCACCGCCCCAGTACAAGTCAGCATGAAGATAAAAAGTCACGGAAACGTTTCCCGTATAGTTCTCCACACTGCTTACGCAGGACTCTCTCAAAGAGTCTGGAAGACCTCCGCTCTTCGGAACGAAACCTTCTCGACGCGAAAACGCCGTCAATGCAGCCGCATAGCTCCATGAGTAATCCGGAGCGCCAATTGGTGTTACTCCGCTCAACCTGCTATACTGTTCCGGAAGGCTGCCGCTAGACGGCGTAGCTCCCGCAACAACAGCGACGAAACCATCAGCATATGCGCCGATAGCCTCCACCAACGTTTCGTAGATGACGTTGTTGGCCGCGTATCTTCCCGGAGAGATGCCTGAATAAAAAACATTGAAAAAGTCGACAGATACGACATCAATTTCAATAAACGCCTGTTCTTCCAAATGTAAAGGGCATCATAAAGCTGCTCTGCTACAGCAAACGTGGTAAGGAACCAGAACTATCGATGCGGTCACTGAATCTGCAGAAGTCCGAGGACAGGCAACGTACATTTCCTCCCAGGTAGCCATCGCTTGCCCATCGGGGATCCCATAGTTGGCTTGGAAGCCCGCAAACGACCTGACGTATTTGTACAAGTTCGCTAGAGCCCAGCTAGAACATGGCTGAAAGGTCCGCGCATCGCAGCCCCTGGCTGGATCAAAAGTGTGGATGCTAACGAGAACAGTGTTCGCGTCTAAACCCGTTCGACCTCCGCCAAGGTTAGCGGACATGTATCCCTCGCGTGGGTTCCAGAAGCGCTGCCAGTCCGCTCAATAAGTAATAGGTCAACGGGAAGGTTGGAACGCTCGCGATAAGTACCTGCATGAAACAAAAAATGCGCTCGGCTTGGGTCGTGTATTTCTTCACAGTCAGCTCGTCCAGACTTGCAAGAGCTTTTCCTAGTTGGACGCCGTGTCTGAGGGCGTGGTGCTGGACCGCTGCAGTCCAGAACGACGAAGATGACAGCTCCTCCCATAGGTCAAACGTGGTGAGATTCCATGTCTCCGAGATGTATGCAAGGTCCAGCGCAATGACTGGCCAGAGGGCGGACTGAACGTAAGTGAGATTTGTCTCCGCATAGAATTTTGCGAGGTTGATAAAGGCAGCAGCACGGAGTGCAGGTCCATCTAAGTAATGCAGGCGTTATTTTTCTTCATCTTTTTAGAAATTAGTTGTAATGCATACCACGTTGTGGGCGGCTGGATAACAATTTCAGTAAATGCGAGTCACCTGGGAACGACCAGACTTACTTCAATGTTCCAGTGTACACGGTTTCGTTGACGTAGAACTTGGGTTCCCCCAACCCCGCGGAAGTGGGGAGCCTTTGTATCCTAGCCTGTGAAGCGACATAGTCATTGATGCGGCTTTCCAGCGACGCGTCGCGACCGGATATAAACCTTTGGATGGCAATATTAACGTTAATGTGGAGAATGTTCTCAACGAATACGCTCACTCGTCTATAAGGCATTTGAAGACGAGCGCAGAGTCTCGTGTCCAGCTGTAAAAGTAGTCCCCATCTCGAGACGGCGAAGCAACGACGACACCCGGCTTCACCTCTGGGTGGGTGACAGAAGGTCCGATATTGGCTAGTAAACCAGCTTTGGCAATAGGGGACTCTTTGGAGATGTAAGCAACAACATTGAGGGCGAGGCAGGGGATGAAGAAAGACGACGCCACGAGAATGAGTACTGGGAAATGCATTTTCAGACACACCTTTACAGGACAATCTTATATTGCTGGATGGCCTGCGGGCTTCTTAGTAGCAGCATACTATAGAGCTTTTGATGGCATGCGCAGAAGCCTCGGCGCAGAAGGAAGAGCGAAAGGAAGAGACGGGAAACTCCATCCTCCGATCTGAGGGAGTAGTTCTATGCTGGATATGTGTCTGTCATGATTTCGAGCCTTCAAGTGGCGCGCAGTAATGTCAACGAAAAAGAACCACGTTTGTTGTACGCCTCCCTACTAACTATTGCTCCATCTGCAGCAACGAAATACGTGCGAATCCGGCTATATGGGGGCTAATAAGTCAGGTATTGACATATACTATCCCTGGGTAGGTAATACAAAAAATCTACTCGGGCGTGAATAGAGGTGGATCTTGAAGGCTAAAAATCATCGGATACACCGGATGTTGTTAAAGACCTTCTATTCTCTTGAGTGAAGCCTTTGGTTGGGGGAGAAAGAGCTGCTCTTGCAGTAGCAAAGCGATACCGGTGCGACGAGGTCGAAAGGTAGGATTTACAAAACCCTGGTCACAGGTAGTCACGATTTGCCGTCGTTGCCGAGGCGTGCGGAACCTTCGGTTGTCAAGCAGCAAGCATGCGATCTATACGTCTAGCGTCGGAGAATGAAGAACGGCATCGTGGGACATCGCCCTCTGTCACGCTCCCGCTCCCTCTTTCACAATGACAACCCCAACATCCTATACCACCAGGGCAACGAGTCGAGGATCACCTATGAGCTTGATAGCACACTCTCAAAAATTCTTGTAATTTATAGGGCTCAGTGCAGGCTGATATTGCTCGAACTACCTTGATTTGTGTGATTTTGAGTATTGTTTGAGGTATTTCAGTGTAGCAAGCTCATTTTTCTGCGCCGAAAAAAAACCCATAGTCAATTCAATGCTAGAATTCAATATCCCGAAGGTTATAATGGGCAGAAAGTAGCGAGGAAGATGTGCAGACCCGATTTTGTAAAGCCTACCCGTTTTGTATTACCTACCCAGGGATAGTAAACGATCTAACCTCGGTGTGTAGCTTACCTTTTCAGTCAATACCTAATGTAGCATTGCTATGGAGACCATTCTTGAATGAGACTAGGCGACTCGTGATTCAAGAGCACTCCTATTCCCCAACCTACGATGGTTGCCAGCTGAATGGTTACTCACATTTGATTCTACATGCGTACCTGTACACTTTTGAAAGAGCGCTACCGTATCACATGGACGCGATTTTTGAGTCTTTTTAATGTTGTAACACAGTTGGTCGTTGACTTGCACTACGCGACATGACCCGAGTGGAGCGCTATTCCCAAGCGCCTGAATTGATTCCGTTAGCCGATCGTGGCGGTCTGAGTTCCAACTTGCCACTACCACCACCACCATCCACCAGAATTTCTGCACTAGTCATACCACCGCTCTTTCCACTCCTTTTTTCTGTTTGACGTTACCATAGATAGCGACTAGAGGCGATCACCACGAGGCAACGGCCAATAAGCTTGTGGTAGAACACGTTTTCTACGGTTGTTCCGTTCAACCACAGCCCTTTCCTTCATTATCCTGTTTTTTTGGGGGGTTTCCATCATTTTCTGAGGGACTGGATTGTCGTCTTTTACGCTAGAAAAGGTGCGTGTGCTGCCTTTTTATTGGCGGAGACAGCGTTGACAGACCCATTTAGCAGCGACAAGCGCTCAAGTTACAGCACTAGACCGCAGTCACGAAAGTCCAGTCCATCGATATCAACATCTCGTTACTATACACATCGCGGATACTTTTCCTCCTTTGTGACTTGCACAATGATGTCCGATCTCCCTCAGAATCGACGCACTCCCGTGCGCATCGACGCTGAAGATGGACCATGGAGCGTCAGTGTCGCCGAATCCCCTCATGATACCCGTTCATACAGCCTTTACATAAAGAGTAAGTCCTTTGGGCGCAGCTTGTCCATCGTTAACTTTTCCTGCCAGCACCGACCCATAATCTTACCTTGACTCGGACGGCGATGGAAATCGTAGAACTCGACGCCAAGCTGCGCGACAATCACCCTAATGTCAAGCTTCCCGACCTCCCTCTTGATGCCATTGCTGCTATCAACATGCCGACAAAACGAAAGTCCAACTTTTTAAACACATTGTCGCGGCTCGCCTCCCCTCACGCCAACAAGACTAGGCGTTCCAATGGCAGCATCAGCACCGCACCATCCGCCTTCAACTCCCCAATCGCGTCACCTTCCAAGGAACAAAGCGATCCTTTTCAGTCCTTTACGCCGAGCGCCATCACTGCTACCCTCCCCGCGGCCGTCAACAGCACCTCGCTCGCTAGCTATCTCACGACTATATCCAACACCCCTGCGCTGCGGCAGGCACGCACATGGAAACGTTTTGTCAGGGTGCGCACCGACGATCTAGAGAGCGTTCGCGTAGAACGGGCGATCAAACGCGTGCGCTCCGACCTTGCGGCACACATCGGACAGGCATTTTCAGGAAAGGAGAAGCCTCAGGCGGAATCTTTCCGAGACACAAGCATGGATGAGCAGGAATCACCGACCGCGGAGGCCCAGCCAACTCAAGATGACCAGGAGCAGAAGGACGTCGAAAAGTCTGTCGCGTTCGAGCCCTCAGTAAATCAAGCTCAGCAGCCGGTCACTGAGGAACCCCCTCTGCCAGCGGACGAGGAATCCCCAAAGACTCCCGTTACAGAAGCTTCCTCCAACCGCCTCCATCGGTCTCGTTCTGCGGACCCAGACACATCTGCACGACTTTCTCGCGCCTTCACGTCCTCCTCTCTCAACCAGGACGGCGCCTCGTCTCAGACCGACAGGGAAACTGGTGATGAATCATCGGCCTCTGGCATTTTAAAGCCCAAAAAGAAACGTTCCATGTCTGTTGACCCAAAGAAGAAGAGTCGCAAGGTGGTGATTGACGACTTTGAGATGATGCGGGTGCTGGGTAAGGGATGTGCTGGGAAAGTCTTACTCGTGCGCCATAAATCCTCGTCGGATTTGTACGCTTTGAAGGCCATCACCAAGCGCCATGTCTTGGCCCACCAGGAACTTCAGCATACATTGACGGAACAGGCAGTACTCAAACGTATGGCCGCGGAGTCGAAAGATCCTTTTGTTGTGAAGCTTTGGTGGAGTTTCCACGACAAGGAGAATCTGTTTCTCGTCATGGTACGTTTGTTTAACAATGTGGTGTGCATATACTCAGTCATTCCAACAGGATTTCCACCCCGGAGGTGACTTGGCCACTCAACTGGCTAGATGGGGACGCCTAGGACGAGACCGCGCCCGATTTTATGCCGCTGAGATTGTTGAGGGTGTCGAAGGCCTTCACGCTGCTGGTGTCATCTATCGCGACCTCAAACCCGAGAATATCCTGATCGGTCAGGACGGGCATATAGTGCTGACCGACTTTGGTCTCTCGAAGGAGTTTCCCCGACGTGTGTCAGTTGCGACAGCGCCTCCAACTCCATCTGGTCGAAGCGGCTCTGAGACTCCCTCGACGCCTATGTCACCGCCATGGATGAAGGTGGAGAAAGGTGGGGAGCTTGCGGCTGGATGGCCGGGCGCTCCTGTTGGCCATAATGACACGACGACAACGTTCTGTGGCACCGCGGAATATCTGGCCCCGGAAGTTATCCAAGGCCTATCGTATTCGTATGAAGTTGATTGGTGGAGTTTCGGGACCATGTTGTTTGAGATGCTTACGGGAATTGTGAGTCTTCCGCAAGTACTTTCGGTGCTTGTACTAACGGTTATCTAGACGCCGTTCTATGCTAATAACCATTCGGACATGTATGTTCGTGTTCTGCAAGACGAACTCGTTTTCCCGGATGATAGGGCTCTTGACCAGGACACCAAGAGTTTGATCCGAGGTGTACGTTTCCTTCTTCTAGGTTTTAACTATTGATTCTGATTTTTTTCTGTAGTTGCTTCAACGCAATCCCGGTCTACGAATGTGCGAGCCCAGAATAAAACGGCATCCGTACTTTTCGATGATTGATTGGTCCCATGTATATTATAAACGCTATATACGTGCGTCTCATTTGTCTTGCCTCTTTCCAAGTGCTGATGCCAATTGATCATAGCCCCGTACATTCCTCCCACGAAGAACGCCAGTGATACCCAGAATTTCGATGATACATTCCTCGACATGGAGCCCGTCCTTGACGAGTTTGAGGGCAATGATCAGACCGATACTGATCAGGATAATGAGCATACGGACACCGACCGCACAGACGGGGATGAGACTAATACGACGCCGTCACAGTCGCGTAGCTCCTCTGTGGTGCCCAACTCGCGGTCGCGCATGATCGAGGAGAACTCGGTTGATGTTTTCGACGGATACTCGTTCAAAGGTCGTCACTCTGTGCTTCTTGACGACGACGATGAAGACGAGAGCAGCGAGGAGGAGACAGACGAGGATGAAGAAGAGGCATTGGCTCTGAAGGGCCTTGGCCTTGAGCCTGGAGCTGCTGAATCAGTTGGTGATTCGCTGGAATCTGCAGACGCCGAGTTGGGTGAACCCAAGACCCCTGAAGCGCGTCCCACCACGTTACTTCCCGACGACGTACTGCCTCCTCTGCCTGACTCGCCGACGAGCCCTACCATTCCTGAACTTCCCCCAACGCCTGTGGAGAAACCAACGAAGACGGTTACGATTGCACCACCGGAGAGTAAACCCCGGAAGACCGTGGAGATCGATGAACCAGTTAGACGGCCTGCTAATACAAACGGCAAGCCCGCCAACAAGGCTCTCAACCGTCTCTCCAAGCCCCGTCGGGAGAAGTCAGGCGTTCACGCACTTGACCAGTATCTCTCAGATGCTGGCGACGACGGTGCAATCACTGAGCACGACGAGGAAGATGATGACTGGGACTTTGTGGAGGCTGGAGACGGCGAGGACCGCAACGGGAACAACAAGGGCACCAGTCTCTTTGCCCGCGGTGTGGTTGATCGATACAGGCTGGCGGTGTTCCGAAAAGCGTCGACGCCGACACATCGGAATGTGTCTGGTGCATCGGACGGTGCATCGGTAGAGCAAGCAGACTCGCCCAGTCCCACGCAGCGCCGTGGACGGAATCAGGGGTTGACGTTTAGGAAGCCGCGGCAGTTCTTGAAGCCCAAGACGCCTCCGTCGTCGTATTCGAGCAAGAGCAGCAGCGTGACTGCGCGGTCGGTGACATCGAGCTCGAGCCGGTCGAGCATGGGCACGATGACGCCGTCGTCGTCGCTGCCCGCTTCGTCTCCGTCTCTCAAGTCGAAAGAGTCGGCGACGTCCGTTGGGGGCGCGTCGGACCAGAGTGACACGGTGAACGTGCCGAGTGCGCTGGAGCTGGCGGACGGGGAGAAGAAGAGCAAGAAGCTGAAGAAGTATAAGGAGAATGCGGAGAAGGTGTTTTCGCTGTTTTCGCCCACGCCGCGGTTATCGTAGGAGGAAAGGAGAAGAAAAAGCCCTGGAGGCTTTTTTTTTTTTGTTACGCTATCGTTTTTGCTGATTTTTGTATGCTTTTTTCTCTATTATTCCTATGCTTTGAAGGGGGACATCTTTACACTCGTTATAAACACTCTATATACAACTCGTGGAAACTCAAGGTTTAATCTTAATTCTTTATTTGCAAGCTGTTGTTGCTTGAGATTTCATTGAATGAGGAGGTCTGCTTCTGACAAACTGGGATTGTTCAAATCCATACATATATTTTTAGTTTCAGGCAAGAGCGAACCCAACAATGGGTGGGTCACCAGTGATGCTCCCGATTCGCCCCCGGAAACGTCGAGGCCATTCCAATCCCAGGTGCCCGTGCATGAGCCGTCGCCGCACAGAACGAAAACTAAGTAATTGATCATGTATGAATAAATAAGTAAATCGGAAGGTACACGCGCGCACCTTGCAGACCGTCGTCTTCCGTCATCCGTACAGAGTTGGCGCCGCTATAGACGACGTTTGAGATTTCAATTCCGTTCGTGGGTACGCCAGTAGGCGAGCCGTTTTCTATATATATAAAAAAAAGGCGAGATCAATCAGGTTTTAGGATGGGGCCAAAGCACCATCTATCTACCGTAGTCTTGCTCGATGATGACACCAAAGTCGCTCGCCTCGACGTCCTGCGAGAGAGTCGCGTCAACTATCTATGTATAGCGAGCGGAAAAAAAAATTCACATACATTGTCGGTATAAGTGATATCCGAGACGCTCCCGTCCGTAGCCTCAAAGACCGTCTTGATTCTCAGGCCGTTGGTCGACTTTTCAACAGTGTTCCCAGAGATGGTCACGCCCGAGACGGTCTTTCCCGTGGCGATGGAACCCTATCGTCGTCACATATGTACAAGAGAGAGGAGAGAGAGAGAGACGACGACGACGACGAACGATGCTGATTCCGTGTCCGCCAGAGCAAACGTTGTTGGAGAAGAGAATGTTGGAGCCCGAGTTCACAGCGAGGCAGTCGTCCTGGTTCAGGCATGTGCATCCTGGAATGAATGAATTCAGTCCTATATAACCCACTACCTTGGCTGACCGGTGATGGTGACATCGTGGGCGCTAACGTCAAAGCAGTCGGTGTTGTGGGCAAGCTTTTTGCCGTCGCTGTTCAAGACGTTGCCAGCGGCTGTAGGATATTAGCCAGGGAAGGGCACATAGAGTGTACTCACTATTGTCTATAGTAACACCTTGGAATTAATCTTGTTCAGGTGCTTTACGAAAAGAGAAAGGAGAATGGATATGGGTACCAGAGATAGTCAGGGCAGCATCATTGCTCCCAACAGAGAAAATGTTCCGAGGTGCATTGAGAACCACCAGGTCCTACCCATTCAGTTGGCACAAAAGCTCCACGTAAGTAGTATATAGCCGAATCTCACCTTGAAGGTACCGCTTATCTTGATCTTGAGGAACTGAGGCTTCGTAACACCCCCGTTGCCTATCAGTGTAATCAAATCGAGAAAGACATGGTACACGAGACACTCTTACCACCTAGACCATCCCAGTATTCAGGTCCTAGGCCATCAAAAGTAAAGCCTCGGGGGCGACTTCAGCATTAATGGCGCGAGAACGCCCGGATGATCCCACCGCTTACCTGCGCCGTCGAACGTGATGTCGGAGCCGTCGATGATGAACATTGGACCGTCAAAGTCGGTCGACTTGGCGAACGTCACGTTGCCCGCTATACATAAGGCAGCTTTAGCTTTTGGAGTTTTGATTACTGGTGAAGACGATCGAACCGAGCGTGACAGTCGATCCTTGACCCAGAGCGCTGAGGTCAAAAGCAGTGTTCGCGTCCACGGTAAAGGACGTGACGGTGATGTCCGTACACGAAGCGAGGACATCGTCTACATCGTCCAGTGACGAGATCGTACAGGACGCGCGCGGAACATTGAGCGACGAGACCAGCGGTGCGAGTTGAAGAAGGAGCGCGATGAGAAACATGCTGGTGGGATTCAAAATCCCTCGGTAAAGAGTCTTTTATATTGCACCCCCACCGGCCTGAACAACCTCATAATATGGCCGAAATCCGAGGTGAAGAGAAGGATATGAGAGAAAGCTAAAAATAACACCATGACGATCGGCACATGGATAGCACATGGCTTCGGTTAAGCCACGGATATACCCGGACCGTGGGCTGCCGACGGAACGAACGGTAAAATAGATCGAAAAGTTGGACAAAGTTCCACTTTATGGTACGGTGATTGGCACTGTGGCAGTTGGGGGTATATTTACATTTAAGGACTTGTTGCCGCACCAGCATATGAAGTCACTGGATTGAGTCTGTTGAGACTAGGTGCATTTGTTAGGTGGTTAGCTTGAGTTGAAGTCATTCAGGAGCGGTTAGCTCAAGTTGACTGGAAAGCGGTTAGCTTGATTTGTTTGGGGAGTGGGTAGCTTGAGTAATGATCTAAGAGCTGTTAGCAGGTGGAGTCAAATTATTGGACAACACAGAAATTGAACGTTTACGAACCAATCAGCAATGATAGTGTCTGTATAACAATATGTGTTTAGGCTTACAGTAACGTTAAGTAGCTTTTGCTAGTGAACGACAAGCGTGGAGTGAGATTAGAGATTGCAGTCATGGCCGTCGAGGAAGGAGAGATCACCTGGCCTCCCTCTATGCACTCATTTTGCCTCTAAAGAGAGCTCTCTCTCTAGGTTTGTCATTTAACACTCTCCTGCCTTGCGCTTCGCCACCCACTCCTCAACCGCCGCCTTTTCCGTAACCACATCATGCATAGACTGAAGATGGCGCCTCAGATCATACGCGCGGCTAAAGACATAGTCACAGCTCTGGGTATGGATCTTCGGGGTATCGTTCACAAAGGGCAAACAAGGATACGGACACCGGAGCGTCTTGGCGGACGACGCCAACTTTTGATTCGCCTGCTGCTTGTATCGGTTTCCGGTAATATTGTCCAAGTCAAAGTCAAAGCAGTCTTCTTGGGCTTCGTCCGCAGAGGACTCTGATGAAGCCTCGTCGTACCCGTCATCCGTAGTGACAGTAGCGTGTGCTTCGGCAATATGGCGCTGCAAAAGGTGTTTGTAGCCAAAGGCGCGCTGGCAATCTTCGTGTGGGCAGACGTGATCTCTACGGCCGAGGTGGGTTATATTGTTGTGCGTACGGAGGGCTTTTTTCTAGAAGGTATGAGCTGAGGCGTCACTTGAAAAGTACGCGAGCACTGACAGATTTGAAGTCTTTGCTGCATCCTTCGACATCACAGACCCAATCACGACCAACTTCGCCACCTCTACGCTTCTTTCTAGGTGGCTCAGAATCCAAGGCGGCCTCTACGTCGCGTTCTGCGTGGATTTTTTCATGCGCGCGTAAACCTTTTTGCGTCGTGAAGGTCTTGCCATGACACGAAGGATGTGGGCATGTCGGTGGATGTGCCATACGAATGTGATGTTGAAGGGCAGACCAAGTAGTATAGAAGACAGGCGAACCCCCGATCTCGGCAACACAATTGAGATGGACGCAGGTATATCGTTTATCTGCAAAGTAAATTTCGGGATACCTCCAAGATAAGGATTGACGCTTACCATTATGCGTTTTACTGTGCGTCTTGAGGTGTTGACTCGTAGAGAAAGATTTTGAACAGCCGGTATGGAGACATGGAAATGGTTTCGTGCCAGGAGGTGCATGCTCATCGCATATATGCGCTCGCAGTTGATGATGTTTAGAAAACGCGCTCGAACAGCCGGGTTCTGCACACTTTCAGGGATTATCAGACAGAATATAAGCATGATTGAGGTATACATACTGCAAACACTTTGGCACCGTCATGCCCACTCAAATGCACTTTCAAATGCTGATTCGTCCAAAACCGTTTCTCGCAATTCGGGCGGTCGCAGACCAAAGGGCGTTCGGATTCAGGGCGGTGGCTGCGCGCATGGGCGTGTAGATGGGTTTCACGCAGATAGGATTTATTGCAAGTGCTGCAGACAAATGGCCGCTGCAGAGAACGTCAGACGGAAAAGCGGAGATGAACAGACCATACCAAGCCCGTATGGGTCCGCTCATGCTCATCTAGTCGAGACGGTTTCGTATATGCCTTGTTGCAGCCAGCAAAGGTGCATTTGTAGCGCTTTTTGGTATCTTTTACGAGCTCGCCGTTGACAATAATGTGCTTGGTCGAGTTGGTGTCGGACTCGATTGGCTCTGGACTGGAAGCGAGTCGTAAAACGAGGTCATCGGCTTTGCGTTTGCCCAACACCGTCTGGGTCGCGATAGTCGTCGACAGCATCGACGACTGGTCACATGACGCCAGATTCTTGACTTTGAACCACCATCATGTTCTTTCTATTCCGACACCTACGCCAGCTCATTCTAGGTATCAACTTCGCTCTCTCCCTTGAACGCCTTTCTAAACGCCCTTTGCAGGCCTTATTTCTCTTACTTGTTGTACTTGTATCGGTCTTTCTATCCCCATTCAATCCAGCCTTCTACATCGCAGCGGAGCCGTTCTCTTGATTACCGCAGAGGTCTTGATTCTCATTCACTCAGTGGCCTCGTATGTACTCTGGATGCTAGTCATTCGATACTTCTCAAGCGCGCTTCATCAGAGCATATCACAAACAGCTGATCGGGAAGCCTCAAACTGTTGGTTGGGAAATCACCGGAATTCTCTTGTTGTTCCCATTCGCCGCTCGTGGGTACACATCACCTGGACTTCTTGAATTCAAGTTTATCTGGCGCAGTTCTATCGCTATTTATACTCGGAGTCGAAATTCGGGCCAACGACAACACGATTCTCAGAGCGTTTCTTGCTCTTCAGTTCTTAATCATCATTCAGACTATTCTTAGTATGTTCTCCTCCGAGTCCTCTCGTCTTACTGATTCGCTTCTCAGTGGCTTCGTACGGCCTTGGACTCATTCTAGTAACAGTTGCTACACTCTTCCTCTTTGATTCCAAAGTCTGCGCACGCAACATCGATTCTTCGCCTTCGCCCTTTCCAATGTGCTTCTTATTATCTCGTCTACGCACGGACTCGACGATATCTGCCCAAGACCTCAAGGTTCAGCATGCCTGTTTGCCTGGCTGCTGCTGTGCTGAAAAGACTACGCCCGAATTGATTCAGCCTTCTCTCAATGAACATGATCTGTCAATGACCTCTTCCGCTCCAGGCATTCCCATTTCAGGAACCTCAAAGTCCTTGCCTATGGCTCTCGTTCGACTGCCAGATGAAGCGCAAAGACGTTCTTCTATTACTTTGACTTTCGAAACAGCTTGAGTCGATGACGATGTGGAGGCTACAGCTCCCGGTGCGAGACTACGTTCAATGTCTCTATTATGATATTATAATGGCGGCCTACGCATTCTGTACGTACTCGTCTGTTGTCTGACAACCAATTTGAAGGAATTTTTACGGCGCGGAATCACGGAAAACCTCGTTTGAACGAAAACGATACTCAACTCATTGAGTTGCGAAGGTCGGAATTGAATTAGCGGGCCAGGAGCGGGCCGCCACGAATCACACAGACAAAGTTCGCCCGATGTTCAGCCATCATTCTACCGAGCATGATCAATGGATCCCGTCTCAAGACTCTTACGCTGAGCGACCTCACAAAACTTGGCCCAGGGCCGGTGTTATAAATAATGCACAACGGGTGCCGATCAACGAAACTACGTGTTGGCAACCACGCGCCGCCCGCGTGGCACTGGTGATCTGTGCTTCGAAAGAAACTTTGAGGGTATTATTAGACTGGGGGATAAAACCCCTGGTTGCATCACAGCAAGAAACTCATCAGTCTACATCACCTTCCTTCATTTCGCAAGTTTCGTTTCCTTGCTCATCATGTTTTTCATCGCGCCTCTCTTGCTAGCACCGCTAGCTTCGTCGCTTAATGTCCCTCGCGCGTCGTGTACGATCTCGTCGCTCGGCGACGTCGACTCCGTGGTTGCGTCTTGTACAGACATTACTATCGCTTCGTTCACCGTCGACGCGGACACGACATTCGACCTCAGCGATCTCTCTGATGGATCGACTGTTACGGTCGGTGAGTATTTCCAATAAAGACTACTGTGTTGCGCGCTTTCATATTGACGCGTCGTCCAGCTGGCGACGTGACCTTTGCCAAGTCGACCGACTTCAACGGGCCCATGTTCCAAATCGACGGAAGTGATATCACTTTCGATGGCGGTGGTAGGTGCCAGCGCTCTCGTATCTCTGTACTCCACAGCGTGTGATAGGACATACTTTCGACGGTCAAGGTGCTGAGTATTGGGACGGTCAGGGGAGCAATGGCGGAGTGACTAAACCCCAGTTCCTCAAGATCAAGATGAGCGGAACCTTCAAGGTCAGCAGGCGTTGCAATCTAATGGTCAACTCCATCTCAATTTTGTCCTACTTAGAACCTGGAGGTCCTCAATTCGCCGCGCCACGTCTTCTCTATGGCAGCAATGATGCTGCCCTCACTATCTCTGGTATGTACTCGCGACTAGTCTACAGCCGACCTTCCTCAATAACCTTCGTGTAGGTGTTACCATTGATGACACCGCTGGTAACACCCTCAATGATGATGGTGACAAGCTCGGCCACAACACCGACTGCTTCGACGTCAGCGCTACCGATGTTACCATCACTGGTTGGCTTATTCTGACACTCTTACTCACACCACCTTCACTTGACGCGCTCTATTAGGTTGCAAATGCTACAACCAGGACGACTGCCTGGCTGTCAACTCTGGCTCCAACATTGTCTTTTCTGACAATTTCTGCTCTGGCGGTCACGGAATTAGTATTGTTCGTTTGTCGTTTTCTCATCGGTTTAAGCTCAGTGAGTCTCACCTCGAGTATAGGGCTCCATCGCGTCTGGAAAGACCGTTTCGGGTGTAACCATCTCCGGCAACACTGTCGTCGAGTCTACGAACGGCTTGAGGATCAAAACCGTTTACGAGGCTACTGATGGCAGCGTGTCAAACATCACCTATGCTGATAACGTGAGTGCAGCTTCTTTTCCGCTTGGACAAAAGTTGACACTGGGACAGAATGTCGAGGCTAGTGACTACGGTGTTATCATTGAGCAAGACTATGGTATGGTTCTGTGCGTGTGTATAGAGTCGTCATCTCACGAACTTTGTAGAGAACGGCTCGCCTACTGGAACGCCTACCAACGGGATCAAGATTTCGGATATTACCTTCAAAGGCACGAACACGGTGAAGGCGACTGAGGATGATACTTTAGAAGGTATGTAGTAGGCCTTTCGTTACTTGGACGCTTTGAATTAACATGATGGTGATGGCGCAGTGTACGTCCTCTGCGGTGACGGTTCTTGCACGGGTACTTGGGACTGGTCTGGTCTTAGCGTTTCTGGTGGCGAGGCTGGCAGCATCACCGGTAACCCTCCTATCACTGGATTCGAGCTGGCCTAAACGGCTTGAGCCAGTGACATGTTTTATACCATACTGAATGTTGTTGGCCTTTTGTATCCCTAGTGCTGTAGTCATTCCCAAATTCCAACTCTCTGTCGCAGATATATGCGTTAATTTTCTGCCAGGCCGCGAAGCTGAACTGCAATGACTCTGAACATGACAACCGCGTCGGCACCTGGAGCTGCTGCTCTTAGAAGAGTAACTACATTAAAAGGACATTTGACTATTCGAAACATATTTACATTACACACCGCCAAAGAGCGTCTGTACCTGCTCGCCAACAAGGTCGTTCCACCTGTTCTCCAAGACGTTTCCCTCCCAGGGTCTTCGAGCGTCCCAAAGTCCCCCGGACCCACAAGCGGCTTGACCGACTCCCAAAATTCCGTAAAATCCATATCAGCCAACCCATTCTGCGCGGCAGGCGCAAATTCCTCGCTCCCCAGCGCGTTCAAGTTGGTGAACATGTCAAACACGTCCATGTCCTCGTCATCAACCTGTGGCGGTGTTCCGAATCAGACGTGGCGATGGGTATATCGTGATCGCTTTCTTCATCCAGTACTACCTCTGCGATCATAGGGCTACTGGGCTGGATGGGCGACGAAGGGGGAAGACCCGGCCAGAATTCCTTGGGCTCTGTAGACGACGCTTTCTCGCTGTTAGGCGCGTCCACCATGGTGTCTTCGTCGTCATCACTAGCGATCGGCACACTCGATGGTCGGCCATCGTTCGTCTTTATAGGTCGCGCCGACGGGCTCTCCATCGCGAAAGGCGAAAAAACGGCACCGCCTCCTCCTAGTGGAGTGCCCCAGCCTAGCGGCGTAAAAAGGGAAGAAGATAAGGGCGTCGAGGATGACGGTTGAAGATCTCGGGTACGCGGAGGAGTGCGAGGTACTGTGGAGTTCGAGACGTTCGTGCCTTCGGGGTACTGAATATGCTAGACGCGGAATGATCCCCACAGGCTGCCAACGCTACTGGGGGCCGTGGCGGAGACGACGGACATGCCATAGGGTTTCGATTTGAAGAGGGACTACTCATAGCTGCGACAAGTTCCCGCTCCAAAGACTCGTCACTCTCAGAAGTTCTACTCTTCTTGCGCGCCGCCCTCTTTCTCTCACGCTCCTTCGTCTCCCTCTCCAATCTCTTCTGTTCGTCTAGCATTTCTCGCTGCTGGCGGGCGTCCTCCGATAATCTAGGTTGCAAGGCTGTGTCTGTGCGCGCCCACGCGGGAACGACATACTTTCTCGATTTCGCAGGTGGGGGCCTGACAGGGGAAGAGGCAGAGACTCTGGGCGCCTGCGGGGAATCTGGAATATAAATCGGCTGACTTCTCGAACCACCGATTTCTACGCTCAGGCGTCGATGCGCCGGGCGAGGGGGAGATGTGAAAGGATCTTGGCCGGTCCGTACAGAACTTCCCATAAAGTCGCTTAACGTACGCTTCTTCGGATGCGAGGCGCTTGTGTTCCCGAAAGGATTCCGTGCGACGTCGTTGGAAGTAAAGGGACGTCCAAGACCCGTTCGTTGTGGAGAGGAAGAAGCACTGCTGGATGTCGACGACGACTTTCCTTCTTGTCTCGAGGGATTGACATTTTCCTTGCCAAGAGGAGCTGCACTGCCTGTGGACGATAGTTGAGACGTCGGCGCGGGTGTAGAAGCCAACAAGACCTGCAAAGCCTGGATGAGAGCAGCGTTGTCCTCGCCTTTATTAGCGGCATCTATGGAACCAAGAGCTGCAAGCAACTCTCGATTCATTGGATGTGAGGCATCCGACACGGGCGCACCAGACAGAATAGTTAGAAGCTGAGGTAATATGGCGGGATTTATCTCAGGTGCTGGGGGGGGATCACTGGCGTGTGAGGTGGTTTCTGTTTTCTTTCGAAAGTTTAGAGGGGTATATGTAAATGGCAGATCGTGTGAGGGGCGAGACCGTGGCTTGTCTTTTGGTGGTGCCATAGATTGCTCAGACGGGACAGGCGCGGCAGCCCTTATCGAGGGCCTGGCAGTTTCAATTTCAAGAGGAGCGGCTAATCGTGATGAACCTTGCGACGTATTCCAGGTGGCATCTGACTGCGTCGTGGATGGAAGACTGGTTGACCGAGATATGAAGGAAGTTCTCCATGTAGTAGAGGTTTGCGTGGATGTCGAGGTAGACGGAAGGGAAGACGAGACTTTTTCCGGTTCAATACGGATGTTTCCAGTATAGAAGAGCGTATCCGCCTTGCTCAACGGTGGTTTGGAGACTGTCTTGGGTTTTCTCGGCCTTGAGGTAGGAGCAACGGCAGCAGCAGCCTTACGCTCGTGAATTGCAGCGATGGTGGCAGCCGTCGCCGCGTTCTGTCTTTCTCCTGCAAGAGTATTTGAGAACGAGGAAAACGACAATGGGTGCAACTTACGCTTGGATAGCGCCTTCGAACCACCAGGAAGAAAGGACTTGGACATTCGTATCGTCTAAAAGCATTGAATAACGCGAAAATAATGGGAGAAATACCCTTACTTCGCGAAGGGCCAGCACGATTTCCAAGGCCGGGGAACCGTTGGGTAGTTTGGTCAATGTCCCGTTCACAGCTGCCTCTTCGCTCTCCTCCGACTCCAAGCCCCACGACATCAGCCCCATACCAACCGCGACTCCTCGGCCCTGTGAAGCAGCTGCTCGTGCACCGTCTCCATTGTCGGATATGTTGAGCTGTTCCGGGGCAGTATCCGCCTCAAGAGGATCCAGTAAGTACACCGAAAAGTCGCGTGTGCCGTTCTGCGACAAATCCTGGAAAATCTCGGGACTAGACTGACAGACGGTAGTCAGACAGCGCTTCAGCGACAGCGACCCATAGCGCGGTGCCCCGTCCGCGTTGGAGATGAGGGTAATCTCCACAGAAGTAAGCGAGCGCGCAAGGATATAGTGCCCGGCATTGATGGTATACAGGATGCGCAAAAACCGCTTCTCCATGGATGGGGGATGGAAGAGAAAGAGTCAACAGTGACTGTGACCAACACGTTACAGGCGCGTACACAAACGCACACACCTTCCTTTTCAGAACCAATTCAGAACAATGTCCTGTCCTAGTCATTTTCGTATTGCCTCCCATAATACTCATATCTCTATATTTGTAACTTGCTTATAGTGCTCGTAGGACGCAATGTACCAATGCTACAGACTCCTCCCTTTTTATATGAGAACAGTCTGCAGACTCAAGACTTGCTTTTTCTTCTTCAATCACCTCGTATACTTCGGTGTGCTCTTGTGATACCGCCGCACTGCTTCATGTGCATGTGGAGAACCTTGCAGCTACGTACGCCTCATGTGCCGTTCTTCAGGATTGCATTCGAGACGTATCCTTCCTGGACATTCTAGCCTTCTATACAGGCCTTTCTCAGTCATACTATCAGGCTTTTCTTCGATGTATACATCCAGTGTTACTGTCATTAGTTGAATGTAGGACGCGTTGCAATTGAACGACGCGGCTACGCATCGCCCCTCAAATGAACGGACAAAGACCTTTCCGCGCTACCATATCTATCACCTGCAATATATTGAAAGTTCACAGCTGCAAGTTTTCCAGAAGCCTGTGTTGAGTCCATCTCCCTAGGTGTTCACATCCCGTCGGACCACCGCTGTTCCATTTTGCCAGTGGGATGTGGGATCAGACGAGCGATCACGACGGATCGGTGACGAAGTCGTGGACAAGAGAGGACAAAACGACGCCGAGCATGTTGTACCCAGTTTAGCAAGGATACTCGACACGACAAAGTGCTCAACTCAACAGTTCTCACATCGAGCAGTTCGTTTATACAAGTTTGTTTGTATTTCTTCTTCTTTCTCCCCATAGTAGTAAACAGTAAGGTAAGGACATATCTAAGGAACATAAGGATATTGCGAGGGTATAGGGATGTGTGCATGAGAGTAAAAAGAAAAATGCATGGACAAAAAATCAATTTTCCGCTGAAAAGTTGGGAAGCACCTCGCCAGTCGCGATGCCCTCGACTTTCCATCCCACGGCAGTGAGGTAGACGCCCCAGAGGACATCGAGGACCTCCCACAAGCCATCGTCGTGGATCCCTAGCGCCACCACGTTCTTGTACAGCCCGTGAATCGTGCTGATGGACTGCAAGAGCTTATGCTGCGTGTACGTCTCGGAGAGCTCACGAGCAAACACCCGCATGTCCTCCATCGACAGGGAAAGCGGCTCCGAAGTCGACACATGAGCCTGTGACGGGAAGAATTTGGGCGCAGGCATTGGTGCACATAGAGTGGAGAAAAGCACGTCTTGGCGGTGGGTGTAGAGGTATTGGGAAAGAGGACCATATGATGGCGGATGGGGGAGGCAGAAAGGCTGCACGGGGACGTGTTCGGCTGGGAGAGGCTCTGTCACGACCATGCGGGGATAATTCTCGCAGTGCGCGGCAAGCACGACGTCGTGGACAGGGAAGAGGGTCACATTGGATGTCTTGGGCGCGAAAGCGGCGAGGACGTGGGTTGGGCGAGCCTCACAGCCCGGCACGGTGACCTTGATTGAGGTGGGAATGGCGCGGGCGTGGGTGGAGTCGACGTGAGTCTGCGCCATGGAAAGGTCGCGGAACAGCCGTGGGCCACAGGTGGCAAAGCTGTCGCGCACAAACTGGGGCGGCGCATCTTCCATCTCGGGAATTGTAACATCATCGGACAGCGGTTCTGGGCGAATCAGCTGACGGGGAAGGAGCACGGGGACTGTTGCCTCCTGCTTCGGCTGGGTGGGGAGGGAGGAGGTGATGAAGGTCTTTATTTTGAGAGTGATGTTGTTGTTGACCCTAGCCTTGCGCTGCTTGCGCTTGCGCGAGAGGTTGCCGGGGGCGATGGTCTGGTGGTTTTTGTACGCATTGTACCGACGCTGGACGTGGCCAGAAAAGTGGCGAATAGAGAAGTTGCGGCGGCGGAGGGGAGTGTTTTCGTTGACCATGTTGGGCGGGAAAGGTAGTTGTCGGTCATGGTCGTCGCAATCGAACTTTATACCCAACCCCTTGACGGTTGAGCTAGATCAATTGGGCTTTGTTATAGTCAGATATGGTAAGCAATCCATCTGTTGGCTTGTGTTTGGACCATCAATTGATGTTAAGAGTTTCTTCTTATGGGAATTTTGAAGCAATCCATCAACACAACGTCCGAAACAATTGAGGGTCATGTGAGGGGTGATTCGTCCGCATCCGTCTTGGTCTGCGGTAAAGCCATTGTTCATCTGGAAAATCTCAACACACAATGATGAAATAGTAAAATAATGTACACGCAGCACAATGGATTGCATGGCCATTGTGATAAGTTCCCGCGGAGACGTTGTGAAATTCGAGATAGATCCTAAGAGATGCTGCCATCTGCCAAGTGTCAGCCGATATTGACTCTTCAATTGTAACGACCTGAGCCGACCATGACTGTGTCAAATGGCATGAATGAACAGTTTTCGGGTTTGCTTGACGTTAAAATCGGCTGGCATGTCTGATCAGCCACCTCTCGATAATCGTCCATTGTGAGAGGTGCTCACCAATGCAGAACGTTTAACCATAAAGACACACAAAAGTAGAAAAACCATTGTTACACCAATAAAAACTAAAAACCGCCGACCCTCGGTCTTGTACTTTATGGGGAATGGAGGATGGGTATACTTATATCGTGAATAGCCAGATCTTTCAGCAAGCCCTCGTCGAGTCGTACAGACCGAACGGGCAATTGAGATACCGGTTGTCATCCGTAAATGTGGCGAGTGGATGATGCTAGGCCGGTTACACTGTAAGTTTGCTCCCTTTGTACGCAGAGTAAACGCAGGAGCACACGATGGATGCAAGAGAGACTCACATTGGGGATAAGAGGGGGGACCAGATGGATGATAGTTGCCATAAATCCTGTTATTGCGTAGACTGACTCCTGCTTTGGACCACGTCGCTGCAAGAGCCTTGTCCGCGCCTTCCTGGTTATCAAACTTTGCATAAGCCAAGTTTCTGTTCCTGACTATGTATACATCTTTCAGGCCAGCAGGCACGGGAGGATATAGAACAAGCAACGCACGCATATATACAGTAGTCACATTGAAGGGCCTCAATACGTCCAGAACTTCACGCATTGAAGCGCCTGAGGAAACGGGTACCCGAGAGAGCCGGAGCATGTCGCTTCTCGTTGAGTGTGTCACGTCGTCTATCGCGAGACTCGACTCGACTTGAACATTGGCGTCGCGCACAAGGATCTCGTTTCTCTCGGCGGTCAGGCAATCTACAGCTTTCTGATCAATATACATTGCGAGAGCCGCCTTATTGGAGGGTGTAATAACTAGCCCCGAGAGTTGGCCATAGCGAGCAAGGATTGCCTCAAGCCGGGGATGCGTGATCCTAGCGGACGAGGCTTTGAGGAGCACTGTATGAGCAGGGACCTCGACTTTGGGCTTTGAGATATGAACAGGTTCGTTGTCTGTTACGCTATAGGTGGCACGCGTTTTTCTTGCCCAGTTGTGGGCCAGGCGCGTCGGAAGCTTCATGATGGTGGCGACTAACAAAAACACCTATGATCGGCGATCGCCCTTCGAGTCTGCGTCGGCACGTGCTTGTCAAACCGTTTTGGGGGAGCACTGGCAATCGCGCATATAGTGGTTAACGAGTGATTATGGTATTGTACAATGAGTTTCAGAAAACGGGACGACAGCCAGTTTACACCTCCGTTGCGTCGTTTATTTTAATGTCCTCTCTAGTAGACTCCGATCCTTGTGCCGTCGGTTTACTATCGCGGTTGTCCATTTCTTTGTACATGGTAAGCCTTTGTACAGAGAGAAAGGACAAGGACACTAACCAAACTCATACCCCGCCTCGCCGTGGGTGTATATATGCGTATCAATGTGGACAGCTCTGCGTTCATTCAGCACGCAGAACCGTCTCGGGCGGAGACGACACTTACACTGGCCCTTGTGATCGTGTACCGGCAGCAGTTCCACGACTGTAGCTTTCGGTGCTGACGTGCCCCTTCTCCTCGTTGTAGACGTTGATACCAGTGGACCGGGCGACTCTGATTAGCAGTTGGGACATGGTCATCTCGATTTGCAGCTTCACGATGTAAGTGATGGGGTGGAACTACAAGACATGAGCACACCGCACACAAAGGACAATTCAAAACCCACCTGAGTGTACACGAAAGGGTTTCGCAGTCCAGTCACTCCGAGCAAGAGAATATCCATCCCGACCGATATAACGATGATATGCTGGTTGAATCTTTGGAAAGTCAACAAACAGTGTGAACCAAGGTTAACGAGAGACCCACTTCATGACCTTGTTATACTTCGTCAAACCATGATCGACTAGCCGCCCTTTGACCAATCGAATGAACAGGATGTTGAGAGTGACATCGAGGACTGTAATCATCCTCCGTTACTCCTCGCCATCCCATCTGTACGTGTGTGGCACTTACGAAGATAGATAGACTTCTCGAACCGGTCATACCACTTGTCCGTCTGCCAATCGCTCGTTCAGATCCCAGCTTCATAAATTCGGAGAAGATCCTACCCTGATGTACGTGTGGTTGATCTGTAACTGAGCGGGGATCCCTACAAAGGACACGATGAGATCCACGGCCGGGCTCGATAAAGAACGACTCACAGATGCAAGCCGTGGATATTGATATTAAAGTAACCAGTCCAGCTACAGAGTACTTGAGTAGCGCCTAAAACGATCCGAGGATGAGATCCGAAGACCTGCGAAAAATGAACACTCACCCGCTTCCTTGGGGCTGAGAACAGAATGCACAGTCTATTGACAATGATGAGCATCAGGCATTGCACCTGCAAAGCATGTCAAATGGACCGTCGGCCGATTTCCAAAACTGATCGCGGGGACTAACCTGTGCAATCCAGCAGATGATGCAAGCCAGGAAGAACCAGATACTTGGCGGTATGAATTCCGCTCTGCCACTTGACCGTCAGACTCATCCGCGCCGGGCTTCTCGATGAATACGCACAGGTAAAGCCAGGCAATGATCTAGGCAAGAATTTCAAGGACTGTGAGATGGCGAGAAATTGATGTGTACCGCATATGTCGTGTTCGCCAAGATCTCAAGCCATATCATGAAGATGTAGGGCGAAAACTGGTTAGCGCATTAGAGCCTGCCACGATAAACGAGCTAGCGCGCTTACCCTTGAGGCGCGACGCGTTTCCTTGACAGCCGTCCAGAAGACGTGGATAGCGAACCCGAACTAAATATGGCACGGTAAGACGATGTTGGGGAATCCCCCCCTACGGACAACTTGCATAGAATCCAAAAGCAATAGACCCGAGCATAATATCGCCTCGTGTTATTGTCAGAGGAACGAACCTGCGTACACATTAGCCTCGTATCATTTGCGAAGAAAAGACCTACGGCTTCTCGGTCTTGAAGCCTACATCGACAGTGTACTGAGTGTCCAACATGATGATACTGCAAAGATTAGCACCGTCATAGAAATCTCTTCTTATATGAAAGTCATCATTCGTAAGGGGCGCAGACACGAAACGAGCGAAAGGAGAGCACGGAGGAGCACGGACACTTCCATATGATCAATCGAAGGAAACGCCACCACAGGGAAGCGGACCAGGGCTTTTGGAAATTTGCAGTTCGCAACTTTAAGTATCAGATGCGATCGAAGCAGTGTAGCGTAGCGAAAGAGTTCTTTCCGCGCTAATGTCTCATTTTAGGGGGGCGGCGCAAACGATTAGGTGGCGATTTTGCAAACAAGATCGCCTCTAGATTTGCACGCGCCGTCGGACAACACTCCCAAAGCATGCGTGCAAGGTAGCTCGAGATGTAACGTGGACGCACATCTAGGGCCACCTGAGGCATTGAGTTGCCATTGACATAAATCCTGTCACTGCATAGGCTGACTCCTATCCGCGCCTTCCAATGACGAGAAAACATTGCAGATACCAGATTGCTGTCCGTACCTAGTCCTTCAAGCCACGCAAGAAGGCAATACAGCGCGCAATGCACCGATACATATGAACAGCAGCCACGTCGAAGACATCCACAGTTTTATGCGGTGTAGGACACGAGAAAACAGACAACTGGGATAGCCCAGATCTTCACAGTGATATTTCTCAAACTGGGGGATGCGTGATAGTGGAAGAGGGCTTCGAAGAGGCTAGAGCACTAAGTACATGAGCGGGATGGTTTAGGAACATAAACACTAAGTGATCGTCAGTCAATAATAATTGATTTTCAAATCATTCCTCTTAACTTCCATGATCCTCTGTGCTCGTCAATGGACGCAGACGTTCTGCCACTGCAGACGCAGCTTCACCACACTTACACGCGAGGTCCACCTAATGACATCTGACGCCATATCGCACCGAGACCTCAAAGCCAGCCTTGATAAGTATGGAGAGGTCAGCACGCTCTGGCATGGCGCGCGCGTGTCTATAGTCGAATTTCGCAGAAAGGACGGCGCAGACAAGCTTACCGCGGAGCGACCGTTTACTGTGGGCGACGTGACCATAACGCCTATACCCCCGAGCTTTGCACCAGAGGTCATCCGGCTTCCGAAGAACAAAGCGCCAGAGCTCGATCCCGATGCACCGAAGAGCAGAGAGCTCCGACTGGAGAACGTGCCGGTTTCTTATGGTGCTAATCCCGAGATGGTCCTCAACTTGCTGAAACCGTTCGATGTGGTTTCTGTAGAGATGTGTGCGTCGCGTCTTTATTCCACGCGTACGTACCGCTCACCATTTTGTATAGTATCGTTTAATCAAGCCAAGTTCTTTCGGCCATGGGCATTTGCTCTCTTTGCGACACAGGAAGGCGCGGATAGGGCCCTTGCTGCAATGTACTCGGATACAGGGATTGGGTTTTTCTACCACAAGATCTACGGAAAGTATACCCAATCCGGGGAAATTACACGCGATGAGAGATGTGACTTTTGTCTTCTATTACCCCAGGACTGCTCTCACTGTGTTTAGGGATCAAAGCCGTAGCGTAGCAGCATCGAGCTGTACTTTCAAGAATGGCACACGCACTGAACGTATGTACTCGTGCGAGGAAGATACATCTGCGGGCATCGTAACAGGAAATCACACTACTAATGCGCTTTGTTCACCGATGACGTTCATCTTTCGACGACCCAGCAACATTCTCCGTTCTCGATCGTCAAGAAAATATCGACCGCCCGACAGGGCGAGGACTCCCGGTTGTCTCGCTAACATAGAGATTAGCTGCGTCTCAATCTGGCATTTGTCGCCCTCAAAGTCGCCCTCGAGTCGCTGCTTCACGAGCAGCAGAGTGTGGATTCCTTGACCTGCTATGAATGTTCCAATCATTGCGTCAGTGACACAAGTCTGGGATGCGTAAGCAGCGACCAACGTCATGAGGGTATATTATGGGGCGGGAAACGACGATGCCTCTTCATTTCCTACTCCCAGACCCCTGTTCTACGCTGTTCAAGTGCATTCCTCTGGGCAGTGTCGCCATGGGCGCGATGCTCATAAGAATTAGACTTTTCGCCAGTTGAAGTCACCCAGGCTTACATGACACTACTGTGTTGCACAATCGCAAGTTGAAGCTAGGTACTTTTGAAGAAGTCACGCTCCGGGGTCCTTAGATAAATCTCGAGCAACCAAACATACATACTCCTCTGAGGAACTTTACTTCACCATTTCGTCCTGTGGAGGTCCCTTCTTACTTTGCATGAGGTTCTTTGGCATTGGACTACTCATGCTGTCAATGTTTTGAATGCTCTCCTCATGAAGAGTTTTCTAAGTAAGGAACATCACTCTGGCAGAAACTATCTAGATGCATCACCTGCTTTCGTCCTCGCCCAAAACACTAGGTCATTGTACATCTCCAGGTTCTGTTCGTTCAGGACACCATGAACTTTTCGTTCACCACTCTCGTGTCTGCTGAGATCCTCGAGAATCTCGCATTCATCGTACTGACAAACCGTCAAACGACCAAGGTTTTTGTCGACTGGACCTGCAGTCATTCATGAGTCCAAGCGAAATGAATAAACAGTATTGGGAACTTACCAGTGGGCCCCGTTACATAGTGACACTGGTCCAATATGCAAATCTGCCTTGAATCAGAGTTGGGATATTGCTGGTCTCCCCAACGTCCCGTCCAAGTCAGCCAACTGGAGCCCTCGGACATCTGCTTCCTGCCACCAATACCCGCGCCGCCAGCACTACTGAACGATTGTGACAAGACGTCGTACCAGAACCCACGGTAATTTTTGGTGATGTCCCATATCCGTCCAGCGTCCGTCCGGTCAGAGAGCAGTCCCAAAGGCAGAACAAAAGCGTGAGTACCTACGGTCGCGTAGTTTGCGTGCGTTCCTGTAGCGATGTACGTTACGGGACGAAGACCGCGTTTCTCGAGAGCAGTAAAGCTGTAGGCGTCACCCCAGTCATGTACGGAGAGCCAGATGTAGGCAGGAATCCCGTCGACGAAACGAATCACGATGTGCTCCCAGTCACCGACGTGGTTCCCAAAGCGGATTCCGAGAACTTGTGGACCTTGGAAGCATGAGGTTGAGGAATGACAGACGGCACGGACGCATACCGTAATTATACGAGTAAAACGAGAAGTAAAAGGCATCGACGATTCCGCCCTCCTTCTGAACACAGACGATGGTCCCCGGAGCGGCGCTATATCCTGTGTCATCTGGCATGTTTCCGGTAGAAAGTAGCCACGCTGGAGAATTCTCAACGTTGTCATCCGAAGTCAAGAACGCGTCGGCGCTCACTGACGCGAGACTAGTTATGGTAGCGTTTCCTATAGATGTATAGTTTATCTAAACGGAACCAACATGTGAGCGATAACAAGAAGTAGACTGAGATACCCTCACCTGCGGTGTCGTGTGTTCCAGATGAGTCGCTACATCGGAATGAAACCACTGTTCTTTGGAATACAGATGGGACAGTGGGGCATAGGCGATGACGTAGTCGGGAATGGTAGCTAGGGGAAGGAGAGGACTGGCTTGAGCAGGGTGCGATAACAGAGAACCAGCGAAAAGAGCAAGAAACCCGATTTGTGAAAGCATGCCGTGAAGGGGGAGAGACCATGAAACTGGCCAGAAGGTCATGGGAATTTCACGTCAATAGGAGAGCTATTTCTGAGCGCAGTCGCCGGAAAAAAACGTCAGCGTATCGCGCTCTCCTAGGATTCGTATCCGATGAGTAAAGAGCTATGAGCATTACTAGGACCAAGTTAAGACTGAGGTGTAGCGTGCCTGACACATACACGCCGATCAGATTTGCCTCCGAAGGGGATCTTTCTTACCAGCATGACAATTGGGACCAACATGCTCAGCGAGAAAGCCAAGGGGAAACGACGGGCTATAGACCTTCTAGTTCCCGCTGGCGCACCAGAGGCTTCGACTAGCCATGAAGTGACTGTTCGACATCTTGTCATTCGGTTCACGGAGGGACTGCCTGATCTACAGCTGACCATTGGGAAGCAAGATACTGTCAAGGACGTGAAGACAATAGTAAGAACCCCATATACTTCGATTTACTTGCATCCTGGAATGACAATGTGGCAGATTCGCAACGCCCGGGCTGACCTGGAGGATCGCAAACTTCGACTCATATATTCCGGGCGGTTGTTGACGGATGGGATACCGCTCTTCTCGTGGCTGGACACTCACGAAGGCCGTCAAAAGAAAGTCGCGAGCAGCGTCGACGACGAGGCGCAGGAAGCGCGCATTGCGGCAGCTACCACGACGTGGCTGCACTGCTCTGTCGGCGCCAAAGTTGAATTTGGCCAAGGAGATAATGATGAAGGATTACAGGTGGATTTAAATCTGCAGAGACCTCTTCTTTCTTCTAATTAATGAATGACAGGCGACCCAAATGCAACCCGCAAGGGGCTTTGACAGGCTGGCGTCTGTAGGCTTCTCAGAAGCCGACATCGCCAATTTCAGACGCCAGTTTCACAGTCAGTCCTCGAACAACTTTCTTGATGAACAACACTTTGAGACGGAGGAAGAATGTAAGAACGCGTTGAACATGTTATGCTTGTATGCTGATAATCTGTAGATGACGAACACGCCAGAGCACTTGAAGAGCAATGGATCGATTCTATGGATAACGCCGGAACCGCTTCACTATCCCAGTCTACCTCTGCCAACTCCTCCATCATCCAAGGTCTGGTAATAGGCTTCTTCTTTCCCATACTCCCATTCTTCTTTATCCGCAAACCAATTCCCCCGGTGTTCTGGGAAGACGGTACCGAATACGAGCCGCCAGACAGCGTCATATTTTCGTGAGTGTCTCAATTTCGCCTGTTGATGGACCGCCGATATTCCAATCTTGTTAGCCGCGCAATGCAAGTCGGTTTGGTCATCGGCTTCATCGCGAACATCATGTTTGGTTTGTGGAGGTTTTTCTTGGACGCTTCTTGATGTCAGTCGCGCGGTTATTGCTGTCGCCACGTTACGACTCAAGACTCTGTTGGGAATGCTTGATCACGTATCAATGGGACTCAACGCCTCTCTCCCAATGAGATCGATGGATATTGACATCATTTGGTTGAATGTGATGCCACCGCTGGCGGGGGCGAAGCCTTTCGCTCCTCGCTCCGACAAATGACAAAACATAATGATATAGAATGAGACCACTTAGAATGAACCCTCATCGCGTCTTCTGGCTCTCGGGCAAGCTCGTTGCCTTGAACGATGCCTTGATGGGACAAGGGACCATTGACACCAGGCAGTCTATAATCACAGGACATTCAAAGTCATGCCCAGTAAACACTGAAGTCATCAGTTATCAATGTGTACCATTGACAGTGGCGAGTAAATTCTGACATTCAATGCGATGACCTAGCCAGTTCAGATCACTGAACCTGATGCCAATCAATTTGTCTCGACGGAAAGTTCAATAAGCTTGGGTCTCAAGCTTCATCGAGTAACAGCCCCAAGAAGGTCTCGTCGTTTGACATTAGTGATCCATCATATGTAAGTCATAATAATACAAACACATAGCTGTCTGACAAGCATATGACGAAGAGTTCATTCGACCAAAACACCTTTTCGTTGATTGTATTCTGGGTCAGCATCCCTCGGAGGTTTGTGCTATGGACATGTTTAGCGAGTGAAGCAAAGCATAGGTGCTACATACGTCGTCGTCTTCATACTCTCCAGTAACCCCTCGTGCAACGGCTATATTGAGCGTGTTGTCAGGAAGACTTGTTTGGCTGTGATGGCCATGGCGATGCCCAAAGCTCGATGAGGCTCCGCCCGGAAATTGGAAGTCTGTCGTCGTAACTATCGCCGCCAGCGAAAAGTCTTCGGACCAAGCACCGCTATCGCGTCCACCGACGAAGCGCACGCGAGCATTGAGTACCTACACATATTCCAAGTCAATTCCGTGCTCTCGTCGGAGAAATGGCACATACCACCAACAAGCTGTTAGAGTATAGTTTGGACAGGGCGATTGACGGTGCTAGATGAAAGTTGTTGTGTCGGTAAGAAAGAAAGAACGCAAGATCGAGGACAGCAAACGTGGCGCAGATTGCACCCGTCTCAATCGTGATGCGGATGAACCTTGAAAGAATAACGTTCGTGGAACGAAATCCTGTCCTAGAACGATTTAGATAGTACATCATACTAAACGCGACTATGACATCGCAAAGCGCGGTGCCACCTAGCCAGAGCTGGAGACATTCTTGAGAATATGAATAGGTGATTAGAGCGGGGACGTACCGAAGTGCTGACGAACGTGTGTTCTGGAATGTCGGAGAATACGCCAATGATGTGTGAGTAGATCCCTGACCAGACGCCGGCGATGCATTGCGTTGCGGATAGCTTCACCGACGGTCAGGGCAATAATCACGAGGTTATGTTCTACTCACCAGACATATGATAACTGGGATGTACAGCCTACTGCTCAAAATCCATATCCTCCACGCGAAGAACAACTGTGCGACGAAGCCGACTGGAGTAGTACCAGCTCAGTCGCGACTTGACGGTGAAGCAAGCGAGGTCTTACTTATAGAGCCCATTACTGGAACGCTGAACGAAGATGTCAGACTATGTCCATGAAGTGGCGTGTACGGTGTAGCAACATACCTGAACCACAGGAACCCAACCTCGTTCAGATCCGTCATATCCCCCCACCCAGTCCCAAAATTTCGAAACGCGTCCCGCGTCGCGAGAACGGTCTGTATAAGCTCCAAACTGTACACCGAGGCTACTATCGACTTGGCCAGCCATCGATCGCGGGGAAACGCCAGATAATATATGTCTGAGGATATCAGCAGAAGCTGGGTAGTATCAGTGAGAAAAGCGCCCTACACGATTGGACTGTCAACGCCCCGAATAGTCCCCAGTTAAAAAAATGCCCAAGGACCTACGGGCCATTATTAGGACTATCGGTCGACTCCCGCCTTTTAAATTCCCACCAATGGACCTGTCCTGAAAGTGGGGATGATCAGCTTCAAGATGCGCCTCGTCCACGAGAAAGCAACGTACAGCTCTGCAATGTTGGTGGGGATGGCCTGCGTAGACATCACATTGAAGGTAACGTTCAAGTTTGCTTTTGACGGAATGAGCACCGCTGCTGATCCCCAAATTCAAAGATCTCTCAAGGGGTATTTCAATAAATGGAGCTTTCCCTGCATGTCGACATTGAGATTTGAGAGCAACGCGTCAAGTCCGCGTGGTTAAAAAACGGGTTGTACTGCGTGCTACCGATTATATGATGGTCGATCACCGTCGCCCGAGGTATTTTAAGAACAAAAAGCTCACTGGTTCTTCTTCCATCAGAGGTAAATCGGTAACAGCTTCAAGTCCACCTTCTTTGCGTCTTGCTCCCGTTCTTCGAAGAGCTCGGATCCGCGTGAAAGCGCACCATGAATGCGGAGAACGTCGAGGTTGAGGCTTACCAGGCTCCTTGGCACCCCTAATAGAATGACCGGAACAGGAATCCGGCGTTCTGAACCCTCCGGAAGGGAAAGAAAGATGGTGGCGTCAAATTTCTGGACTTTACCCGGCTCTTTCACTTCCACCGACGGGCCAGAGGAGCGCTCAAGTTGAACGTTCAGGATCTCAACAACCCGTCGCGTCGTCAATGTCGAACCCGTAGAACAGTCGCATATATATGCAGATATGCGCGCATATGGAGTCAGGAACTGCATATACGGCGTTCATCCGATATGCGCCGTATGCGCGCGCATATGGCTGCCTCATGGCCCGTCAATGTCGAACCCGTAGAACAGTCGCATATATATGCAGATATGCGCGCATATGGAGTCAGGAACTGCATATACGGCGTTCATCCGATATGCGCCGTATGCGCGCGCATATGGCTGCCTCATGGCCCGGATATGCAGCTGCCAAGACAGCTTACACTCGGACCTCGGACCAGATCGGACCGAACGGCCAGGCAGACGTGACTCAGACGTGACGCATGCTTGCTTCCCCGCCCGCTCAGTCATCGCTATGCTTGTTCACGAACTCATCGGCTTCGACGCTATCAGCAGCGTCGAGTTGCATGATCTGACGAGATTCATCCTTCTTGCAAGACATCTCCGCCCTCGCCTCGAATGGATCACCGCATCACCCATCTCACCACCAATAGATCTGGGGCCGAACTTGTCGTCTTTTTTTTTCATCTTCGCTGTTACTACCGCCTGAAGTCGTTTATTCACTTTGGACCTCGTTGCGGCACTACATTTGGACGCTGCCAGCGTTGCCGCACAATCATGATAGTAATGGATTGTTGCCGTTGTATCTGGAATGGGGTCTGGCGTGTGAGCTAGGTATGTATCATTTTCCTCGTATACGCCGCTGTTACTTACACTTCGTATGTTAGGTTTCCGTGACCTCTTTCCGCCTACTAGGATCTGTCTCGATCCAGTCTGTGCGGCGCGGCAATCCGGCCTGCAGCAAGAACTCGCGCAGAGTACCTCATACAAGGTCACTCTCTTCACGCGTGATCTGGGTCCTCTCCCGGTCTGGTGCCACTCATCGAGCTGCCGAAGTACGATTACCATTACAATCCATGCTCTTTCCATTCATATCCTTTCCGGACAGAATGTCATACACGCTATTATCCCACGTACTATACACATCAACATAGAGAAAACCGCACATACTATGCACCGAACTATGCTACTGGAATGGATTTGGTTGAAGTTGGCATGCACTACTATGTTGAGTTGTCCCAAGCCGAGCGCTTTACGAATAATTCTGTTTGTGCTTGGTACGTACTAAGAGTCTTTCATCGCCGCATCAAGAGCTCATAGTTCACAAGGGTGTCCGCCACCAATAATGCAAAGATTTATAACCTTGAGCATCTGGAAGCCGTAAAGCATCTAGACGATCAGTGGGACTACGCCTTAGAGATGTCGAGTGAAATGGCTCTGGATGCATTCTTCATGAATGCACTACTTCTCGATGCGGCAGAAAGAGGGGTACTGCTCGAGTTGCAACAGAGCGCAACGAATCAGACGGATAGGATGTGTCTCGCCCTTGAGGCACGAACGGAACGGTTGAAAGGTCCGGGGCAGGAATACTGGAATCATGCGTGCGACCTCTGTTGCGAGATTGACGCTGATACTGGCCGTAAGTCAAAGGAGGTCTTACCTTGATATGGTGCTTAGTTTGTTTTATAGGTGCCCTTCGCGCTGTAGTCACGGATGGGCTTGATATCGGACATGTCTGTTGTGGTGTCCATGACTGCCAGAATCGCCTCGAATCACAGCGGGAACGGTTCTGTCATACCCACAAGCCTCGTGAACTTGTTTGTGCAGTCAAGAACTGCGAGGCCCCGGTAGAACAACCGTTTAAGACATGCTGCGATCCCGTTCATCGGGAACTCGAGAACCGTGGAGAAGAGTCGCGAACGGCGCTCTTTCAACTCAAGAGGCGTCTTGAGCGCGCAAAAAGCTCTCAAACCAATGACTCACTCGCGTTTGAGCGCCCTGATGATGACCCAGTTGAACTCGATTGTCCTGACAAAGCGGAGACAGGAAATGTGGCGCCACAAAAGTCGCAGAAGATTCAAATCTCCCTTGGTCGATGCTGGACTCACAACGAGGAGCTGTGTGTTGGTTGCTGTGGCATGATATTCGGCCGTGCGACATTCTATGGGTCGGAGGCACCGAACGCTGTACGGGTATGTGAATCTTTCAATGATTTATTGGTCATTGACTGTTTTTCTGCAGATATTCCATCGAATACTGTTCCCAACACGTCGCTCTCTTCCTGGTGTCATGTTCTATGATAACAACTGCCACGTCAAAAAAGTCATCATGTCTCTCAATGATCATCATTTTGACGGCGTGGCGCTTCCAGTAGATGTTTTTCACATGAAGACTAAGCACAAGGACTCGGATGATTCGGTATGTAGTCAAGAATGCAATCCGGCTAACTTCCCAGACCTATATCACGACAAGAAGTGGCGGTTCAACTCCTCTGCTGCGGAGGTCACGAATGGGTGGTTTGGAGGGTTTCGGTCAGTTGTACGGGAGATGCAGAGAGACAGATATAATTTCTTCCTCGACGAGATGATCAAGAGGCGCAATCGTATGTTGGTGCTTGAGCTTCGCAAGCGCCACAGACGGCCATATCTCATTCCACGTACCGAGTTACTTCGACCGGATGAAACTCGCTCGTAGATTACTCTAAAGACAAGTGCCTTTCTTTCGCTGCCTCCTCAGCCTTGAGTCGTGTAAATGTGAATGCATGTAATTCAAGAGGTAGGTAGGTAAGCTATGTAGTAAGGTGTGTATTATCTACGAAGAATCTGGACATCTATAGGCTGGTCATAGTAGAGTAGAAGGTATATACGAGAATTTGTAATGTATAGCAATAGCAACGAAAGCGGTTTGAAGAAGAGAGCAATAGGAAGGTTTCTGACTAAGTTATGCGACGAGCAGAGCAAGAATAACATAAAGATCATGAATGGAAAGCATACGGAAAGCATTTGTTGAGTTACAGAGGGTTGAAGAGTCCATCTAAATCATCCATCTCGACATACATATCGCCTGGTGTGAACCACCCTTCCATCAGGTGAAAGCCGTGGGGATCCGGGAACAGTGGCTCATGTGGTGATTCCAGCATAGGATCATGCGGCGCCGCATCCGTTGAGGTAGGCGCGTTCGCAAGTATGTTTTGGTGGAAGTTCATGAGCGATGTCGTTGATGGAGAGAGGTGAAGAGTGTCTGGGGCTGTAGTGGGCACAGCGGTGGGATTCTCTGCGGGTGTGTCTGTGAGTGTGATCCCAGTTGGGGCTGTGCCAGTTGATGAAGAATTGTCGGGGAAGAAGATCTGACCGTACTGAGTGCTGCGAATCTTGATCTGAGCAGCGGTCTCGTAGTCGATGGCAAGATCTTCCATGATGAGGGCTGTCGTGACTTCCGGAACAAGGACACGTTCGAGATACTTGATGGAGGGCATACTCCAATACTGCTGCGCGTTGCGGAACTGGTTTGGGTAAGTCTGGAGTAGAGACTCGGTGATGATCGCTAGTCCTCTGGGCCCATAGCTAGTTGATTTGAGTGAGTCAAGTCGTAAACATCAAATCAAAGTAAATAACGCACTATCCTGCACTGGTGATATCCATACTCGATAATTCACCGCTCAGACTAAACGTCTTGTTCGCCCCATACGCCTCGACGGATTGTAGAGTGAGACTGAAGAAGTAAGATTTCCAGATGTTGAAGTCCCGATGAGGAGTAGGCAGGAAAAGGGCGCCACAAACAAAGCTTTGGATAATGGTGTTCTTGGTAATGCGTTCCAACAATCCAGCGAAGTTGACTACCACACGAGGATAAGTCTCTGTAGCGAGTATATTAGGAAGAGAGATGGCCTCAAATTTGTGAAGAGCACAGAAGTCTCCAAGTAGGCCAATGTTATGCTCGTTACTTGTCATGGTCGCGATACGATCGCTCAAAGCGGAAAGTTGTTGACTTGGGTTTATCGGCAACGGCCCATCACAACGCTCGCAAATCCCTGTCTCCGATGACGACGACGACAAAGAAATGACATGCTCCATGCCAGATACCAGGTTGGCCACTTCTACTTGTGCACTCTCGAATTCGGGAGTCGTCATACTGAGAACAGGATCCGTGTATATTGCTGGTTGGATAAATGCCACATTGCTAAGCCAAGGAGGTGGCTGAACAGGAGTGGCTGACAACAACGGGGGAACAGACTGCAATGCCGATGAAGATGGGATAGAAACAGGGAGCAGTGTTGGTGAGGAGGCGGCAGATACTATGGATGGCATGTTGTCGTCTTTCTTCTGTTTCTTCCGTGGTCGCTCAACCTCTTTGTCAACTTCCTCAGTCTCCTCTGAATCCGTGATATTGAGGACCTTTTCATCCACCGCTGTGAAAAATTCATCCCAAACACGTCCACCGTTCTGCTTTGGATTGGCCCATATCTCCCTCATATCCTGACTTGCATTGCGATACTGGCGAAGGTGCTTGTCAAAGACCCCTTTGCTGTATCGCACGCTGGGAAAAACTCTTTGGAAGATGGCATCACGACTCTCTCTTGGTGAACCGCGTAGACTTGCTCGCTCCAGGATAGTTTTGATACCATCAAGGATAATGTGCGCTGGTCGTCCTTTAGGCCACGGATGTTGGAAATGACCATTCTTCTCTAGGTCATCGGAATACGGAATAAGGGAAGGTGATGGCACAGACGGAGATGGTGACGACGGAACCCGAGACATGGTGGTTGACTTGGGTATGTTCTTTGTTGTTGTACGAGGAACGGGAGTGCTGATTGACTCTGCAGGTGCTTTCCTCTTGCGAGCCATCAGTAATGGTTTCTTTGCTTTGAGATAATACGTCTCGATGTCAGGACAATCGTCATCTGTTAATTTCGTGCCATTGATACCATCCGGAAGAACACGATAAATCAGAACATCCCCGGTAGCAACTTGTCGGACGGTATCAAGCCCGTGTATATGCCACTCGTCATCTTTGTCGACGTATGTCTGGAATGATGTGCACAATCCAGTTAAGGCCTCCTGAAGGATGTTGCTTTCTCCAGCTGTCATATCGGGCATGTTCATCGCGGTATGGTCAAATATCATCGGTTCTCTGTCCTTCTAAACAGGAATGTCAGTATTTTTCTTTGTATGGAGCTGCATGCTTACCTCGTAATAGACGACAATCTTCACCGATCTGTACTTGCGAATCGATGCCATCTGTGCGCGCTTTTTCCGAGCAGTCGCAGCATCATCCTCTATAGCGGCTGCCTGATGCGCTGCCAACCACTCCGGTGTAGCGTGTTGCCACATTTCCAAAAGAGGTTTTGCATAGCCGGCTGCGGGAGGAACTAGCGGTGCAGTTATAGATCGAGTTGAAAAGGAAGATGGAACGAATGGTGCAGTTGACGGCCACATCGAAGAGGGAATGGCTTGGGATGACATGTTAGGAACATGTAGTGGGGCTCCTTGAGAGGGCCTGCTCTGTCCAGGATTAACAGCACGAGCATGAGCACCCACACTACACGGCGGCTGCGCTTGATGATCTGCGAGAGCGCGTCTGGCCGCGGACGCACAGCAGCTTTGGCATAGAAGCTCCCGGCAATTCACACACCCTTGACAGCGCTCGCCGCTCTGTGTTCTGCACAATGGGTTGCGACAGTAGATACCGCCTTTGGCACGCGAGTTTGCCTGTATTTCCGTTTTTCGATGAACCATCATAGGTAGTTCTGTACCGTTTTCGAGGATGACACGTTGGGACTGAGAGATTGTTGGGAGATTTTCGAACATGTCAGCGGTATAGAGGAAGCCGGGATTGCTCTTCATCTTGTCGACCATTGCCGTTGCAATTGCGAATGGGAGAGATGGACTGTGGAAGATGGTCGAGCGACAATATCTGTTGGTACACTGTGCATCGTTTTGTGAGTAAGACATTGTATAGTTCAACGTAGAAGACGTACTGTCTGCTGCACTCGGTCCAAGTTGTCTATGTTACCACCACGGCCAAGATTCACGTTGGGTGGGTTCAAATGATTATTGCACTTGATACACTGCGCATTGGGGTAGTAGACGCCGACTACGGCGCGTAGAAGCATGGATCCAAGAAGCACAACGAGTCGATACGACGTGGGAGTAAGAGAGAAAGTGCAACAGTAAAGTGGCGTCAATTCCAAAGTGTCTCGTGTTGTCTACCACATGACCGTACACAACACGCTGGCAGCTGCTCGAACACGGACCTACAACTGGTAAGCTACGTACAGTAATGCTCCGCGCCTAGGTCGGAGCGGGCTTGGCAAGATCAATCCTCATCAATCTCATCAAGTGTTTCAGTTCAAAAAGTCGAAATAGCCCAATTTGTTTCATATGCCGGCGCATATCGTATGCGCATATATATGCGCATATATATGCGACTGTGCTACGGGTTGGATGTCCTCGTCGCGTCTCCGTTTGCATGTTCAAAGGTACCGTAGAGCCTGCTAAGTACAGAGCAACGAAGAACCAGCCCGGTCCCTTGACATCATCGGTAGTAGTAGCGATCACTCCTCCACCTCGCCAGATTTCATCCAGCGCGCATCGAAATGCTAGACGAAGTGCATTATCACTCGGAGCGGCTTTATGCATTGACTTGTTTTCTTTGAGACCCTGTGGCGGAGGGGGTCTTTACGTGACGGCAGCAGCTCAGAGAACTTGAACAGTAACGGCCTGGGCGCGCACGAGTAATTTCGTTACCGCAGATACCAATAATGTGGTATACTGGCATCCAACGATGTACCAATGGCAAAAAAAACACAAGAATGGATTGACACTGTGCATCTGTCTAGAGAGTCGAAACACGATAGCTATCTCTAAGGTACTTGTATATGTAGTGTAGTACTGTCTACGATTATATTACTGGGAGATTATAGGATATTATTGGCACGATGGCGGATAATAGATGCTTAGCGGCGGCTCGCATGAGCTTGTTGCTGCTGGCAGGCATAGCAGTACGCGTTAATGTGAGGGCCTTGACATAGGTTAGAAAGGCAGGCGTTGAATGATACGAACTGAGGAGGACATACTGTATTGCTCCGGGAACTTCTTGCTACAGACGGGCATCAATTAGTAAGTGGTGGTTAATAAAATGGGTGGATAGCTTACTACTGGGCGCAGGTCTGGAGGCACTGAGGGGGCCTGCACGTAGCAGGGTGGAAGGTACTGAAGCGACAGTTCACCGATTCGCATTGAATCTGGTATTGGGTGAGGATAGTAAATACGTGCTGAGGAAGTGTCCTCACAAATTCATCGGGCTGACAGGGAGGAAGTAATATAAGCAGGAAAGCGAAGGCTCATGAGTCCAAGGACCTACAAGGCTTATTCCGTGGCCACACTTGGTGTAGACATTGCAGACCCTGTAACAAAGCTGTTTGTCAAAAGGTTCGATGTGTTTGTAGGATGAAGACGTACTGGCGAATGCGGCACATATTAGCTGGTGTAGTTTGAAATTAAAGGTGATAGAATGCTAGTGGCGTATGTCTAGACGAGAGAAGGAAAGAAGAAGAGGATGAAGATGACACTTTCTGCCGACGACTCATGGGATTTATACTCAAGCAGTTCAGACCACGGAACACAGATGACTCGTCCCGTGTGGCGATGGACGCCTTTGCTGAGTTAATTCCGAACGAAATTGTATCCCAGACGCGGTCCCGTCGCAAAAGGACAACTGTCCCAAGATTTCATGCCGCGGCAGGTCGACTCAGACCGTTCGTTGTCGGGCGCCATACTGAGATGATCGAGACGACTGTTCTCGGGGCATAGGCCAAACAAAGTAGTTGAAGTGTCACCATGACAGGTCGAACAGATTTAACATTGACGGATCAGATGATCGTGCCGTGAGACTCAGAGTTCGTCGCATCCAAATCACGTCTTGTTCATTTGCATCGCCTAGCTTGACTAATAGTCAGCAGAGTTTCCAACGCATCTTCAAGGGCTGCTGAAGTGGGAGTTTTGAAGTGGCTGTGGGAACTTCGGGATGGACCGGGTCATGGCCGTCGTTTTGTGACAGAAGCACGTGACTGCCTCTACACTGTGACTAGTGCGGGAACTCACCTTCTTTGACGCCAGAGTTAGGTAGGCGGTTACTCAAGGACTGTCAAGACGGCATTCCTCAAAAGTCCTCCTCTTGACCTCTCACGAAAGGAATAAGAAGCGCTCCTTGGACATTCCATAATCTCATTCCGCTCGTTCCCCTGGCCGCTATTCGATACATGCAAACGGAAATATCAGCGCAGAGCGCTCGACGTTTCGAGCCTTACATCTTAAGTTACCGGCGAACAAGATGCTCAATGAATTACTCATAGATGTGGTGCGTCAGCACCATATGCGCCAGGTAAGTTGTCGATGCTTGACGTTGTAGATGGAACGAAGAGAACTTCTGTGACTAGCGTGCTTCCACAGCCAAGAAAACACTCGTCGAAACTCTACTCAATGCGAATGGTTCGAAGACGTTACTGCATACTTAATATTGCTACTGATGATAGATAAAGAAAGGCGACCATCATATTGAAACGGACAAACTAGAAGAAGGTGAAGGGAAACGGCTTGACCCGATGCCTGACCTGCGTCGACGCGGCATCCAGCGCTTACTATGCCAATCATGGACAGCCTGGAAAGCAGCCCCATCCTGTTCAGCGTTACTCTTTACCGGAAACATGTTTCATTCGCGTTCACAGACTGTATCTGATGGTGAGCAGTGCGTAGCCTTATCATTTATCAAGACTCTGAAGAGACGAGTTTTCATTTGGTTGTGGCGGCCGTGTTCGTGTCTTACTCCCGTCGGAAGGGAATTTACCGAGGACAAGGAGGTTTCAAACACTGCCAGTGCGTCGAATGCGGCAACATTCTCCTTCTCTGTTACTCCCTCGTCTTACCGAGGAATCATCATGTCTTGCTTTGACAGCGGGGCCTTTAATTGTGTTTCTCTTTTTGGTGAGTACTCCGCCAGCGCTATGCGTAATCAATATCATGATAGCGCGCTGTATACCGCCTCAAGGGCGTCGGCGTATCCCCAATCGCAAACGGCGAAGGGATCAGATTGAAGTTAACCATTGGCAGGTCCGTGACTACGAGGTAGTCTGATCGTCGCGGATTGGTATGCATGTGCATGTCAAGAGCAACAGCGTGGATCAACTAAGTATGTTAAAGGCATTGACCGTTTCGGATCGCATCAGTCTTGAAGATGTAAAGACTGACCTTGACGCGAGTTTTGGGCATTGAATATTGAACGCGGTACTCTGAATGTCTAAAAACATCGTTCAAGGTGTCAAATGTACGCTATCATGGCACTGGGCATCAAGTAGGTTCGTTGTAGAAGTAGACGCAAATTATCATTGGCAGTAAGTTTGAGACCCCATTAGAACAGTCTGCATGTACAAAGTTAAAGCTTCCGTGTAATCAAAGGTAAAAACAGTCAACTTCTTGAACAAGCTGTTTAGAAAAGAGTTGCAATGAGGGTACCGATAACACCGGCAAAGTAGTATGTAGTAGAAACGGCCTGGGCAGCGTTATCACTAGAAGACGAAGAGCTGGCAGCGGATGTAGCCGTGGACGTGCCAGAAGTGGTGGACGAGTCGTCATCCGACGAAGAGGTGATCGTGGTGCTGCCAGCGGTGGTAGCAGTCGTTCTGGACATTGACGAGCCATCAGGCGAGAACATCATAGTGAGGCGAGTTTACTCACGCGTACGTGGTTTCCTCCGCCGATGTATCTGTCGATCCATACGAGACGCTGACAGAGGTAGAACTGCTCACACAGCTGATCCACGAATCATTAGCAACAGCCGATATAGGGAGTTGTCACGTACCTGGTATCGGATCCCTCTTGAACACTAACCTCGCCGGAGTAGGCGATTGCACCAGTGCTGTCCTTCGCACGGACGGTTCTGAGGGAGGGTTAAGGTGTTGTAGGCGCTATACATGAGAAACAAAGCTTGCATGCTTGTTCCAGATGTAATATCGACGGTCCAAGTCAATTCCGTGGCGTTCGTTGCATCAAAGCTTTTAAGCTTTTATCATTGTCAACAAGTTGATTACCAAAAGACAAGGACCACCTACCGCGCTGGCAGAGACGTCTCCCCCTGTTAAGAAATGTAAGTAGGCGTCTTTGCTGTGACTGCGCAAAGACATACCAGGAATGACTGAAATGTAGTAGGGAGAAGTTCCACCACTCCATTGCAGGAGCTGGGGCTCTGCACGAACACGAGGTGGTCAAGATGGCGGTCACAAGAAAGCGGCAAAGTTTCATACGACACTCAGTAACACCGGAGCTGAAAGTGATGGTGAACACCACAAACTTGACAATATCATTCTTCAAAAGTTTACTCACGGAGTGTTGATAGTCAGAGCGACGAGACCAGGTATAAGTATAAGAGACGCAAGAGCAGCAAATCCAGCAGAGAGCTTCATGGTGAGGAAGAAGAGCAAAGAGGCGAGCGAGATATCGGGTCTGCAGTTTTATAGACCTGCAGCGCAGCAGGGCGTTACGGAAAATGGTTCGTCCCGCGTCCCGTCGTATATTGATGGATCGCATGTGCTAGAACCTAGGAAAGATGATCTTTCGGGTTCTGGATCGAAGAGAAAGTTGTGTGGCCAAAATGCCATCGGTGAAGCGGAGACCCTGAAGAGAGGAATGGATCAGTGTGAGATGGTTCGGCCAGAATTTTAGGTCCACATTCCAACCCCATCAGCCGGGAAGAGGGTGTTTCTGTCACAGGATTGTCGTGCATAGTAGTTGCGCAGCAGGTTATCTTCGATCATTCAGGCGGCCAGCCGGGTGTTTCTATCCAAAACCAGAAGAATCCTGACGTGATACAGCAAGGTATAGATGGAAGGAATAATAAAAATGGGTTCTGCTGTAACAACATTTGAGTTCGCCATGAGAGGAAGAAACAAGAACAATCGATTACTCAGGGTCAAGGTATACGTAATGAATGTGGCGTCAACCCGACTTGACGCCAAACGCCCAGGCTTTCTTTTCCATTAATATGGCGTTGGCGGTCAAGAGGCTGTCTATTCTGCGTCAATATGCAGAGGCTATTCAGGAATCTTAAATCGAACAACGGCAGCGAGAAATGGCATCAGAGCTCGGTGTCTTCCTTGGCAAAGGCAATTATTTTACATTCGAGATATAAGATAGAAAAAAGGATGATTAGTCTACAGATCATACACCACCCTACCCGCAACCCACGCATATGGATAATTATGTTGATAGAAATTTCGTACCGTGCGCCTACACAGGCGCGGTATCGTAGCGTAAGACGCCCCAAGCTTAGAAAAAGAAATCAGTTCTCAGATGCGTGCGCTAATGAAGGGAGCGTACCACAACTTGATGTTTCGTGTCAAAGAAGTCCGTAGTATATCTTTAATGAATCAGCACACAGCACAACATCGCCCAATGAGAAAGCACTGTACCCTGGGAAGAGTTTGGTAGGAACAAGTCCATCATGATCCTCAAGGACCGTGGATGTCCATTCCCAAACGCCGCCATTCGAGCCGCGTCCGCTTTCGCCGATACCCATGGTTGCGCTAGAAGAGATGGTCAGTAACCCTACACAAAATAGTCGTGCGCACACTCACGGCACCGGATGCCAATGTCTGAAACCAACATTCGCACCTCCTTCATAGCCAACATCGTACGTATCCAGCAACAGGCGCAGCTCAGGCTCAGTTGGCAGTCTCCCGCCCTTGCAGCGCGCATATATCACCAGATCATCATACGCAGTCAGGACGGCCAGTTCTGTGCGATCTCCATGGGTACGGGTCCATACATGCTTTTCACCTACAAGGACAATCAGTATCAGTGCCGGAGTCTTAGAAACAGATTGAAAGAGAACTGACTTCAGAAAGTGAGTCCCATGTCTTCGGCATCGAGACGAGATCCTTCCCTTCGCCCTGCAAGAACGCAAGGAACTCTTTATTCGTGACAGGGCGCCACTCCGCTTTGAACGCCGCTACCTCAACGGTGCGCTGTGGGTTCTCGTTGTCCCAGCCAAATTCGTGATCGTCTACGTCGTGTTCAAATTTCGGATCGAAGTCATCACCCTCGGAATCATCATGGCCCATAGTTAGTGTAGATGGTCCTACGACAACGGAGGGAGTCGAAGGTAGTGGCGTTTTATTCCACTGTTGGCCAAGGAGCTCCCATGGGGGAGAGGTGAATCCGGGAGGAGGAAGAGTTCCGGTACCCGCACGCTGAATGAGCATGTAGAGGAGTGTCTGTAAGTGACTGGATTAGCGTGCGTTCGAATCGAAGGCCAAAATTATCATACCTCGACATGCCAAGCCTCGTGCTCGAGCGTCATCAGTAAGGTCCGGGCGATATTGCGTGTCAGCGGTCGTTTGCCAGCTTTGAGTTCGTCGTAAAGTCGTGAAAGTCGATCGCGGACGCCATCCCTGAAGCTCATGATAGTTTCGAGTACGGGCCAGTCTTCGTCGTTCTGGGGGACCTCGGAGTGATTCTATCGAACAAGTTGAGTTTGTCAAGTTCGCGAATAAGGTTTAGATACTGACATGGCAGTAGTCCGGGTCGTCGACGTGAGGATCAATGCCACGCTATAGCGACAGCTGTTAGTCAATAGTCAACGCAGAAGACGCGCACCAACCTCGAATATGTTCCAGAAGTGCTTCGGCTCAGTTGCCTCACCACCAATCGCCTTTGAGAGCAACATATCCAGGAATCTGCAATACACATGAGACTTTTAGAAAAATGAGCACTGCGACCAATCGCACTGACGTTGGAATATGGCCGATATAGAACAAACATTTGTGGCGCAAATCGATAGGCTTCTGGTGAAGCATATGTTGGGGGATCATCTTCAACGTGACAAGATCCCATATCTTCCAGAGCGTGCGCCACTCATCCAGGGTAGGAATGTTGGCGGGGTCCACACAGTGGCCAGCGGGAGACGCGGACATGTAGGTGAGGGAACGGACTGGAGGGAAGACAACCTCCGGACGTTCCACAATGTAGTAGGTACGCTTTGTCGAAGAGTCGACTTTGCCCATGATGGGTCGAAGAGTGGCGACAGCGAAGGCGTTCAGATGAGAAGCAGGAGCAATGAAAAAAGCCTATCTGGCGTGAGTATCGACGCTGTTAATGGAGTAGTGGGACATACCGAGTCGCAGGCGTCGCCAAAGTCGATGGCAGAGGAAGTATGATATCGGACACCGTCAAGAGTATGCTCCTGCATATCGACATTGCTGAGGATCTCGTCTTGGACGAAACACAGGCCAAGACGCGACGAACTGTCGAATACGGCGCCTAAGAGCTCAGCAGAGGCTTGAGAGGCCGGAACATGGGCCCATGACTGAGGGCCAGGGAATGCGATTTGTGGGCTCGGTGAGTCCACAGAAGACGCAGAACCGGAGGCTGAGGATGCTGTAGAGGGGCGGGAATCATCAGACCAATCCGACTCGTCGCGCAGGAGCGAATGGCTGGGCGTAAGAGCTTGGGACAATGTAGAAAACATGTTTCTCGAGGTGTAAAAGCAAAGGAACACACAGGATGGGAAACAGGGGAGAAAATGAAGTGTTTTTATAGGGCGACGATACGTACAAATCCAGATAATAATTATAGAAGATCATGATGCTCCATATCCCACGGAAGACCTGTCTCCGCTACATTTGCCCCCTCAAACGTGATAAAAACCGATTAATGTATCGCTGGGCGCATAATTCGGAATTCGAGATACGCATAAAGACAGTCGCGCGTCCTGTGATCCACTTGTTGGCAATGAGAGGTCATACATCGCGTACAACGAAGTCGATCTGCGTGTATCAGCAGTCATCATGCCAAGGGAGGAAGGCGGACACGAGTGCGGGAAAACGAGCGTGTCGCTGTGTGATAGGTCGTAAGATCCGCCGCGTTGAACACGCAGTGACAGGAGCCGTTATCTCGGCCGACGACGAGCGTAATAACATCAAGGCCTATCAAGCAAATGCTGTCCATAATGAAGAGGAAAACTCCGGCTGGAACGTTCTTGCAGAAACGAGGGTGCTCCGATAACGATGGTGGTACGTCCGTGAGGTAAAGGGCTCTCGCAGTGTCGCCTATTGAGCGTCGACAGCGAGAAGGTATGGGAGGTGCCACGCGGGGACGATAATATGAGATGAAGTCTTGCGAGGCCTGAAAAGGCATTTTGAGGGGTTCGTGGGTGGCCACGGGCACAAGGAAGTAGAGGAGACAGACTACTTTGATTGGCAGAGAGTCCTGGGGGGAGATATAAGTGAATCAAGTCGAGGGGAAAGTCAGAAAGCCATTCATCAATGTAATCGGGTCATATATACTGGATGAGCGATTGCGTGCTTGACGCGGTGGATGGCGTGCTCGACGTGCACGTGACGTCCTACCCAACGTCATGCCTTGGCGCTTCACTCAAACTGGAGTTGGTCGGTTTGCATAATCGGCTATCTTGTAGTCAAGTGTAGTTATGCTATGTAGAAGCAAATTTTTTCACGGGCGTGTAGTAGTATAGGAACAGTCTCCCGACGGCTACAAATCCACAGAGTTAGGAAATTCGAGGACAACAATTCCAAGTTCTTGCAGATTGCCGAAACATGATTATCTAGTACCTACCTTTCTGTCGATTAGGACAAGTCGATGTAGGTACAAGAAGGTCCGAGGCAAAGTTGAATTTAATTGTGACGGTCCACGAAAAGCAAGCTGGAGCGTTAACATCATACTTAACTGAGAACTGCAATCAGGTCTAGGTTCGCTGCCTCCAATTATCGGACTCTGTTCGTAATGGTGATACGAACATCATTCATCGGTCCCGACATCCCCACTAGAGGAGTTTTCATGTCGATCTCCGGAAGCTTTTCCCCAAGCGCCATTTCAATATCGTACTGATGCAAAAGTATCGCCACAAACGACATGACTTGACGGGAAGCAAAGAACCTTCCCGGACACAACGACACGCCTCCTCCAAAAGGCCGCACCTGCTTTTCATCGCCTCGTGGCAGAAATCGGGAGGAGTCGCGAATAAACCTATCTGGGACGAACTCATTAGCGTCTGCACCCCATATATCTGCATCCAAGTGATGCGGGACGATGGGACACATCACTATTGCGTCCTTTTTCAAGGTATAACCACCTATTGTCGTATCATCGATTTGAGACGGAGGATGAACAGGTTCGTAGGACTTCTGTGTACATGGAGCGCAAAAATGGGGCGTTGGTTATAATGTCAACGTTGGAGATAGTCCCGTCGGTGCGAAGAGCAGACGCCGTTTCTTTGCGAATACGATCTGCAGCACCGGGAGTCGATAGGATATGCGCCAACAACCAGAACGTTGCTGGACTTGAATTGGCGTTGACACTATTATATGATTTTTTGGTCAGTTGGGTTTTCTTTGTCTAAATTATTGCACTTACGCGACCCAAACTCCAAAAGTGATGATACAGAGGTCGTGTACAGACATGCCGCCATCCTCCATTAATTGTTCGCGTTCAGTGACCCACCACATCTGGTTCGGCCGCAGTGTTTCGCGATGCTTGTAGGTTCGCTCAAATGCTGCGATGATATTATCCCTGTTTGCGTGTTCCTTCCGTAGAAGAGACTTTGGTGACCCGGTCGCGAAGCGAAAGAAGTCAGCATCGAAACGCCACAAGCGATCCAAGATGTCTGGCTGGTCGTCTAGGAATTCTCTCCCCATCATCGTGACAGTGGCTGCAGTATAGACGATGGTACGAATCCACTCGCGAAGATTGACTGTCACTGAGCCGACTCCTTGCGCGAGCTCCCTATCGAACTGTTGTATTTCTGGCGTTAGACATTGAAAGAACTTGGTAGGGAATTCTTCCAGGGCATGCCCTTCTGTCATCGCGCTGTGATAGAAGGGATGCTAGGTCTCTTCGAAAGACGAGCCAGGACCATCGGGCTGGTATGATAGACGTTCAAGTCCGTGTTTGGTTATGCCGAAATACCGTCTCAAGACCCCAGTACATGAGATGCCCGAATGAAAGACTTTTTGAGCGGTAGACCGCTGCAGTTATGACCTGAGGTGAGGATTAGGCATATGTTCAAGGATAAATAGGAAATCATCACATAGATACGCTTGCCCATGAGGGTCAGCGAGACTGGTATCGATTCGCGGGTGTGTTGTCTACAGGGTATCAATCAGCTATGCAGTGACAACCTGAAGTACTTACTTGGCAGCTATGTAGAGCCTCTTGTTGAAACGCAGGGCATGTCCCAAGAAGGGGATCCAGTAGGGCAAGAAAGGCGGTTCATTTCTGGATCTGACTTGGTAGTCACGAAGGAAGCGAAGAGAGACCAGCAAGAGAATACATGCACTGAGGTAGCTGCAGATGCTGGAAATCATTGGGAAGGTTTCCAGAGGACTGTTTGAGCGTGGATTTGATGGTCGGTATCATGTTACCCGCCAATGTTTCACAGGCTGCTTATTCCGCCCCAGTTCCGCCCTAGAGTGTAGGCAGGATAACGCATATGGCGGCGACTGCTGAACCTACGATCGGCACCGCCACCACTATATCCAAATTCGGCATTCCCGATCCTTTCTTCCATCCCCCACACCGGCCATTGCCCATTGACAACGGCGTGAACCATCCGACACTACTTTTTTTACTAATTTTGCGCGCACGGCGACCCCAGTTGCAATTACATGTGATTTGACCCGGAGTTCATCGTTTCCAATGACGAGTAACGAGCATTCGTTGGCAGCTTTCCCTCACAATGCCTCGCCGCGCCCGCATTCACTTTGTTTCACTAAAGTCGTCGCTCGTAAACCTTCCGATATCGATATATGGTCCGCTTCTTGAGCGCGGAGTAGTGAGTGCATATACCAATTACCCTAGGACTGGACTGACCAGGAGACAGCGACCGCAAGGTCTTGCAGTGCATCTCTCCTTGGTGCCCACGGGCGGCAGGCCGAAGACGGAGGCCTACGTTGGATGGACAGGGATGGCATCAGCGTCGTCGTTGGCCAATTTCAACTCGGCGGACGCTGGCGAAAGCGCAGGAACTGTGGAAATCGATCCTCAGTACGCGATGGGCTTGGGATTCACCCAAGGTGACCTGGTGCGCTCTCTTCCACGCTCTTGACGCGTCTTTTTCAATCTTTTACAGGTTGAAATAGGTCTACTACATGACTTGGCTTATGCCAGTGCCATTGGAACAGAACCTGTATCTTCCGACGACTGGGAGATCATCGTGGGTTGCGTTGTGCTACCCTGATACGGTGCTTGACAATTTCAAAGGAAATACACGCCTCGCACGTCGAATCGACGTTATTGTCCCAAGTCCGCGTCGCCAATATTGGCCAGGAAATCGATGTCTGGGTTCTCGGTAGGACAAGAGTGAGGCTCACCGTGGGTATGTTGCACGTCTTGATCAACTACGTGCCTTCTGCTTACATTCTAATAGTTTCTCTGAATCCTCAGAACAAAGGCGCATTGCTTCTGACCACCAACACCGAAGTCAGCATCGCGCCGAAACTTCACAAACGACAGCAAAAGACCCCCTCCAAATCTGCCGGTAGCGCTACCCCACCTGTTAACAAAGATACGAAATCTACATCTAACCCCGCTCCACCGCCGTCGATAACTCATAGCCAAATCCTTCGAGTCTTTCCTCCTCAGATCCTCTCTCACCCTCCCCCAAGTCATGCTGGTGTCGAGATACTAGGTTTTGTAGCACCTTCAACGTTGGCCCAGCTTCTTCCTCCCGGAAGGGCCCTAGAAGACCACTTGTTTTCTAAAGGTCAATTGAAACGGCTTTCGCCTCCAGTCGATCCTACCTCGACTAAGCAAGGCGTTGATGTTAGCCCTGTTCCGAAGATCTTAAATCCAGGGGACAAGGACACGAGTCTTGATGCGGCTCCTGCGGGAACCGTATACGTTGGTCAATTAGCTGGCGTGCCGTCTGGTCATATCGTTTTCCCTACCGGCGTTATGGATATTGAAGACTGGGATATGATCAGTCTTGCTACCGGATTAGAGCAGCGAACGATACAGCTGTCTCCCATTGTCAATGGCATTATCAAGACGACGTGCGTTCCGGTTTTTTTCATTCGTAAAATTATACTTAGGTGTTGTTTAGACCCTCCACCAACTTTTTGGCTGGGGTGGATGATATACTCGCAAAATGTAATGACTTTTGTCTCAAAACGATGATCCTGCATTCGACCAAGACATCTGTTCGCGGAAGTAATGCTCTTTTGCTAATCCATCTCATGCCTTACACTAATCGCTGAATGCAGTCTCCTCTCTTCTCGTAACGGGACGTTCTGGTGCGGGCAAAACGTCAATAGTAAAAGCTGTGTCAAAACGCCTGCAGGAGAATCCGCAAGTTTATGCATGTATGCTGCCTTCAAAGTTAGAAGCTTTATCGCTGACGCCTTACTAGACGTGCATTATGTCGATGTTTCGGTCTATGCTGAGAAGCCTGTCAGTACAATAAAGTCCTTATTTAAGTACTGGTTCGATAAGGCGGCTTGGCACAAACCGTCTATCCTGATACTAGACAACGTCGAACATCTCCTGAAGGCCGAGGAAGAGGTTAGGCACTCTGCTTTCACGCAAACAACATCAGAGACTCATCGATTGTTGATAGCACACTGACTCTTTCAGGACGCGCCAAATTGTTGAACTATTCGTGTACTTATACTCATCGTCCGCGCGATCGTCAGCACCTAACTCTCGAGGAATCCTCTTGATTGCCACGGCGCCGTCAGCCAGCGGTCTTCATCCCCTTCTGAACAGCAAGCATATCTTCAGCGAGACCGTACACGTCAAGGCTCCGAATAAGGATGCACGACGAGACGTCAGTTCAAGCACGTGGGATCTGTTAATCTTCGCTGACCTTGTTTTCAGATTCTATCACAGATCGTGAAAGATCGTTTGAACGCAGCCGAGGACATGCAAGAAGATCCGGATGCAGGCTTGAACTTCACGTTCATCGCGACGCAGACTGAGGGGTATTCGGCGACAGATCTGCAAGACCTCGTTGCTCGTGCCACGCATCAAGCAGCAATCAGAGTTGCCACGTCGGATGAGCCGGTACGTTCGCCGTAGGCGCTCGTCCATCTAAATTTTTTTTTTGCTCACGATCATTTAGGCGTACCTCACTCAAGCCGACTTCGACTCTGCTCAAGTTGATTTCGTGCCGCTATCCTTGAGAGAAGTGAAAATGCAGAAGTCAGATATTACATGGTTAGACATTGGTGGTAAGGAGGACAGTAAAACTAGATTGAGATTGAAGTGTTTATTGGGGGAACAGGTCTACAGGAGACGAAGCGCGTTCTTCGAGAAACGTTGGAATGGCCGACCAAGTATGGTCCGATATTTGCTCAATCGCCTTTGCGTTTACGGTCTGGGTGTGTACCACCGCCCTTACTCTTCGGTGTCCCTTGACCTTTCGTTAGATTATTGTTATATGGATATCCGGGATGCGGCAAAACTCTGCTTGCCTCTGCGGTCGCTAAAGAATGCGGATTGAACTTTATCAGCGTGAAGGGCCCGGAAGTTTTGAACAAATATATTGGTGCGAGTGAAAAGACGGTCAGCGCCAATCAAAATCTCTTTTAGACATTTGCCGACACTTGCCATCTTTAGGTCCGCGACTTATTCGAAAGAGCAAGTGCTGCGAAACCTTGTGTGCTCTTCTTCGACGAATTTGACTCAATCGCTCCAAAGCGAGGACATGATAGCACTGGCGTTACAGACCGAGTAGTCAATCAGATGTTGACGCAGATGGATGGCGCCGAAGGTTTGGACGGGGTCTATGTTCTTGCAGCTACAAGGTACGTCTCTGATATGGCTAACTACAGCCTGATTGACAAGCCTATGAAGCCGGCCAGACTTGATCGATTCTGCACTGCTCAGACCTGGACGATTGGACAAGTCCCTGCTATGCAACATGCCCGACTTGGATGAACGCAAAGATGTAGAGGCATTCTTTTCAAGTTCTGTACCACGTTCGACTGACTTCTCTGTAGATTTTGATGGCTGTGACTCGCAAGGTCACATTAGACGATGCCGTTAATATTGACGAAATAGCTAGTGCGACGGAAGGGTTCTCTGGAGCGGATCTTCAAGCCCTCATCTACAACGCGAATCTCGAGGCGGTACATACATCCATAAACATCGATATTGCTGGGACATCGGCGCGAGACGAGGAGGAGCCGATAGAGTTTACGACGTTTGGCGGTCCAAACTCAAAGGCTGTTCAGAGCAAAGCAGAGAAGATGGCGCTTCAGAAACGCGTATGTGTTGTGGCGTCTTTATTTCACGATGTTTACATGATTCTTTTAGCTCCGCTTGATACAAGCGTCGACACAGCAGAAGTCGGGTCTCAAGTCGTCTTCGAAGGATTCGTTGAAGCCGGCGAAGAAGAAGGTATGATATTCTCGCCAGTTTTTTATGGTCGTCTCACATTGCGTAGCATATTATACTGCCTGAACATTTGACCACCGTCTTGAAGACGACGCGGCCCTCGGTGCCTGTCGATGAGCGTCGAAGGCTTGATAGAATGTGTGTAGTTCTCTGACTTTTCGCTGCGCGCTCTCGTTTACGATTATACAGATATCGGGAATTTACGTCTGATCGTACAGGAGAGCTTCCGGTGCCGCCGGAAGGGGAAGGGGTTGGAATCCGGGCGTCATTGGCGTAGGTGTAGAATGGCGGTTGTCGATTATGTGAATGAAATAAGGACGGTAGTAAAGTCACGTAGGTATAACCGAGTTGAAATCACAACTCCGTGACTCCAGGGCTTTCTCAGTTGTGGATGTAAGACGAACATCACTACGACATCTACTCGCGTACGGTGTCTAGCCATGCCCTAAAAGCGGAGAACAGATGTACGTCCTTGTGGCGATCGCAAAATTCCAGCAGCGACGCGTAGTGCTTGTCCTTGGAACATCCTGCAGCATGAAGGAGCTTTGAAAGGTCTACGGGACACAGATAGGGAGGCTGTCTAGCGTCTTCGACCAGCGAGGCAGTGCCCTGCATGATGCAGGCATAATACACGCAGTGATCCATACCGAAACAGTGCCCGAGTTCGTGACTCGCTGTCTTGCAGACGCGCCCAAGCCATAGGCCAGACAGATCGCTAGGCGATGGAGAAGGAAGATTAACATACGCATCCAACGCTGCGCGCATAGGCGAGTTTGTGGTATCCTCCTCCACCTCGGCTTCCAGTTTCTTCTTCACAGTCTTCCTCTTCTTTGTCCGGGGCTCGTGTCCCTCGCAGCACAGCTGCTGCATGTACCTCTCGCAATGCGACGCAGGCCAGCTGTGATCCCGGACGACCTCCTGCTCCGCGTCTAAACCTGGGTTGTAGCGCGCCATGGATACGACAGCGACGCGGCTGCCCCCGTATGCGCGCCCACACGCAAAGTCGTCGTCGTCGTTCTCGTATATGTCGTGCTCGACGAGGAGGAGAAGCGCGTAGGCATCGGCGGGGAGGATGTCGATGGCTGCATCGAGCAGGTCATCGAGGTTTAGCTGGCGGAGGAATGTTCCGTCATGGGAGGGGCGGGTGCGTATGCCGACACATTCAGTGGCGGTCGCCAATCCGACGCGAAGGGTCTTGAAGGCATCGGACCAGTGCGTGAAGCTCAGTGGGTGCGGTAGCGCTTTGACGTCCATGCCGCTGTAGAACGCGGTGAGATATTCAATGACGTCTTTCGTGTTCGGAGCCGGTACCATTGCCAAGTCGTGTTTCGGTTTACACCATGCCTGCATGACCTCGATATCGGACGAGATGGAAGGAGGACCAGCGACGTAGAGCGTTTTTCGTTCTGGGGTCACTTTGTTTCTCTCCTTGAGGCGCGTGAAGGAGCGGAGGCTCTGAGGTGGGTATCTAGGATCCAGAGCGAGGTCGTCGTTTGGCAGCACAAGGGGAGCGGGAAACGCCGCAGGAGACGGTTCCGTTGATGTAGCGGACCTCAATAGTAGAGTTGTAGCGTTGATGCGCTGTGAAGCAGTGGGTTGAGTGTAGCCCGCTTCTTCAGCATGCGTGGATGACGTGAAGCTGAGCTTGTCATGGGAGCACTTCATGGTCAAGAGTCAAGAACAGATACAAAGCTGTTTGGCGGAATTCACTGTTCAGGAGATGATTTGATTATGATTGTTATCAGTGTAATTGCTCATTGAGGATGAAATGACCGTCAGTTCAATCACGGAAATGAGAAGGGTGAAATAGTTATCACGTCCGAACGCGGTCAATGAAGTTGTTGGACATCGATGGGCGGCAAGAAAGGTCGCGGTGATGATCGAGCGCTTCCTCATTCGACCGCACACATTTTCAATGTCACAAATGAGTGTATCCAACTGATTGTCAGTGATGTTAATAATGGACCAAGTACGTATTATTCTAAGAGTGTATCGGGATAAATACAGTGTTCCAGAGAAAAAACTTGTGTGTCCGCCCTAAGCAGACCACGCCGCGACATACTTTTCAAGTTCTGGCCAAGCCGACAGTCGCGCACCCAACTCGCACCAATAACCCGCCTCATCCTCATCGTCTCCCGCAACCTTGCTCAGTACGATCGACCATCTGCTCCGACCTATAAAACTCGGATTCGACGATGCGCCACCCGCGAAGAGAACACGCCCAGCCTTCGAATTTTGTTCTTTCGCCCCCTCGGCGAGGGCGCCACTAAAGTCTAGCTCGCCCCACTTCGCCACCGCCCAGCTCGTCACATAGAAGTTTGTCTCGGTCGCGGGATGGTAACAGGGAAAAATTCTCCGGCGGCACATCTCTCGAAAGACCGTGACGGTCTTGGACAGCTGATCCGGCGTGCGCTGTGCCACGATTGTACGTCGGATGTCGAGAGCGATCTCTGAGATGGACATGGATTGTATCTCACGGATTGGGACGGACGGGGCGCAAAGCGGTATGAGAGCATTGCGAATGAAAACGTCAGGTCCAGAAAGGGCGGGAATTTGTCCGCGAAGATTGGCGGTGAATGCAAGTGTAAGCGGTTGCTTGGTAGGCTCACGGTTGAATAAGTGAAGCTAAATTCGTCCATCAGTTCAGGCTTCAACTAAGTTATTTGGACGTACATACCTTGGTAAGAAGAGCGGTCACAACATCATTCTCGCTGACCCATTGCTCTTTTTCTCCCATCGTCTCGTCGCGTAATCGGGTGATAACCGATTTTGGGATGAAAAGTAAGCGGCACTCCTCCTTGTTCGTCATGATATCAGAAAGCCAGCGTGCATAATACTTGATGGTGTCAATCATGCCCCAGACAGTGAACGAGGAGAGCATGTTTTTCCTGAAGAGTTTCAACTCTGCCTTCGTTTTAGGATATGGTTCTCCAAAGTCCTTGATTGGATCGCCCTCCAGTAGACTCGGAAGCACTACACTCTGCATGTCGCCAGGGGATGCTATAAGGGAGCACCAAGCACGCAGGATGACAGCAAGACCCGGAACGTCACAGAACAGATGCGGTATGTGAAATCCAACACAGGTAACGTCAGCGAAACAATGGACGTGGACGTGTAGCATTGGCGCGTCTTTCTGCTTCAACAAGTCCGGTACAATCCGCGGGGTGCTGGGTATGCGAAAGTCATCCAGAATGGTGGACATCTCAGGGTTAATGTGGGCCTTTCGCGATGGCATACTGGGATAGGGGATGTCCGAGTGTGCTTCAGAAAATACAAAGGGAGGTCGTGCATCTGAGAAGTCGTCTGGAAGGTGTAGTTCGAAGCGATTCTGGATGAAAAAAAGAAACGGTTAAGAGTCCAATCGCGCTTTACTGTAGATGAAATTTTACCTTTTTATTGCGTGCTACCCGAGAACCCAATATTGGCCACCTGTTCACCAATTCTGTCAACGCGTCGCGTAGGACGTTGGGCTGTAGCTGACCCTCGATGATCATACATGAATCAATGAGGAGGTCGTACACGGGGTTGCTCTGTTCCATGAGAGGAATGGGGAGGATTTTGTCCGGCGCCATGGTGGAAACTTGAAAGTAGTACCAGACCTCAGCGACATTGTGAAACGAATTTATGTTATGGGCCGAGTTACAGCGACCCTAAATACAACCAGTCGGCATATCGGCGACGGATAGATCTCCGAGCATGTGTTCCTGGGAAAGCTAATTACTCGGTCTCCGCCGCTCCTCGCGTCGCGTTTTCGAATTCTGGGATCTGTCTCTCTGCCTCTGACCACCACCGCCGCAAATTAATGACTTTTACGCCTCTCACAATGATGTGCTTACTGTAATGAACGCGCTATCGATGGAACCCCGTCATCCGGCGTCAATGATTGAATACGCGTCGCTGCTTGACGCGCCGAGATGTTGCGCACGTCCAGGCGACAGCTTGACCGGTATAGTCTTGCTGATTCTGAGAAGAGGCAGCTATGGTTTTTTGCTCTTGCGATAATCATAGCTTCTCGATGATCCTTGTCCAAATTTAGCGAGTGGGTCCTTCGTGATTTATAGGTGAAGTTCTATAATGATATATACAGTGGCAAGAATAGTTACGTTGGGCCATCCAAGGAATGAGCCGCTCAGTCACGTATTTTGTGGCGTCGCGGGAGATAGTAGACAATTACCGATCTTTCGTGAACTTGCCTTGACAGATACAGGAGTTTCACCTTTTGAAGCGTTCGGAGATTCACTTGGCATTTCCACGAGTACTTGCTATGATAGGGGAATCCGCGTACTTCCATAGGTCCTTCTTGACAGACTCCTTGGGCTCTCCTCGTCGTTGATATAGGGCAGTCCAACTTTCATGTACCACTCAAATCAGGTTGACGCGCTCTTGACATTTTGTGGCTTGCTATCCACTAGGGCCCCGCTCGGCCGTTGATGTTAGGGCTTCTTTTGTCAACTACTATACCACATAAACTGTTAACCACCATTGCCACTCCCATCCAAGTTGGGCTATTAGACTACTCTTCTTGAACTTGTCCTATTATGGCTACCCTAGCCCTCGCTTGATTTATCCATACAGGGAATAGGGCGCTGTATATCACATGCAGAATAGGCTGGGAGTCGAAAATCACAGAGTGCGTGTACTTGTTGACATTGAAGATAACGCTGCTCACCAGATACGTACGGCATCATCGGACAGGCAAATCTAAGTCGATGGTTATCAAGGGCAGCTGCTTGCTAGATGCCGCTTGGAGATGATTGAGGCCAAGTAGCAATGTATTGCGCCAGAAAATATCCAAGTTGGCAGCCCGAGGGGCGTTGTGGCTGATAAGAAGTGGCGATTACAAATTTTGTACGGATTCAAATCAACGCTGATCATCATCATTTCAGCATTCGTTTCCAACAACAACAACGCCGCAACAACCCCAATTCTCGCCGTTTTTTCGCACACTCGTGCTCTTCTTTCCTCATCCAACATCTCGTCACTGTTTGAATTCGTCATTCACAACGACAGCGAAGAAGTCGAAGTCTGCGGCGATCGCCTCGAGGCAGTAGCCGAAGTGGGCAGCCAAGTTAGGGCTAAACACGTTTCTATCGCTTGTTTTACTACCAACGCCGACGAGTGTTCGGTCAAAGTTGGCACTCAGCTGTATCAGACCTGGAAACTGGTGCGTCTGCAGTGTTCCCGAAGGCGATGACAACGGCTCTGACGGGCGGCGACAGCAGAAATTTCTCAGGCTAGACTTACAATCCAACCAACCCAACGTAGACCCATCCGCCCTCTGGACATCATCTAGTCCCCGTAGTGGAAAATACCTTGCTTGACAGTCCCCGCCATACCCCTGTCATGACCCCCGATCTACCTCAGAATCGACGCGCTCCAGTGCGAATTGACGCTGAAGATGGTCCATGGAGCGTTAGCGTTGCAGAGTCTCCCCACGATACCCGTTCATATAGCTTATACATAAAGAGTAAGCTACAACTTTGCCCGACTGGATTGATTCTAATTTCTACAGCGCCCACCCACAACATCACTCTGACCCGGTCAGCAACGGAGATTGTTGAGCTCAACAACAAACTGCGCGACAATTACCCGAATGTAAAGATTCCCGCGCTCCCTCTCGACGCCACCGCTGTTATGAGTCTCCCTCCCAAACGAAAATCCACGTTTCTCAACACCCTCTCGCGACTTGCTTCTCCCCACGCGAATAAGATCAGACGCAACACTACCGGCGAGGAAACAAGAACCGGCGTTTGAACAACGCCAGCACTATTACAAGCATTACCTCACCGCTTGTGTCACCCTCCAAGGAACAACCTGATCCTTTCCAATCCTTTACGCCGAGCGCCATCACCGCCACTCTACCCACGACTGTCAACAGCACTTCGCTTGCTGCGTATCTTACTACCATTTCCAACATCCCGGCCTTGCGGCAGGCACGCGTTTGGAAACGTTTCGTTAGGGTGCGCACGGACGATCTGGAGAGCGTGCGTGTCGAAAGGGCGATAAAGCGCGTGAGGTCTGACTTGGCTGCTCATACTGGCATGACCAGCAGGGACAAGGAAGACCTCCCGCCGGTTGTCCCTGAAACCCCGGACGAGGAAACAAGCGTTCACGAAACTGAAGACAAGCCTTCAGAGGTACAGAAAACCACTGATCAAGTTCCAGAAGAGAAGCAGGAAGTCAAAATCAAGGATGCGCCCTTGAAGAGTGGGGAATTACCTGGTGATGAGGAGGCCGTCTCACCACCATCGCCAGTTGCCGAAGAAGACACACCAAAGACGCCTATAGCAGAAGGACTTGCGAACCGGATACATCGTTCACGCTCCGCGGACCCAGAAACTTCCGCTAGGCTTTCTCGTGCCTTTACGTCTTCCTCCATAACACAAGACGGTGCCTCGTCCCAGACCGAGACGGGTGATGAGTCTTCTGCGACTGGCGGCAGGAAACCGAAAAAGAAGCGCTCCATGTCTGTCACCCTCTCGAAGAAGAGTCGCAAAGTCGTTATTGATGACTTTGAGATGATGCGCGTGTTGGGGAAGGGTGTGCGGGAAAGGTCCTCCTAGTTCGACACAAGTCGACGGCAGATTTGTATGCGCTAAAGGCCATTACGAAACGGCACGTTCTAGCGCATCAGGAGCTACAGCACACCCTGACGGAACAGGCTGTATTGAAGCGGATGGCAGCCGAATCAAAGGATCCGTTCGTTGTGAAGTTGTGGTGGAGCTTTCATGACAAGGAAAATTGTTCTTGGTCATGGTGTGTCCGTAATTTTATTGCGTGGTTATGCCTCTTACTTTAATCGACAGGACTTTCACCCTGGAGGTGATTTGGCCACCCAGTTGGCGAGATGGGGCCGTCTTGGGCGGGATCGAGCGAGATTCTATGCGGCAGAAATAGTAGAAGGAGTTGAGGGCCTGCATGCTGTGGGAGTGATATATCGTGATCTCAAGCCTGAGAATATCCTCATCGGCGGGGACGGACACATCGTTTTGACGGATTTCGGTTTGTCGAAAGAGTTCCCGCGGGGCTCGTCCGTAGTAACGGCGCCATCGACACCGAGTGGGTCTCGCAATGGCGAGCTGAACGGAACGCCTGTCACGCCCCCTTGGATGAGGGTGGAAAAAGGCGGCGAGCTAACAGCGGGATGGCCTGGTCCGCCCGTGGGTCAAACGGATTCGACAGCGACATTCTGTGGAACTGCCGAATATCTGGCACCTGAAGTTATCCAAGGGTTGTCGTATTCGTATGAGGTCGACTGGTGGAGTTTTGGGACGATGCTGTTTGAGATGCTCACCGGCATCGTAAGTACCGTTCTTGATCATCATCTGATGTTGCTCACGTATCTGAATTCTGCAGACGCCGTTTTGGGCCGCATCGCATGCTGACATGTATGTGCGGGTTTTGCAAGACGAGTTACATTTCCCCGACGATAGAGCTATTGACCAGGATACCAAGAGTTTACTTCGTGGCGTAAGTTGTTCCTTACATAAAGGGGTCTCCGTTTCTCAAAAGAATATTTAGCTTTTACAACGTAATCCCGCTCTTCGTATCAGCGAACCTCGGATAAAGCGCCATCCATACTTTTCCATGATAGACTGGGCCCATGTCTATTACAAGCGCTACATACGTGAGTCTCTTTTACTCTCTGTACCTCTGTTATTGACCTTTGGACTGCAGCACCATATATCCCTCCTATTGATCCGTCTAACGCCAGTGACACTCAAAATTTCGATGAAACCTTCCTAGACATGGAGCCGGTTTTGGATGAGTTCGATGAAGACAACGAGCAGACGGATACAGACCAGGAGAACAATGAGCACACGGACACGGATCGTACCGATGGAGACGATACCAATACCACGCCGTCGCAGTCGCGCAGTTCGTCAGTAGCAGGGCGTCCCAATCAGCAAATTGAGGAAGATTCGGTCGACGTATTTGATGGGTATTCGTTCAAGGGCCGACAGTCAATATTGCTTGAAGATGACGATGACGATGATGAAGACGAGAGCAGCGAGGAAGAGACCGATGAGGAGGAAGAGGAAGCGCTGGCGTTGAAGGGTCTGGCTTTAGAGCCTGATACGCCGACTGAGGCATCAGAGAGGCCGCTTTCATCGAGCGAGATTGACCTCGCTGAACCCAAGACTCCAGAAGCTCGGCCGACAAGTCTACCTTCACTTCCTCTAGATGATGCCTTGCTGACGCCTTTGCCTGAATCACCCGAATTGACGAGCGTCGATCTGCCGCCAGAGGTGGCTCCCGAACAGCTGGACGAAAAACCGCCGCCAGTACCTCCGGCGGATACCAAACCAAGACGGAGCAAAGACCTGGCGGAGGAAGCTAGACCTGCACTTGCGCCCAAGGTGCCCACTAAAACCGCCAATAGGCTGTCTAGACCGGCGCGGAGAGAAAAATCTGGTGTTCCCGCCTTGGATAGATATCTCTCAGACGCTGGTGACGATGGCGTCATCACAGAGCAGGACGACGAGGACGATGATTGGGACTTTGTTGAAGCTGGGGACGGCGAAGATCGCAATGGTGCGCGGGGTACGACGTTGTTCGCCCGTGGTGTGGTGGATCGGTACAAGTTGGCGGTGTTCCGAAAAGCATCAACGTCCATATCAAGGACGCCTTCACTGTCGTCGAAAGCTGCATCTGAAGCCTCGCCGACGTCGAGCCCGGAGCAGCGGCGGGGTCGGAATCATTTGACTTTCAGGAGGAGTCCGAGGCAGTTTTTGAAGCCCAAGAATGCGCCGCCGTCTTCGTACTCGAGCAAGGCGAGTAGTATTACTGCGCGCTCCTTGTCGCACTCGGCCTCTGCGAGGTTTTCGACCATGTCGAGTGGCAGTTTCTTGACGACGTCGCCGACTACCAACGGTGGCGCTGTGCCTCATTCGTTGAAGTCGAAACAGTCGGCGGTGTCTGTTGGGGGTACTTCGAAGAGCTTGTCGGATCAGTCTGATTCGTTGACGACGGACGTTGTGAGCATGTCGGAGGCGCCGAGGAATCCGCTTCCGGACGGGGGGAAGAAGACTAAAAAGCTGAAAAAGTACAAGGAGGGTGCGGAGAAGGTGTTTTCGCTGTTTGCGCCTACACCGAGACCACAGCCGCAGCCGCCGCATACCTCTTGATTTCTGTTGGCAGGGTTGGACAATCTATACATACACATACATACATTCTTTATTTGGTCGTTGTGGACATAATTATTATGCATAGTATTTAGGATATACATAGAAGGGTTTGACTTGTACGAATCGAAAAGCGCTCCGCGCATTTTTGTTACTCTGGCAGAGCGCTTGTCCAAGGAAGAGGTGGAAGATGTTCGTTCGCCTTTGAGTGCGACGCGGCTCGCGATGTCTTACTGCAAAGGTTTGTGAGATACTTGATATTTCGAGGAGTGTGGTCTGCCTAGTGCTGCCGCGAGTCGAGTCGAGCTCAGATCGAGCGAGAAGACCCGGGTGAGCTGGCTTGTTTGGAACGAGTGGACAACGAGTTCAGATCAAGCTGCCTCAAGCCCAAGACCCAAAATGGCAAGTCGGCACAACGGCATGTACTGAGAGCTTGTCGTCTTCACCAAGTCTTCAACATCTCGTTCGTGGACTCAGAATAGCATTCGATAAAGTACTATACACATAAGTGAATATGAGAAGTATTATACGAAGTATGAACAATCTATATTAGGTAAGTAGAGGTAACACTAGACAGCAGAATTAATCAGTTTCCAAAGGTCATTGATTTGACCATGGCTTATAAGGTGTTCTATGGTAGATGGAGGAATATTAATCACCTCCAACTCCTCTGAGGTACAAACAAGGTCACCAAAGAATGATAAACGGTCTGCACGGAACGAAAATTTAAGTATCTGGAGAACTTCCATTAGAATAGGTGAAATAGCAGCACGTCGGAGACCATCCGTCTCTTTACTTGACGAAAAGACACGTTCGCAAGGGACAGCTGATGCCTGAGCAGGTAAAACATCCATTGCAAGTCGGAACAACAACGGGAGTTTGGCACGTCGCTCCTAGACAAAAGTGTTAGCTCTGAAATCGGAGATGTCAAGGGCTACTTACTCCCCAGTGCGCGACAATGTCAAAATCCTCGAGCGCAATGGCCGCGGCCTCTTCCTCCTCCTCCGTGGCGTTTGGCGGGGCCTCCCCAAGGATACCTTCCTCCTCATACTTGGCCAGTTCATGATCAACGGCATTCTTGTCATCCATCTCAAGTTGCTGCTGCACCGCAGGAGAGTCGGGTAGTGGCGGTGTTTGAGCCATGACATTTGGGTTGCTCTGACGCTGGCCCATTGCACGGAATCGAGCTAAACCTGACTTCTGCTTCCGGCTAGCAGAGGGGATGGAAGATACACTGACAGTTCTACGAACTGGTGTCGTAGGTGCCGATGCCATGCGGGCTGCACGATTGGATCGTCGAAATTTGAGCATCTATAAGAACCTCGTTAATCTCGAATTTTACCAGAAGAGATGGTACGCACTGCTTCACGGACTTGAGTTCGAGCAGCTGAATAATCGCTGAAGGACCAGTTGTCTCGGATCCACTTGAACTTCATAGTCGGATTTAGGACTAGAAACAATTAATACGATGTTGTCAACACAGATATAGACTCACCAATCGCGAGATTGTAGATCTTCGCCTTGCGGGAGTATGCCAGATACTCTTCGAGCTTGTTGATCGAAGCTTCAATGGCATGTCGGAGCTTGGGAATTTCCTTTGTGAGGCGACGAAGCTTTGTGAGCAGCTCCTCATACAGAGGAATAACGATGGACAGTGTCGGTGTCTGCTCGGCAGAGACGAGCTCTTGAACCTGATGGGCATATGACAGAAATTCACGAATGTCGCGTAGAACAGTCAGCTCCATCTCCGAGAGCGCATACATCGCAAGATCATCGCTATTGGCCATCATGCGTTGAACGGGCTAGCAAGGAGGTGAGTCGAAGTCATAGCCCATCCAAATTTGACTTACAAGATCAAGTTCGATAACCCGGTCAATCATCAAGAATGTCGATGACCATCGCGTGTCGACATCCTTCAATAGTTGCAAGAGATCAATCGCAACAGGAGGATTACCCCAACCACCAGAGAGATTGCCCTCAACGATAGTGGCACGAAGTTCCTTTCGCCGCCCATCGGAGGCCCGGAGCTTCTCAACCACTTTGCGCGCAGATGCAACAGTATCACTCTCCAAAGCAGCACAATAGATCGTATCGTTGACGAGTTCAATTGACTTGACAATCTCGTCGTTATAATTCTCGAGAGGCAGATCCGGATCGTTCCAAGGAAGCACCGTACAATGTTTAAGACCGTGCTTCACGGCGATGTTAACGACGTGGGGGAAACAACTAAAATTCAAGTCAGTTGCAAGTAACATGAAGAAGACTATGCTTACCGAATACGATTACCCTCGACACTGAAAGGGATATCAAGCTTTCCAAGTTCCTTCGCCATGTCGTCCATCATCGTATTATTATTGCTGGCGTTATCGAGGGTGATGAGACCGATCTACGCAACAATTCAACATCACATCACAAAGACATTGACAATCACTGACCTTGTTGAGAGTTCCGATCTCCTTCATCACGTCAAGGAAAACCTTCGCAAGGTTCACACCTGTATGGCTCTCGTCCAGGCCTCGGAATGCCACCAAATCGGTACGAAGAACTAAACGACCACTGGCATCACACATGATATAGTGCGCCGTGATTGCCATATAGGATTGGAGGTTTTTACGCGACCATATATCGGACGTAAATGACACGCGTCCCATGGCGTTCTGAATGCGGTCGATAATCGCCTTATACTCCTTCTCGAAGGCCTCAAAGATCATGTCCGTGAGCTTTGTGCGATGCGGGAGGTCCTTCTTGGTTATATGTTCCTGTCCGAGAAATAGTAAGAGGTCGCGAAGTTCGGGCGAATCGACAACATCGAGAGACTGAAGACAGCATTAGCAAATAGAAAGCATCGGCAAGATAAATCTTTGACCTGATCGTCGACAGCAATCCACCTGATCAAGCGTTTGTAGAAACCCTTGATAGAGAACTTCTCCTGCTCGCTAGGTGGATCCTGTGCGATATCCTCCGGCCTAAGGACAGTTTGCCACCCTTTCAGCTTAAGATTCCACACCGACGTCCGCCAAAGATCACCGTGTTCCTTCTCCATATGCTTTCGGATCGTCTTGGATTGTCCATCAACGTTAGCCCATGTCGTCCAGTCCCTGGTAATAAAAATCAGTTGCTGAATTGAGAGAAGAATAGATAACCTACTTGCACAGTTTACAGCCCAGGTGACTAAACTCTTTCCGGGAGGGATAGGTTTTTGAGCATGGCTCAGCCTCCGGCAGCGATACGGGATCCGGAGATGTAAGACCACGAACGAAATACCAGACATCGGTAGCTGCATCGGCACGAATGTTGGCCTTGGGCTTGCGAGCGATCGACTCGAAGTGCGTGCCAGAAGAGAATGCACGAGGAATGGAATGTTCATCCTCAGTGATTGGCCCGACACCCGGTACGGCTGGTCCGCCAGATTCATTAGCGGATGGATGAGATTGCGACGGCGTGTCAGCTCCTGCAGGCTGCGAGTGTGTTGTTCTTGGACGACCTGCGCCAGCATTGACGCGAGTACGTTTCGGCGCGTGAGGATTAGCAGTGGCAGTCGATGATGCAGAGGTGGCTGTTTGACGAGGGCGTTTTTGACGCGAAGAAGTGTTGGTGCCAGCATTGGTGATGTCGTTCAATTGGGCTGACGTCCCTGGGCCTGAGGATGGAAATGGAATGGAGGATGGCCCAGGGTGCTGCTGAGCGGGAAATGGTCCATATGCGTGGGGTCCTTGAGGCGGCGCCTGCGACGGCATGTAGACGTTGTAGTACCAGGCGGAGTATTGCTCCAGACTAGTAAATCCGGGAGGTAATTGCAATGGTGGCCCGAGAGGCCGCTCGACTGGACCACATATACATGAATGCAGCTCATGGCGGCAACCCGGGCAAACACCTTGCATCCAGCTAAGCAAGGATGGGATAGTTCAGCGCAATTCAAGGCACCTGGCCACCTATTTGTACTCCGGCGCAGCGATCACGGGCACCGACACGACGCGACGCGCTTGAAGCCATTGTCAACAATCGGTTGTATGGCACAGCCACGGCGAGCGCCTATATAAAGTGCCGCTGCGTCTGCGTCGTTACCAACCAACGGTCACCCCACTATTGAAATGCGTAAAAGAGTCGATTTTTACAGCAGTGAAGCGTGAACAAAGATGAACATGATGATAGATAGATTGAAAGATATTAAAGTCCCGCACTGATGTGCATCACGCAGGCTGACAGAGCGAGTTGATGGACTCGCTTCCTCAGTTACCATATCAAGTAACGAGCGAGTCGACTCGAGTTCAGGGTCCGAGTTGAACTCGACTCACGGCAGCACTAGGTCTGCCTCATCGCGCGACACCGCGATCGCTATGGAAACCCGGAGCATCACGCTTTTTTGGGACGATGATCGGACCGCATATGGAAGGAGGACCTCTGGTACTACACCCTGATTGCTTTTATATTTCCTAATCTATACTTATCTTATCTACTACCGATTTAAGATCAACTTCCACCTTGGTTTCAGATGGCAGACCAAGGAGGAAGTACGTCATCAACGATCATTATTCTTCTGGTATCAGTAGTGTCGCGTGTATGATATCTATCTCCTCTGTACTGTCAGAGTCTGACCACTCTACCTCTCCATCTACTGCCTCTGGTCCTAGTCCATCATTGACGCCTCCTATGTAGCAGTCCTCTCCGTCTATCATCAAGGTTTCTTCCGCTTGAATCTCGCGCCGCACTTCCTCTACAAGCTCGTGATCCTCATCAAAGTTCTTGTTATATGCAGTAAGATTCCAACCCTCGACCACATGCATCATATTCTCCTTAAACATTACCAGCAGATCCATGTATACGTTCCAGACCGTATTGCGTGTTATTTCCGGGCGTCCCAACTGGCCATAGTAATATTCGGCGGATTTGGCGAACTCTGGAGGAACGAGCTCATAAAGGCGATCAGGTGGAGCATACAGCCTCTCCGCTTCCTTCAAGCACTCCGCGTTGGGATCAATGTTGATCTACGGTTGACTGTAAGTATTCTCAATAACACTGAGTTAATAAAAATCTTACTCGAAAGTCGTGAGCCCTGTACAGTTCCGGAAACTCTTTAATATCGTCTGGGGCACCATCTTGAGGGACAACTTTATGCTTCTGATGGTGCTTCGCAGTTTGATTCACACTTAATTGATACACATTGAGTTCAGCCTGCATCCACAGAATAAAAATCCACTTGAATATGTTACTGAATAGGTATTAGCGTGGTTCAACCGTCAAATATAATAAACTCCCTATTGCAGTGGAATTTGTGGATTGTAGCAAATATCCGGATTGCACTGAGGAGACTCTAGAATGTCTTCAAATCCAGGAGTAAACCTCCATTGAACATTTGACCAAACAATCTCCGGCTGCACATTTTTCTTCTCACGTCTCCAGCGGTGTTGTAGAGTGCCAAACAGATCTGGATTCATTGCTTGTTGAATATATGTATGTCCCTTTGCCATGCAGAAGTTCTCCGAGCCCAAATCACTTTGAGTTACCATACAGATATCTATAAAACTCGTCAGCAATTAGGAAACTATGAGATGTGTGATACTCACAACCACCCTCTCGAACACATTCAAGATAATATGAAAAAATTAACCGAGGATTATTGTTCGTCCACCACACTTTCAACCACTTGATTTTTCCGCTGAAGGGATCAACACAAACATGTAGTGCCAACCCAAACCGCTTCCACTTATCGTGCTGATCCGCACACCAGACATCGTTTACACCGGCAGCCCAGAACTTCTGCCGCTTATACTTGCCTTTGCGTCGTGCTCGGACTAGATCCGGCTCATAACGCTTGCACCACTCCTCAATAACTCATCTACGCAACAGCAAGTTAGTAATAGTACTTATCTATATTAAAGAATTCTTATCTTAAGACCAGCAGCTGCTGCTCGTCTCTAAGAAGACGCTTAATCTCGCAAACCCCAGCTTTTGGATATTGTTTGCAAATTTGAACAATACTATCAGATATCTCCTCCAGTCGATAATCTGTTATATTGTTAATGGGATTGCTATAACCTAATTCAAACTTACCAAGTTGTTGTACGCGCTGCAGGCCTAGCTCCACCCGCATCGCCCAAAATCAAGTCATTCTAAAAATATCCTAAGAAACCTCTAGAAACAAGCCTATATGAATGCCTACCCCAGGCCATACCACTTCGTATTGATATGTTTGAGCAACAGACATTTGATAATGGCTTGATCTGTTAAACCTTGCGTGAAGTAGACACAAAGGGGCTCTGCAATGGAGTCCAATGGAGCTAAAAGCTATCTAAGTTTCTTGAGCAACTGTTACAGCAAGTGAACATATGATTTGGCTTATGTTGGTTCCATCCCATGAGTAGAATAGAATATTGAACATGACACCAAGTATATCTGTCTTATATACCTGTTCTGCAACACTTCATCGGCCGTTAGGTCTTCATTGCCAAGTCAGAGTAGGAGTAAACCGGAATCCAAAGTACCAATAGGAAAAATATGTGTCGAATGCTATCAACACGCAGCAAAGCATGAATAAGTTGTTCTTTTCATCATCCAATCCGGCGCTCTTAAGATAGCATCTGATCCAATCTAAACTGCAATCCATTGGCTTTGTGAGCATCTGACTCATGTGAGGATTCTTGAGGATCCTTACCATCAATTATTTTATTATGTTGATCCTTATTGACCTGGATAACATTGGCCAGATTCAACAGCAAGCAATGATGTTCATCTAAAAACAGCTGTTTTCTTCCGGCGCCCACCCACGCGCTCGCGCCAGATGAGAAATCAAAGGCTTGGCTATCACGTGTAACATATGATTGATTTTTGACTCGTTGTCTTCACGTTCTTGACAAGTTACAAAAAGAACAAAAGGTCCTTCAGTTGATGTATCATCATGTCTGATACGCCGCTTGGTTTTTGAAGACAAGGGCAATTTCAAACCTTCCTTTGCAAAGGTTGAAAAGTGGAATCTGCATATTGCAGATAATACCACTCAAGAGATTTTAAACCAAATCAATCTTGTTGTTGATGGTTGGCGCACGGACCAGCAACGTAATCTGCCTGCTAGGATGACTAGGCTGGTTGATAACGCCCTCGCTTGCTTCGCTTCAAGCAACTCACCTTCCAAGAAGGCTGACCAACACCGATTTCTTATGAGCCTACTGGAACCACTTTATTCATTGGCTCAAAATCCATTCTTCTCCCTTTCTGAGCCTCCAACTGCCTCATCCAAGCATGTCAAGAGCTTCTACACTGCATATTGAGCCTTTCTGAAACATATGGTATCTATGGACAATAAGAAGATTCCTTGGCGCGATTTAGCAACGTCACAACGACTTATTCTTGCCAACAATGGACCATTTGGGAGCTCTCATCTGCGCACAAAGGAAGGGCTCTTCAGTGCCCTGCTTCATTGTGGCATCACTCATAATTCCCAGTTCCTGCATATTAAGCAACATATTTTCTTTGACGATCTGGACGACTGGGAGATGATTTACGCCACCTCCAAAGATGTGTTAGAAGACTCCAATGACATGGACCAGAAGGAGATTGAGAAGTACTTCTGTGATGATTGTGCATATGGTGTTTGGACATGTCACTGCGTTGATTATGCTCCAACCTATGCAGCTGCCACAGAAGCTCCTGATCTGACTTCCTGGTTGCTAAACGCGGAGTTCCCCACGTTCATGGAGGTATACAAGTTGTTTCACAAGGGTAAAGTGAACGGAACATCTGCATGTCCGGGCTTTGTTAAAGCAAAAGGGTGCAATGTCTGGTCTTCGGGTGCTTGGTTATGACAACTTCGAGTCCGCAGAAGATGTAGCTGCCGCATTTGAGGAGATGGACAAGATGTTGACAGAGGCTATACCAGAAAATCTGCGCCATTGGATGAACTACAACGTGTTTACGACGGAGCATATTCTCTGCAAGGTACAGCAGCTGAACATTGCTCAGTTCAAGAAGATGTTGAAGGCACGTGCGAAGTTGTCACCGGAAGAGTTGAAGGAAGTGCTAGAGATGTGGCGGACGTATTGGAGGGAATAGAATTTACGCGCGATATGATGTTCCCTGAAATATAAGAATTGATTGATTGAGAAATATCAACTAGTGCCTAGAAAGCAGGGATGAGCAGTTTCCGAGGTCCTGTCGTCTAAATCACCCGATCATGCTCCGGGTTTCCATAGATCGCCTTACGTCACGCGTCTTTGATGAATGTTAACGTGAACTTCCATCATCGTGTCGCGTATGCTGTGAAATTTTCTGCATTAACCGTTGAAATGTCAACGACGTCCTCACAATCTAGCGCCAGCCGCATTGCCCGCACCCATGAACCTGCACTCCGAACCCTAGCTGAGGTTCGCTCACAGGCTGCATCCGAACTGGTAGTACGGGCCTTGCGAAAGGGAGAGACTATTGATGGTAAAACCACATTGACTTCGTTGATCATCTGTCTTTTGAACTTATCAGGCGTTCACATCAATGTCCTCACCACGTCCTGCAAAACGGACGACGTCTCCTTCCTCGTGACCCTCGGGGGGACGATACAAAACCGACTGGCTACGCAGGAGCACATCTTTGCCGCTGCTACCACCGGCACGCCCATCACGCGCGACAGCAACTTTCTCGTGATCTGCGCATCTAGCCCGGACTTCATCCTGCGCGCCGACATCCTCACGCGCTCCAAGTTTATAGGCCGCTGCCAGGTTTTCTCCCTCAAGGACCTCTTCTCTGTCCCGGAGTATGTGGAGTACGGCGTCGAGGAGGGCACCATGCTCGTCGCCGCCATCCGCGAGTTTGGCGGAGTCACGTACGACCTGGCCGCCGTGTGGGACGTCCTGCGCAAGGCCGCGCGCACGCCTATCGATCCGTTTCACGCGCCGCCGTGGTCTGTGGGCATCGAGAAGCGGCTCGAGCTGGAGCGCGCCAAGCTCATTCGGAGCACGGCGGTACAGGCTTTCGAAGAGCTGCGCGTGCCGGAGGTGCGCATCCCCACGGTCTTGGTTGATATACGGCCGGCGGCGCAGAGGGCGCAATACGGGGAGATTAACGGGGCGATGGTGGTGGAGAGGAATGTATTGGAATGGCGTTTTGATCCAAGGTCGAGCTCGCGTGTGCCGATCGCCACTCGGTATGACCTGAGAATTATTGTTATATGCCAGGAGGGTTACACGAGCAGCCTTGCTGCTGTTTCGTTACAGGAGATAGGCATGCTCAATGCTACTGATGTTATTGGAGGATTCAAAGCCTGGAAGGAGGCTGGGTTACCTCTCCACATTCCCGAACAGATATATGTTGATGAGCGAGATGATATTAGCTGTGAGTGACATTGATAAATTGTGTTGTTTAAGCTAAGATTTAACTGCAAGCTGTAACCTCTATCTGACTGAGAGGGCGTACAGGTTCAAGCGTGTGCTAGTACTCAGCATATATATAAAGAGTGAACTGTACTCTAGTGTAACTGTAGAACAGGGGAAAGCTGGTTTTGCGCTACCTTGTCCGGGATGCTACTAGAGAGCAACATAGAGAGTTCGATAGCGGCTGATGATTCGGCATCGAAGAGTGCGGATGTGTCACTCGGATGTTGCTCGGATGTTCCACTTCTCTCTTCCCCAATTCATCTTCCATTGCCAAAACTTCTCGATTTGATGCAATCTAAGGTATGCCCCATCCGTACTTGGGGGCACAGATTGACTCATTCTGTATGCGACGCGCGAACAGGAGAAAGAATTAGTAGCCCAGGAGCCGCAGGTGCTTTTGTGTCTGTTTTGCGACTGCATCTGATGCTTATAGCCCAGCGCGGCGGACGACGGTCAAGTATGACACTCTCTACCACACTATCTGCGCCGCTGATCAGTGCGTTGTAGCCATTCTCAAATGGAACCAAGACCGAACAAGGACAACAGTGCGCCAACTCTTTTGTTTACTGTTCCCCTTTCCTCAGCTCTCTCATCCCCTCCAGAGCTTCGAACCCAATCACCGACTCTGAGTCTGGGCTAGACGTTGACGTGTCAGTCCTTTTGAAACGAGGCTGGCGCCCGACTCTCGAGACCCAATATCCAGAGCCTGAAGATCCCGAGGCCGAACAGTGGATCTCCTTTCGAAATAACTTTTGGGCGAAGACTTCGCTCGACGTCTCAGTGGGCACAGTACTGGACCTGTCCCCGTGGCCGGACGCCCTCCAGCTCCTGCAATTGTCAAGCTTCAGGCTACTTGTACGACAAGAATATGCTGATTTCTACGAGCGACTGATTGATGCGTCCAAACTTTTGGATCTTTGCGAGTTATTACAGGTAGCGCTGGCATTGGTGAGAGATTTCATACATCTATGAAGGTCGACTCATCCAGGATTATTAGGCAAAAGCGGTCTTCTCATATATATCCTCATTCGGCGCCTCGTGTCAACTCAAGCCACAGTTCTTGTGCTAGACGACATTCCGTATCTATTCCGTTTCGACGGAACATATTCACTTGACACGCGATTGATACAGCGCGACCCACTTCGCATTATCCACTCCGTCTCTCCCTCTCTGCGCCCTTGGATTCTCATCGATACGCCAAAAACACCAACTCTACCCCCATCGTGGCTTACGAAAACAATCTCTGGATTTCCTATTCTTGCTGCCTCCCTCGACGAACGACGCTACAAACCCTTGGTCAAGGCGTACGCTAATTCGGCTGTTGGTAATGCAGGTGTGGAACGAGCAGGAGCTCACGGCAATGTGCGTTACCAATGCCTTGTTCTTCGTTTCCGATTCTGAGGAATGGAATGGGTAGTCTTCCTTTCCTTCTTGGCCCAGACGTTATCAAACCTAGACCTACGACAATGTCCCTCATACAGGACTGCGGATACTGTATCCGTGACCTCGCCTTGGCGATCCGTGCGCCGCGTACGGTCTTGCAGGACAGGGAGAAGGCTCTTTCTGCAATCGAGGACAGTGCGAAGAATGTCATCAGAATCATTAATAACGCTCATCAAGCGTCCTCTGAGCAAACTTTCCATCAGCTCTTCATTGTCCGTCGCATTGGCGATGTAGCGCTTTGCGAGAGCGATTGTTATACCGTGGACGTGAAAAGCCAGGGTGTCCTCGCGTCTCTGATGCAGGTCCATCGTCGCCTCGACGTGCTATCAGCGAGACGGATCTTCATGGCCTGTCGTTCCAGTTCGGAGTCCAGTTTTGCCGCGTGGGCGTTCGAGCACATAGCCCATCATTACCTTGCCTCGGGCTGTAGGACCACCTGTTTGGAAATGACGGCTTTCAAGGGAGGCTCCCGATTCTTCCACAGCGCGTGGGACATAATAGCGGAGGAATTTGTGGTATCCAGCTCTTCCGTTCGTGTCGAGGCGTTGAAGACCAACAAGAGTGCATCTCTTGTTCAAAGGAGAAGATGAACTGCGCTTCCTAACGACGATTAACCACTATGACTATGATGAACTTTCTTCCCGAGTTTTGGAGAGCGAATACTATGTTCCCACCAAAAAGCATAGCATCCCTCTTTGATGCCTTTTTCGTTAGTCGAGGGATAATGGAGAAGCCGGTTTTGTGGGTCGTTCAGACCACGATGGCTGCCCGACTTGGTGGTGGTTCGGCCCAAGATGGTTATGTGAGTATGGAGACCATTCGCGAACGTCTGGGCGATGATTGCAGTGTAAAGTATGTGCTTGTTGTCCCGTTACACAGGAACCGTGCGTATCGATGGGAGATGCCGGATGGATGGAATGACCACGAGGGTCAAGTGTTCATACAGTACATTAACATGGACACTGAGTCTTGATGACAATGTCGATTCGATTGAATGATATGTGCTTTTTGAACGTGTTTGGGTGCAAGATGGCCACACGAAGAGTGTACCTCAACGAAAACGAGACTGACCTGTCTGCCACCGATACAGAAGGTAGAACGTTGATGTCAGCAGACTAAGAGTCACATGACTAGCTTGTGTGGCGCAAGAAGATATTGATGAGAGTGCTTCCCCAATCTCTACGAAAGAAATTAAAATTGTGATTTCTCTAAAACCGTGCGAATGTATAACAACGAGACTATGATAATGATGCAGTACGTGAATAAAACAACGAAAGACAGACAATCTATTCCAGATAAGTTAGCATTGTCCCGACAAATGCAGAATGGTGGTACAGCGAGAAACAAGACAATAAATAAATAATAATGAGCGTATAAAAATGCAGAAGATGATGCACAAGATAATTTAGGCTATAAATACATTAGCAGTTGAATGTAGACAATACTGATTTGCTCTTGCGACGGAACTTCTTGGCGAACTTGCCGACCAGAGAATCCGTCGACTTGAGGGAGGTTTTGGATTGTCGCGAACGAAGGCCAGGGGCGTGGACGGTGGGAGGGGGTAAGGGGTCCCGGTGGTCACTAGAGGTGGCTTTCTCAACGGAAACGCCAATAACCATCTTTGATGGTGGCGCCGGAGGCAAAACGTCTGCGGCACTTAAGGAGCGTGGACGACCGGCGAGACGACGCGGTAATAGATTGCCGACAGTGCGGGAAAGTGTGGAGGATTGGCGCGCGATGGCGACTTGAGGGGCGGAACGGAGGGAGCAGACCTTGTCTGCCTTTTCCGCCTGCCAGTGTGGGGACGCGAGGGAGTCAAGGCTACGCTGGAAGGCAACATCAACAATTTGTTGGGACGCGAAAATAGGGTTGACCTACTCTGGTGCAGAACTGAGGGGGAATGGTGGAGAGACGACGAGAGTTTCTCGTGTTTATCATTTCGGACAGTTCGTCGGAGAGCTGTGGGCGGTGGTGGTCAGCAGTTGTACCACATGTGGACTTTTAATTAAGAATCTCACCCGAGTTAGCTGAGAAGGCGGCACGCTTGCTCTGCGTTTATCCTTGACTTCTTGCGATGCTTCCTCGTCTTCAAATGGGTCAGCCTCTTCGCGGTGTCGCTGCTCCCATGCCCGACGTTCGGTTTCCTCCTCGACTCTCCTGAACAACTAGTCCAACATGGTCAGACAACGCGGAGACCAGTAGCACAAAAGCAACCTTTTCAAAGTTTTCATGGACCTCCATGACCGACTGGCTTTGCGGGTGTGGAACCAGTAAAGGCAAAAGCTGGTGCCGGTACTAGCCAGTAGACATGCAAAGCGAAGCAAGAAGAAAGGGGTTGTCTGAGGGTCGCTTTGGCAAGTCCCAAATCGAGAGCTTAGGTAATGCCAACCCTTGCTGCTCACGACAGCCGCTATGTTGGCGCGAACAGTCGCCATTCCCGTGCATTGCAGTCATTCAGACGCGTCTTTTTGTGTCTCATGGCGGTGGAAGATTATGAACGAGAAGATTACACGAGATTAGCTTGACTCCTATCCGGATCCATCTCGTTTCTAGACTTTCGGTGGTCTTGTTTTGTTCGACAATACCTTACGATTGTACGACAATACCTCAAGGACTTGAAGTTCTAGCGCTCCGACTTGCAATTGACTGTCGCATTCCGCCGGGTTGGATATTACTCACATGTTTTCCTCTGCCCCACTGGAAGCTTAAACATTTCGGTAAGTCTTTTTCACCCTGTTGGTTCTGACTGACATGCACACCACTTAGTAGAGCCTCGAGCCACATTACATACATCGGAGTCAAGACGGTGTCTAGTAATTACCGCAGCTCAACGCCGCCACAATCTCCACTGTGCACCTTCTGCGCTCTTCTGTATTCTGTGATGGTTTCTAGGGCTAGAGGCCGTCTACCACGTCTTGCTTAGATTTGCGCCATCGCAAGGCCTTTTTGAGCAAGACACGTTCCCTCCCGCGGGCTTTCGGGCTTATAGTTCGATCACATCTTATCGCAATCACCTTATCGTTGGTGCGAGTGATGCATCGTTCAGCCGTGCGTTGGCCGTGCGCGTGATGATTCATAGAAAAATTTCACCGGTAGCAGGGTATATGATTCTCAACAATGGGGCAATGCTCACCCCAGCTTCTAGTTCCCACCACCACTACCGCGTGGCCGCCTGCCCACCATGGCCTCCATGCTTGTGAAGCTGCACATTCCTTACTATGTGTTCTGCGCAGCCGTTGTATCCATTGGCGGATTCATCTTTGGGTGCGCTAATTGTTGAATAGTACTCTGTGCTACCAACTCATCTTTCTTCAGGTTTGATACGGGGTCCATTGGTAAATATTTGAACTTGCCTCTGCTGGTCCTTAATGTTTATCCTTTGCAGGTTCCATCACATTGATGCACGAATTCGAAATCACGTTTGGCAAGCTCAGCTCAACCATCCAAGGTCTTCTCGTCTCTATCATCCTCATCCCGGCCTCCATCGTCTCCTTTGGTTCCGGCTCAATCTCTGACCGCCTCTCTCGAACATACGCCACCTCGCTAGGGTGCACCGTCTACGGATTGGGCTCGCTCATATGCTGCCTCGCTGGCCTGAACGGCCAATCCCAAAAATCCGCCCTTGTAATGGTATTCATCGGGCGGAGTATTTCCGGTGCCGGCGAGGGTATTTTCCTCAGCGCGGTCACAGTATACGGCATCGAAGTCGCGCCGCACCACGCTCGCGGGCGCGTCGGCTGTATTATCCAGCTTTGGATTTCCACCGGCATCCTCCTCGGGTACTTCACGTGTTACGGTTCGCTCAATATTGCCAGCTCGGTGTCATGGCGACTGCCATGGATCATGCAGACCATCGTCTGTGCGAGTTTGGCGACGGCTGTTCCCTTCCTTCCTCATTCGCCGCGGTGGCTTGTTCATGTCAACAGGGTTGACGAGGCCAAGGCGAATATGCGGCGCCTCGGCTTGAATGAAGATGAGCTGGCATTGAACCCAGAGACGCCAGCAGGGACGGAGGGCTCTGAGCCACGGAAGGAGGAGAAGAAAGGATGGAGGAAGAACGTGGAACAATTCAAGGCTGCGTTCGCCCCGGGACTTCGAGGGCGCACATTGTTAGCTTTGTTCATGCTCGGCGTGCAACAGCTTGCGGGCATTGATGGAGTGCTCTTTTACGCACCGACGCTCTTTCAGCAGGCCGGCCTGGCATCGCAAAATGCTTCCTTCCTGGCTAGTGGTGTCACTGGTATCGTCAACCTTGTGTTCACAGTCGTGGGACAACAACTCTCTGATAGATGGTAAGCCTCATTGAAAATGATCTGTCAATACTTGGGCTGATCAAAGCGTAGGGGTCGACGTCCTGCATTGATATTTGGCGGTGTCATAATGGCCATCGCCATGACCGTAATCGGTATCCTATATTCATTGCCTTCTCTCTCGTCCGCAGGCCAGTGGAGCGTCATCGCGCTCATCTTCGTCTACTTCATCGCGTTCGTCGTCACGTGGGCGATCCTCATGCGCATCTGGGTCTCGGAGTCGCAGCCTGTGCACACCCGGGCGTCGGTCTCCTCCCTCGCGTTGACGGTCAACTGGGGATGCAACTTTGTCATCGCGTTCACGACACCGATATTTTTGGAGGCGTCGCCGTCGGGCCCGTATTACCTCTGGGCGGGGTGTATCTGGGTCTCAGTTGTTGTCTTTGCGATATTCCTACCGGAGACGAAGGGCCAGAGTATCGATGGGGAGGAGCAGAATTTGGCATTGGATGTGAAGGTGGGGTGGTTGAAGGAGCAGCTGGAGAAGAGGCCGCCGCTGTCCAGGCGCGGTACGTCGTGGACGGCCGTCGAAGTGGAGACGGAGAAAAAGGAGGGTATGGTGGAGCCTAAAAAGATGGAAGCACCAGCTGATGTTTGAGGACATCCTCTCACGACGATTGCATTGCATTGATTTTCATGTTGTACAACGCCACATTTAGCACATATTAGACGTACGAATATAGACAGCCTGCACTTAGACATTACTTAGAATTATGTATCCTCATTGATTTGATTTTCGTATCAACATGGTAGTAGATCAACAATCTCCGCTCATACGTGGCGGCGGTGAATCACATACCTACGGCAATCGCCCATAGGATATGAGGTCTATCCTGAAGAGAATCCTCATTGACACGTATTGACGCCTCCTCCATTACTCACGAGTTTCAACAAGTTTTCGCTGTTCACTTATATGCGTGATCGCCGATAAAGCAAGAACCTTTCAATCAATGCTAACTGTGCTCTAGACTATATGTGAAGCACCTTATCGTCGGCTTGGTCACTGCGACTGCCTGCTAATGCCTGACAGTGTTGTCCGGCGATTAGGGATAGCTAGACTATCAATGACTTGTAAGTGCATATGTAGTAGTATTCAATGTACTTTTTGCAGTTACTCAATACGCTCGCAACATGGTCGCCGATTGCACTAAATCCGATAGTCGCATCTCCATATAGCCTCGGTCTCACGCAGCTTCGAGATTTCGCCTACAGGGGGATCGTATACGTTCAGAAAGTCCTACTGTAGAACCTCTCAGGAGGGGCTCGGGCTTCTCGACAAGCGATAATAATACAAACAATGATATCCCAGATACAGTAAGAGAATAGGTAGCCCAAAGTCCGTATACCTTATGCTATGAGAAAAGAGATTCAAATTTGTTGACGCAGGAATCAGGATGCGTGTCTACACGAGATCGGTTAAGTACACAGCAATTCATATGAAGGATTTGCGTACCGAAAGAGTCGTTCGGATCACATGAGCATCGTCCTGCGACCCATTGATCCCCTTGTGGACAGTGTTGAAAGTGTTCATGGCGATATCCAATATCGCGGAAGAAATGAATTTGGTCGCGTCGGGCAAATAGCGCTGCGGCAATGGAATGTACGGGTGCGTCTCCCCATCGCTGTTAATCCATGTCTAGTAGTATCCTTGAACCAATCGATGAAGCGCACCTCGTAATAGAACCCGCCTTTGTTTTCGAGGTAGTCGAAGAATGCCTGATATGGTTCTGAACGCCAAAAGTCCAGATCGGCGATCTCGAAATTGCTCCAGACTGTAGTCGAATGAGCTTAGGCGATCCCGGACCAGCGGAAACTTACAGTGACATCTATTATAGGTCGCGCCGCCATCGTTAGAGACGAAGTCCATCGCATTTTGAGGGTCTACATGTTGCGGATACAGTGCAACGAACTCTGCCTCTGGTTGAGATAGGGGCGGGACGACGAGGTGCAGATAATCACCTTTGACCGCACTCCATAGAGATGGTATTGTCGCTTCCCATTCTAGCAACGATATAGTGAAACCTGAGTCGAGAGGCGTCTGAGCAACTAAGAATCGGCAGTCAAGTCCACCACGCACCGTAAATCTTGTCATTGTCTTGCATATACCGGAAAGGATCGTATTGCAAGTCGCAGAAGAACTTGACATCAGGTCTACCCTCTTAGTCAGTCCACATAACTTTGTGACTCTGTCGAAGGACTCACTCTACTCTTTAAACCAGAAATGTCAATGATGTTTCAAATCACAGGAACCAGTACTCTTACCTCCAGTAATAACGATATGGTTGAAGGAGTTCGTGTTGAAAGAAGAACTGCACGCTCACCAAGTCAGTCAACGAATAGCATCGCGTCCGTGATTGAGAACGTACCCCAGAATTAAATCGGCACATGTTACGGTACCTAATGATGCAAAATGTCCCTCAGTCGCCAACAAGCTGCTCGCTATGAATATCGCTTACGAGACGCTACCTATTGGCAATCGATTAACATCCAGAGACAAGGAGAGTCGGTATATCGAGGCGCACCTCCATAAATGATCCGCTGCGCAACCATCTTCGACCGACCACTTCTGGCTCTATCCTCGTCAATCCAATCCGGCTGGACCCAATGCTCAGATGGCACCAAGCCGAACTCCAGCGGTGCACGCGTCAACACGCTCACACGTCTATAAATGGCCATCAGGACTTCACTCTCATGACAGTACAAGACAGACAACACGCACTGCTTGAACTCCTCTGTGAAGGGCTCGTCGTTGAGCAATATCCATGGATAGTTGTACTGGTGATTGAAGCGATCCTCGACAGACTGCATACTGGCAACAACACCATTGATGTCTTTATTTCTGCACAACATCACGAACGTGGCATTCGCGCGCTCGGTGTCGTTCATTGTTGGAACGCGGTGCTACTAGGAATAGATAGCGACTGCGGTGGAGCGGCGCCTGATGTAGGTCTGTTCACAAAGATGTCTGCCAGCGCATCGTCGCCCAAAGTAGCATCGCCTTGCGAAGAAAGAACACCGTAATCCTTCCAGGTGACTGATACAATGTAGTGGATGCATATCTACATCACGGGTGAGCGAGTAATAGAGATATTTCATGGACGTACTCACTACGAGCACAAGGACAACAGCGATATAGCGTCGTGGATTACCACCGGGGATGGGGAGCGACGCGCCCATTGAAAGAAAGAATGAACAGCGAGAGGAAGCGGAAGAGAAAAGAGATGGAAGACTCGGTCATCGCTGTGCAGCTAAGAATATGTAGGTCCAGCTGCGGACCGATTTCCAAAAATGCGAACGGAGGCTTTTGGCACGTTTTTAGATCAGCTCTCTTGGTATCCGTCGCCGTTTCGTGTGTGGGGTGCGAATCTAACAGCGCTCCAAGAAAGTCCGTTGCCATCTGGGCGGTCCGAGTGGTGGAGCGTGAGGCCGGTACAGTATTTCTTTAAAGCTCTTGGGTCTTTCGAATTCCATCTACAATGGGCGGAAGCGAAGCAAGACCCGCGCACCGTGAGACAAGTCGATCTATTGCAGGGGTTGATGCGAGCTGTCGGCAGCGAGAGTCGAGAGACAACTTTAAGGATCCTTTGTCTATCGTACTTCGACGTCGACATTTGCATGGAGAAGTTTAATTGAGTGCTTGCAAAGGCTAGCTTTGATATGATTGCATGAATCCCATACACAACTACTTAAAGAATGTCAAGACTCGATTACTGCTTGATCAGTGGCGATAGTAACGATACGACACCGCTATCCAGGAGAGCGCAGCACTGTCATGCATCAGTAAGTCCAGGAGAATCCAAACGGCGAGGCGCAAGTCTGTGTCCTCGGCACAAACATCGAGAGACGAGAGGAGTCGCGTCTCTATATTGACAGGCGCATGTAACAGCATTCTGTATTGGCAGCTCTGTACTCACGCTGACTTGGACCGACAGATCGACTGTGGCACTATTTTGCGTTTCGAGCTCGCGAAGAAATAGCTCCAATATGATTTCCACGCTATGTACTGGATGACAGAGAGATATTACCGAGTGCGTATAGACGAGAAGCGCTTCGAAGGGTGTCAGCTTAGAGACATAAGCGATACCAGTCTACAACGGATTCCTAGGCCTGGATAACGTCACTGCAACCACCGCCAGTCAAGCGATATTGGAACTTGGAAGCATCGTCCCCACGCGCCGCGGACGGAGTTAGCCATTTCTGCGAAAGAGGAATTGTCGGAGATTTTCCATTAGAAGCTAAGTCGCATGATTGTGAATACTATACTGTAAAGAGTGGAGTTAGTTCACACTGGTCCCGAGTGGATCCAATTCACGCGTCCTCCTAGGCCTTGTATCTAGGGAAACGGGATTGAACCTCCTAGTATAGTCCCGCAGGTTGTCCTTTGATTCTGAGAAGGACTTGACTTGGGTCAGTCAGTAGAACGGCACCAAAGGGCACCACAGTTGAACTGACTGTTGCATACATGATGATACCAGGACCAGAATGAACGACGGAGGGCCTTCGCTTGTGTAAGACGGAAGAGAACGATAGCGCCGAACAATAAACCTGGTCTTCCTCCAGATATCATGGAATTCGCCGGCAAGTAGGTCGGATCGCATCACGTGCCCGTAATTCTAGGCCTTAGGCCTAGGGTTAGGTGTATGTAACCTTGATGTAACCTGTCCTCTACCCCAACATGCACCTCTCCGCTGGTCTGACCGTCAGACGCCCTTGCAGATATCCTCTTGGAGATGCGGCCATAATTTCTGAGCGGTAATGTTTCCCGCGGCAAACTCGCGCATTGACATCGCGTTTCTTCTGCAACTCCAGTTTGACTCGATACTCGTTCAGCGCGGAGTCAGAGGATCCCGCCCCGCATCTCTCAGCGCTCCATAGGGTATCGCTTTTCGCTCTACTTTGATATCGATATGATCCTAACTGCTCCGAACAGTAATCGTTAAAGTGTACTAAGTTCTCTCAACACCTGTTGACGAGTCTTCGTTTGAGTCATCGCGCAGCCGCACTATGTCATACAATTTCCCATTCGAAGATATTACCGACCTCCTCCATTCTCAAAATATGGCAGAAACTCCCGACTTGGCGACTCGGGATTCGGGATTACGAGAGCACATCGAAGGCTGTTCTCTGTATCATTGAAAGCACTCTTACGCGTTAGAGTGACCGATGGGGCCTTACCAGCCCATCCTCTGACTCTAGTCACGGTTTGAGCGTACACGGCCGCGCACGTCTTGACAGACCGAGCATGGTCAGTTAGTTGAGCCTTGACAAGTTGTAGAGTTTGGCAGCTTGATAGACGTGGTAACGTCGGCAACTGGGAATCAAATAACCGAGAATTGTTGTTTTGTTGAGTTCAGTGGGAACCACATCGTTTAGTATTGCAACATCATATAGTATGTACGCTGGAGATCAAAACGTTCAACGTTAACCGGAAATCGCCAGGTCCGCCGAAAAATCCGGTCGTCGTCGCGGGTGGTACATGGTGCGTGCCATCTTTTTTTATCCGTGCCCTCAAGCCTCCGGTTCAGGGCGAAGATTTTTTGTAATCGCCTTCGGTCGCCGTTACATTTGAAAGTTCTATGTGCATTAACATGGTCGTGATCATCTATTTGCGCGCAGCACAGGATTTTCACGGTCATCTGTAAGTAGTTCTGGCGTTCCTGGACACATACGCGCCCGCGGTATAATCTCCATATTCATCATAGTAAGCCCAATCTCAAACTTCGGGATAGGCGCACATCCTTCTCCATGCCATTATACCACGCACCGCCTTTACACAGTTCCCAGGAGCAAGATGGAAACTCTACCGCCCTGATCCGCGCTGTCTTCGTCATTTCGCGCCTCGAATCACTTGTATGCGTATTCGAAAGTAGTTGCCGCTTGGGCTATGTTTAATTGCCACACCGCTTCAAGCCGTTCATCTCGCCCGTGGCAAGTCGACTCGGTACCGGGGACTAGAACTGGGAGGACCCCATCTTATAAAAGGTGTGGGTATCAGCAGTATTCTTCCATCCAACTTTTCTTCCACCTCGTATTCTCACACCTCGCATATTCAGCCTACAGCCAATCCCTCATTCTCGATATGAAGTCCTCCATTGTTGCGCTCTCCTTCGTTGTCCTGTCGGCATCTATGACCTTCGCCGCTCCGTTGGGTTAGCATCTTCTCGTACTCTCTTGTCGACTTGTTCGTCTGACGTGTAACTAGGCGCACCGAACAGTCGATCGAACATGCTCACAACTTTCTTCGATGAGGAAATGTATGCGAAGAAAGACAGTGTCCCGGAAGGCTAGTCACTCCCTGTTCTAGTCATTCTAATCAGAGGACTCAAGTCACACACAGCGCGTTCCAACATGCTGACGACTTTCTTTGACGAAGAGATGTACGCCAAGAAAGACACAGGTCAGTTTATGCTATGCTCTGAGTCAAAGCTGCGGTTCTAATTCTTGTCAGACTCTGCTCTCGGACGTCGCTCAAGTTCCAACGTACTTACCACTTTCTTCGATGAGGAGATGTATGCCGACGAAGACTCCGCAGGTATGGGTGCTTTTTGGTCTGATGTTCGCGAAATTTCAGCTGAATGCACTGACAGCTTCAGACGTTGAACGCCGCTCCAACACCCCACAACGTTTTTCGATGAGGAGATGTATATCGACGAAGACTCAGCAGGTATGCGCATTCGTCTACTCGCAAAACCTCCAGCTGAACACGTTGGTAGCTTCGGATGTCGAACGTCGTTCAGACATGCTTACAACATTCTTTGATGAGGAGATGTACACCAAGAAAGATCTTGAATCGGGTTGGTCCTAAGCCTTACTCTTCTTTACACTTGATTTAAAGTCTCAATTACAGATGTTGCGCGCCGGGCGAATACGCTCACCACGTTCTTCGATGAAGAAATGTACACAAGGGAAGCTAATCCAGACCTTCCAGGTTAGTGGAAAGCTTCATTGTTCGGGGTCTTAGGCTGACGTTGAAATGCAGAGCGCCGTGAGACTCAAGAACGCTCGAACATGTTAACGACTTTCTTTGACGAGGAAATGTACGAAAAGAAAGACCTTGCCTAGGTCCAAAGCTCAATTTACCGACTACATTATATTTGTGTATATTTGACTGGACTTTATAATCTCCCACAGAGTGTATAATCACTGTATGTCTTCGTATTCTACATCATCATAATACTACGTATCGTTTCGAAATGAATCACTGGCTCTCAGTGGGTTACGGGTGAAGTCATCGAACATGTATTTCAAAATTCTACACAGACTAAATACTTAAAAACAGGCTGCGTATTTGGATTCATAAAGGTCATGTTTATAACATCAAAAACATCAAGCGCGGTTCGCAATTTTCTTCTCTCTGGCAATAGTATCCTCGGATTCATGGGAATGAATCGATCCACGGTCAGCAGAGAGCTTCTTGGACTTTTTACCCAAGAGGAACATGATAAGAGCACCGATAAGGGCACCCCCGACAGCGCTTCCTACGGCAGCTCCAGCGATGGCACCAGCTTTGTTAGAGCAGGTGGCGGCAGTCGAGCTACCGGTGGAGTCGCCATTGACGTTGAACGTTGTCTCCGGGATCTCATCTATTTCTATGAGTATCCATCAGTTGCGGATATATCACACACTTACCGGATGCGCCCACGAGCTTCGCAGCGGTGTAGTTGAAAGTACCGCCAGTGACGACTGGGTCGGTGAATACCCAGTTGGGGAGTGCCGTGTCGTAGGGCATCGTTTCGGCGATATACCTATGAATAATAGGTCAGTAGTTAACTCTCGTAATCGGAATCAAGATGCTCACTTGACGCCAGTAATGTTGCCACAGTTCGTGGTCCAGGAATCCCATCTGAATGTGCCTTAGCGTGCATAATAACGGCGGGGGGAAGCACTTACGTGGGCCAAGTATTGCTGCTTATGACTGGCACGCAGAGCATCCAGATACCAAGGTGTAGAAGACTGGGTTGCACCGCAGATCTCGGCTTCGTCCCGTGGGGATATCGTACTCAGTCTGTCCACTGAGGCGCGGATACGGCGAGTCCTCCGGCATATCTTGAGCATTGTGTCAGCGTCGAAGTTAGCGCTCAGAACTGAATGGCTCACATCCTCCCCCGACCATCAGAGACGCGATGTAGCAGGGGCTCTTTCCACCGTCGGACGTCAAGTCGAAACCATGGGCACTGCACGTCGCCGGGGCGTCAGCAGAGACCACATTGGCAACAGACAAGACGGCGGCGATGAGGGCAACGTTGAGCGAGAACATGGTGGATGTCTTTGAAAGTGGCTGAAATCAAAAACACGGAGGCACCCTCTCGTCCTCCTTCTTTTCTACGTAAACGCAACCTGGACACTCGGATCTCTTAGATGAATCACCCGATGTCATGGTCCATGTGATGAGGGACCCGAATTTGCGTTTTTCTCGCTCTATTGCCTGGTGGCGCCGCTAGAGTTTGGCTGGGCGTTGAGTGGCCGCCTAGGGCATATCTGATTAGATCACATCTAGAGTCAGGCCTGTATCTTATCGTTGCCGTGCCTCTTCTTTATCTGATAAGAGGCACACTTTATCGGTTGAGCAGGCCTCCGAGGCAATGAAATGAAAAGGGACTGACCGAAAGGTCCTCAAGTAGCGCGACGTGATGCTCGGCGGATCTCTGAGTCGAGGCCTTCCCTGTGCCTGGAAACTCACGTTCAAAAGGCGGGGTTTGCGGGGTTGAATAGCTCATTCGTATCCCTCGAAACGAACCGACGATGAATTCCTTCAAGAGCTGTGTTTCCCTGCTTTTCGGCGCGTCCTTGTTTGCTCTCGTCGCAAGCGCCCCCTTCGAGGAGTGAGTGCCTCCCTCCGAAGCTTTCCTTTCTAATCCTCGGATTATCACAGTCTCGAGGCGCGTGTACTTCCTTCCGGACACCCAGTCATCGACAACGACTTCTTGGTAAGGTCGCCTCTTCATGGTCGCTTCCACGTCGTCTGACAATTTTTTCAGTCGAAGTATGGTTTAATCACGTCGGGCTATGTTGTCGAGGTATTCTCCACTCAACTCTATTCCTCGAAGGAGGAAAACTAAAGCTGAAGCAGACTGCCATCTACCCTTCGGGATTCAGTATCCCAACTGAGACCATCACCGCGTGAGTGCTCTATTACTGACGAATTGACGCGGATTAAATGAGATATCCTTTCAGCCTTCCATCCGGATACAGCGTGGCGTGGAATGGCGTCTTTGACCCCGAGGGCAAGACTGTCTCGTTCTTCCCGGAGTCCGTTCTAGAACCAGTTGTCCTTCAAGAAGACACTTCGACGGAGTCGCAGCCGGGAGCCCCGTCTAATACCGCTACTAGCTCCGCGGCTTCGAGCACTGCCAGCGCTGCGTCGAGCTCAGATTCGAACGGAGTCGGCATGTTGAAGCCGTCGTTTGGCCTAGCTCTCGTTGCCGTTGTAATGAGTCTCTTCATGTAGAACATACGCAACTGGCACAGGCAATGGGTCTGGAGTGCGGATATTAACGAATGATAGTGATGCTGATAGTTACATTTGACCAATCTTCTTTTTGAAGTAGTCAATTTTGAATCTGTAGTAATGCTGCATTGTTGTGGCGTAAATTCCTATTAAGAACATCAGATCTGCCGACAAGAATTTTCCCAGGCTAGAGGGGCATCTAGTAGCGATGAATTACCAGGCCAGAAGCTCCCGAATAAAAGTCGAGGTATTCTCTGCCTTCATCCCAATCAACACTGCCCTTACTCCCTCATTTTGATACGTCTGCACGTCTTTCGAATTCGAGATACCACTCAAGGCGCATAGGATCACATCGCTCTCCTTCACCATCTCCACCAGTCGGCTCGTGGTGCCCATATCTACCTGGAAATCGTGCAGGTTTCGGTTGTTGACCCCAATCACCTTGGCTCCAAGACCAAGGGCGACCTCCATCTCCTTCGCGTTGTTCACTTCCACCAGGGGCTCCATTCCCAGTGAGAGCGAGTACTGATACAACGACGTCAGCTGCTCCTGCGTCAACATCGCGACGATCAGCAAAACAGTATCCGCGCCCCACAGACGAGCCTCGGCGATCTGGTATTTGTCGAAGATGAACTCCTTCCGCAGAACGGCAGGTCTATTGGGGACGTTGTCGATGGCTTGCCTGGCGAGGCGCATGTCTAGAAGAGATCCCTTGAACCACGTTGGCTCGGTAAGGACGGAGATGGTGGATGCGCCAGCTTGCGCATATGTCAGCGCCTGTACTGCAGGATTGATGGTCATAGCGATGGGGCCTTTGGATGGGCTGGCACGCTTGATTTCGGCCATAAGAGAAACAGAAGGGGGTGAGCCAGGGTTTTGTTTCAGTCTGTCGACGAAGGAGATGAGTTGGGGAGCCAGACCCATCGATAGGTATGTGTCGAGCTCTGCAGGAGTCGTGCCAGGCGTGGTAGACGCCAGCTCAACGTCCTTGGCTCGTTGAGCATATATTTTCTGGAGAATAGAGGGGGCGGACATTGTCGCTTCGATCGCTACTTTTCAAGTCGCGAAATGAGGTCAGCTGTAACTTGACTCGGAGTAACTGTAACACGTACGGACGGTCTCGTCGGGCGACGGCGGCGGGCGGCAGTTCAGTGGGGCTACTCATATAAGTATCCTTTTAGAAAGTACCCAAATAGAGCCAAACTGACAATTTATGCCTGATTCAAACGTGCACCAAAGCTCTGAGGAAATTGTAGATGAACGTGATCCGGCGACCAAACTTGAAAATTGTCAAATGCCGGTTACTAAAGTTGCATTTGGTCATGACGCTGTCAATAGCACCCTTCTCTCGAGGTTCGCAGGTCGCGCGTCAGTCACGACTCATCCCACGCGCCCTTCAATGGGTAGTAAAACGCCCGTTACAAGCACGAGGCCTGCTTTCATCTGCATCTCTCCAGACCCGAACCAATTCAGCGGTGGCCGTCATCCCGTACGTCTGCCAAACATCTACGTCTTTCTAGGACAATGTTCAAAAATAGTAGGACTCCCTGCTGGCCGAATACAATATCTGCTTTGGGAGTGCTGGCGGTGTTAATGAAAAGTTTCCGGACTTTGACACCGCCAAACAAGCGAATTACATGTTGGTGCATATATTGGCTTACGTGATTCCAACTGAGGTGTTTAGAGTAGCTCTGAATCGAGGAAGAGGACGAGTGTCATACCGCAATGATCGCCGTGCAGCTGCGCTCTATCCTTTAAGTTTGTTTTCAGTCATCCTGGCACGCTAGTTACTCACAATTACACCTCCTTTTAGCCTCGCCTTGGATGCGCTTTGTATACACATATGACGACCTATATCCACATAAAGCACCCTCTGCTCTCGTCGGCATCCTACAAAAGTTTGACACGGAGTATAACCTTGGGACCGACTTCGGTATCAAGCAAGCAGTTGAGCATATAATGGACCAGCTGGAAGCCTTTGGAGATGTTGAAGACGCCGAGGACGATGTTAGCGACGCTGTGGTCTTAAATGCTGTGACACAGGAGCTTCCTCCCATGGAATACTTATAGCGGGCTACCGTTTTGTCGACTTGAAGGACAACGTGGCAGAAAAGTATCATCTGTATTTCTACTGACCTATCACATCTACACCCACTGATTAGAGAGGATATTATCTAGATCCGTTGGTGTTTACCTTGGAATAACAACCAACTCATGTTGTGTAGTCCAACCTGTCTATGAGTTAGAATCTTAAAGGGCACGGGCCCTGTTCTGAACTATTTATCAACTATGTCTGTTTCCCATTGCCATTGGTCCTTGACAGCTACGTTATATTACGCACACATCTGAACGCTGATTCTGCTAGAGACATTGAAAGTAGAATGGGCATAAGACTACCTGTATACTACATCTCGCGTAACGGATCTCTTGCAACTCCTGGGCAGTTGCACTAAACGAGCTACGTGTTTTCAGTTCATTCTCAGTGGTAACACGATCACCTTTTTGAATAAGGCGCGGTGGCCCAAACCAGACAACCTCAACACCGAATGTCTTCAAGATGAAATTAGAGTCGGAATCCCATGATCCATCATGCGCCTTGCAAATGACCGCTTCCGCCTGATCTTCCGGTATAGAACCAGCTCGGTCTTTCTCCGGAATTCGTGAGGCCAAAAAAACCTTTCATACTTAAATGACATCGAACACCCGGCGTCGAGACAGCTGCCATGATGGCTCCCCCACTCCTCATACTCGTAGTCTCCCTGCTCTTCCAACACGCAGTCGCTCACCTTCTCGTGCGCGCCAACCACACCGAGGGACACTGGATCACGGCTTGGGCGTCCATGCCGCAGCTAACAGAACCAGCGAATCTGCCCCCCGCGCCGTTCAACACGTCCAGCGGTGTATTCACCAACGCTACCCTCAGACAGACTATCCACATCACCGCACCCTCGTCCCACGTTCGCTTGCGTTTTTCAAACGCGTTTGGCACGACAGATTTGCCCATCACGGCAGTGACCATTGCGCGCCCGCTCAATGGTACTGCTGGGAGCAGCTCCATCGACACGGGCTCGCTACAGAATGTGACTTTCAGCGGCTCGGCGTCGTATACGATCCCGAATGGAGCTTTAGTCGTGTCTGACCCCATCGACCTGGACGTGGAAGCGCAGAGCGAGCTGACGGTAAGTATGTATTTGGCGAGTGGTCAGGCGGGGAACGCGATTACGAGCCACCCTGGGAGCCGCACGACATCGTGGATGACGTTCGGAGACTCGACGCGCGCGCAGAACGTGTCTGGGGCATCGACGGCGAATGTAGCGCATTGGTGAGTACGCCACATCTCGTGTTTCACGCGTCAATTCAACAATTCAAATGTAGGTACTTCCTTAGCGCGCTGGAAGCGTGGGTCCCGCCCGCGTACAGCACGTTCGCGATTGTCGGGGACAGCATCACAGATGGGCGGGGCAGCGACGATAACAAGAACAACCGCTGGCCTGACCAGCTCCTTGCGCTCCTCCAGTCATCTTCGGACACGTCTACCATCGCCATCGCCAACCAAGCCGCAGGCGGGAACCGCATCCTCGCTGATGGTCTAGGGCCCAACGCTCTAGGTCGTTTCGACCGGGACGTCCTGGCCCAGCCCGGCGTGAAATACGCCATGATATTTGAAGGCGTAAACGACATTGGCGTTGCCGCCTCCACCGATGCGGCCCAGCAGAAGATCGGTGATGCGCTCATCGCTGCGTTCACGCAGCTCAGCATACGCTCGCGCGCGGCGGGGATACCCTTCTTCGGCGCGACGATAACGCCGTTCTGCGAGCCCGGGTGCGCGACGAGTATACAGCCGTACTCGACGCAGGTGAGGGAGGCGACACGGCAGCGCGTGAATGCGTGGATTCGGGATAGCGGATGGTTTGATGGTGTGGTGGACTTTGACGCTGCGACGAGGGACCCGGCGGATGCGGCTCAGCTGAGGAGGGAGTTTAATTCGGGAGATTATTTGCATCCAAATGTCGCTGGGTATCAGGCGATGGCGGCGGCATTTCCTGTCGAGTTGTTTGCGCAATGGAATGGTGGCGTGGATGGATGGGTGTAATTAAGGGTCCGGTTGACTCTCGTGTATTTTGTGCTGTAGTTTCAATTGTGGCAATCATCCTGGTCAAAAAGAAAACTCAGAGTCAGAAAGTGTTAGCAGGAGGTAAGTCGTACTGACTGACAGGTTAGTGAAAGGTTTCGGTCCGGAAAGTAGCATGTCGGATCATTTTCCCGACTTCGTACCTTTCTCCCACCAAGCATGGGTCGATAGCATTGTGATGCTGCTCTCACGCACGCACTCACGTTCTTCTTGATAAGCACTACTTATATCTCGTCATCATGCAGCGAGTAGCTCAACTTCAAGAGCGCGAGATCTATAAAATCATATTCCCAAGTGCGCCAATCTCCTCCGATCGTCGTTACTCGATTCTAACCGACGTCTAGCTGTTGGAATCTTCCTGCCTTTGCTCGAGGCAAACAAAGAAGCTATCCTAAAAACGCCCAAGCGAACCTTCGCATATGGACCTGCACCTCGGCACAAGGTATAATTATCAGTCAAACTAGGTTTCTGTATGTTGAAACCCGTCAGTTGGACGTATACTATCCACCAGAGTCCACCATCGAGGATCAAACGAAGATCTTGGTCTTTTGCTACGGAGGTGGCTTCACGTCTGGCTCACGAACGCTTCCCGCGCCTGCTGAACTATCCTACGGAAATCTGGGGATGCACTTCTCCCGGAAAGGCTTCATCACCATCGTTCCGGATTACCGACTCTCCCCAGAGGTCAAACATCCAGAGCAAGCTGCCGATATTCGAGATGCCTTATTGTGGGTCGTCGAGAACCCCCAGAGTCTTCTCTTCAACGGTGTAACGAATCCAGACATAAACTCCCTCTATGTCATGGGACATTCCGCCGGGGCCGTCAATGTCTTCAGCATGCTGGCGTCGCCAGAGCTTTATTCTGACGTTCTGCACCCCAAGATCGGAGGCGTCATCCTGTTCTCTGGGGCGTACGCATACGACGCCACGAGTCTGCCCACCCTTCAGGCTAGTACCGTGAAGGAATACTTTGCAGGAGAGGTCACATCTAAATTACCTCTGTCGGTCCTTCAAACCGCAGACGCAAACCGTGTGGCGTCATTTCCTCGGATCCTTCTTGGAGTGTCAGAAAGGGATCCCCAGTCTTTCCTGGATGGGTCGAAGATGTTTTCGGATGCACTTGTCGCTCGTGGGGTGAAGCATGAGCAATTCATCGCTGAAGGTCATAATCACCTCAGCGTAACGTTCTGTTTGGGAACTGGCGAAGGCGAGGAATGGAGCGCCGACGTGGCGAGGTGGATTTCGAATACGGTTTGACGAATGAAGGCAGTTGTAAATTTGTATCAACCGGGGCAGAGAACGATCTCAGGGGTAAATTAAAGTTGCTCCCACGTGACCCTGACTGTGCTCTTTGCGAGCGAACTATCTGCGTCCTTGGCTCTAAAATATCTTTGACGGAGCCTTTGTCTCAGCGTTGGACCGGCAATCACACTCTACCGTTGGCCCAAAACCAATACCCCATTTTTGATGAGCCAAAGGCCCCAGGTTTCTCGCTGGTCAAAGTCGGTCTTTTGTTCGCCACTTTGCTGCGATGGTCTTGGACTCCCATCATACAAAGGGTTGGCATGCAATGCTTAATTTGACCGGCGATAGGCACCGCAGACATGACCATCAATGTACCATACAATCTATTGACAAATCGAGGACGCCTTCCTTTGTCTGTGGCTGACCATGAGTTGGTCTATAAAGCGAGCGCCCTGCGAATCTCCATCGCCCCCGCCATGTCTCGCTCTTCGTCGTCCAAAGACCAGTCTCTTCCTTTCTACATGAACGTCGACGTGGTACAAAGCCCCCGCTCGCCTAGAGGAAGCGCATCGACTCACGGCTCCTCGTGGGGCTCGGCTTCCGGAGTTTCTGCGTACCCAAATGTACGAGCTATTGTAAGTATCTCTCTTCTTCACCTCTTACAACGCGTTTATTAATGCACATGATGCAGCTTCCATCGAAAACGCAACCAGGATATAAAACGTGCCACATATGCAACGAGGAGGTATTGCATATAAGGGGGCATATTCTTGAACACAACAGACAGCCTGACGGGTAAGAATCACGGCTCGACATCTCTTCAACAGCACACTGACCTTGTCGCATGATTGAACAGGATCTATCAGTGTCCGTTATGTCCCTTCCGCACTCCGCTGTCGGGCGAAAACACTCGCCATGCGGAGGATCAGTAAGAGGTTCATTACAATACACTCAACGTGTAGCTGAAACCTAGCCTTTAGTGAAAAATACGAGAAGGCTCTATTGAAGAAACAGAACGGCGGCGCCGAGTCTCCTAGTAGCAAGGCGTTCAAACGGGCTAGCAAAGCGTCTCCCCAAACGCCCCCAAGGACTCGACAAAAGCCGCCTAAAGCCACCTACGTCTCCTCGACCAACGTCGCATCCGCAGCCATGGCGTCCGCGCTCCCCCCTCCCGGCGGTGCATCACACACGACGCTCCCCTCCATCCGTTCCTTCTCGTGGTACCACCACCCGCAAGAGCCTGAGGAGCTGGACAGCGCGAGCCTAAGGCTTCCCCCGATTAGCGCCCGCCGAGGCTGAGGCAACTTCCGGATTTGGAACTAGAACAAAGCAATGCCTACTTGACGTATCGGAATCCGGACATTCAATTACACCTACATATATGTGAATAATAAAGCCTCTTGTGGATCGAGACCTGCGCGTGCGCCTGCCCATGGTACAAGCAATTTTGAAAATAAACTTATATTATAGCACTTTCTACTCATCGGGCTCAGCTCGGAAAACTAGATGCACCAACAAAGTGCCGAGGATGATTTATTTGGTGGCTTTTTACCGTAGAGATGCTGAAGGTGTATATTTGCATAAGTAAACGACCTTCAGCCGACTTTAGCTCAGTTGGAAGAGCGTCAGACTGTAAAGGTTACCTGTCATCTGAATGTCGCCTGTTCGAACCAGGCAAGTCGGAATGCCCTTAAGTCACCGTTGTTTTTTGATACGATGTGGCCCAACTTACATTTCTAGAACTTAGAAGATTAGGGTGGCGCAGTAAACTTCCCAGGGGTGTTCCTAACGGTATTGATACCGACCGCCCAGTAGGCTCAGGTTTTGAAACCGTTAGTAACGGTTTCGATACCGGCACGTGCTTCAGACACGTGATGTGGCGCAACGCCCTGCCGCCCTCATCCCGCCTTGATCCCGCCACCCCAAGGCCCTCTGAGCGCTCCCGCGCCGGCACGTGTAGTAGGCACGTGTCGGTATCGAAACCTACCTACCAGCCCTTGACAGTTTTAATACTGTATCAATACCGTTACTTACCGCAGTAAACCCGAGGTGTATCAAAACCTAGGGTTTACTTCACCACCCTAATTTCTAGAACTTAGAAGACTGCTAATTAGATTCTAAAATCTATCTCCAACTAAGTTTGAATAGCAGTCGACCATCACTTGTGCCATACCGTGGCTAGCATTACCCGTGTCTCGAAACATGCCACCAAAGCGCCACACTCCAGCATCAGGTATAGACTCTACACTATTTAGAGTCTAGACAGCCGTTTGTGATTATTTCACGCAGTCAATTGTTCAACGACATGTACAGTAAGGCCATCATCATTCACATCTAACATGCATGTACACCCAAAACTACAGACATCACACCACACCGTCTACAACCTTCCACGCCTCAATAGCCAGCTCCGCCTCCTTCTCAATAACCTCATATGCCTTCCTTATATGCGCCTCCTCTGTCAGCGCCGCCCCCACCGCAAGCCTCACACAATACACATCATTCAACACCGTCTGCGTCAGATAAATATCCGTGCGCGCCGAGATCCTCCCAAAGAACATCCTATTCAGATTATTCAGCTCCGCCAGCGGCACCTCCCCTCCCTGGGTCTGCGGACACAGGCGGAACACAGAAAGCGCAAAGCTCGGAGGCGTAACGAGCTTGATAACGGGGGACGTTTCTACGAGGGAGACAAAGACGCGATTGAGCGCGATGCCTTTGCGGATGTGCGCCTGGAAGCCGGCGACGCCGAAGCTGCGGAGGACGAACCAGAACTTGAGCGAGCGGAAGCGCCGCCCGAGCGCGAGGTGCCAGTTGCGGTAGTCGATGACGGTGCCCGCGTCGCCCTGCTTGGTGCGCAGGAAGGGGGGCGTGATGTCCAGGGCCTCGGTGAGGTATTTGCGATCGCGCACCCAGAGCGTGGAGGCGTCAAAGTTGACTAGACCCCACTGGGATGAATGTCAGTTACGGAGGGGTTAAGAGAAGAGACGAGAAGAGGAAAGCACCTTGTGGAAATTAGTACAGAAGGAATCAGCGAATTCGTTGATGTCGTCTAAGAAGCAGACTTGGCGGTATTCTGGGCAGCTGAGTGCGACGCCTGCCCAGGCGGCATCGACGTGGACGCGGAGGTATGGGTGGTCTTTGACTGGTAAACTCTACAATTAGACGAGAAGACACGGGGTATTGTCAGAATACACATACCGACTTGCTTAATCTCTGGAAGATTATCGATAGCTCCGGATGAAGTGGTGCCGACAGTCGCGACTATTACGGGTGAGTTTGACGTAGACGCTTTATATGTGGATACCCACTGAGGATAAACGGTTTCTGCCCAAGCTCCGCGTCTTCTTCAAGCGCGCTTCTCAACGTCTGGCCACGTAATGCAAAGTTGTCCTCTTCCTTAACAGGAAGGATACGATACGAGAGACCGAGCACCATAGCAGCCTTGACGCCAAGTGAATGTGTCTGGGAGGTGGCGTACAGTACGAGGTCCTCCATTTTCGTATCTGGATTCATCCTCTGGTACGATGAACGCGCCGCAACGCATGCAATGAGCGCAGAGTCCGATGCGGTGACTTGTATACATCCTCCGCCGATACCAGAGGTGTTGAGGAAATCGGGCGAGAGTCCGAGGAGCTTGGCGGACCAGTCCATGACGATCATTTCGAGTTCGGTGCATGCTGGGCTGGCAGCCCACTGCATCAAGATCAATACATGAGCAGCGGGAGGTTAGACGGATATACTCACGTTGAATCCGGGGTTTACGACAGCGGTAGAGTAGAGATCAGCAAGGATGCCCTCAAAAGTACAGGAAGTAGGAAAGTACGCGAAGAATGAAGGGTGTGTCCAATGCGTCAAGCCTATAACAACGGATTCAGTGAATAGTCTTGTCGTTTGATCGCTCAACATACCTGGGATTATAAGCTTCTGGTAGTCGTCGGCAATTAGTTGGAAGTCCTCTCCAAGTTGTGGGGCAGATGCTGATCAGACGGATGGTGAGTCGGATCCAAAGTAAGACAGTCACGCATACCTGGTATGAGACTCTGCAGATATCCAGGTTCGACGCTGGGCAGCACTGGCTTGTCCTGGAGCGAGTAGTAGTATTCGCATATTCTATCTATGGCTTGGTATCCGGCCTTGCGAAACCTGGGTTTGTTCGGTTACTCGATAGACAGCGATGAGGGCCCGAAAACGCACTGTTCAATGTCCATCACGATGAAAAGATGAAAGCAGATGATGACTCGGCCCTAGCAGAGCAGATGGGCCTCCATCTCTATCGGGCCGTACCGTACCAAGTACAAATTCTTCGTTCCGTCCCCACGATGTCAAGAGCGCTGTCGTCGTTGTACGCGGAAGGACGGCATCGAGCGTGTCATTGGGGATGATGGTGCAAAGTTAGATAGCCGGCGTGACTGCCGCTCAACCCGTCGCGCATATATATCCCTGCATCCCCAATTCTCTGCCCCACCACCATGGACGTCATCCAAAAAGTTGCTCAACAGGGAGCCGAGCTGGGTGAGTACATCGTACGGCCTTGTATATGTCGCTGACATCCTTGAAGCGCGCAGTCAACCGCTGCCAGTCACTGTTCTCGCTGGTCTGGGTGCTCTCAACGTTCTCCGGCTCTTCATACAGGGCACGGTGTTCTTCCTGCAGACCTTTATCCTTTCTGGCCAAAACGTGAGCGGATACACTGTCTCAAGGCTCAGCGTTCATTATCATTGCAGATAAAACGCTTTGGGGCAAAAAAGGGCGCCTGGGCCGTGGTGACTGGCGCGTCGGACGGCATTGGAAAAGAGTTTGCGTTCCAGCTGGCCAAGGCTGGATATAATGTTCTCCTTGTTGCGCGCAATCAGACTGTCCTGGACTCTACGGCTGCTGAAATAAGTGCGTACTGAAAGCGAGTCCAAGAGTTGCACTTACCTCAATGCAGCTTCCAAATATTCCGCTGTCAAGACCCAGACTCTGGCTATGGACTTTTCAGTCAACGATGATTCCGCGTATGCCAACCTTTCCGCGGTCGTTTCAACTCTGGATGTTGGTGTTTTGGGTAAGCCACCTTTGCTCGAGTAACGACTACTCTTGACATGACCTTCAGTAAACAACGTCGGCAGATCCCACAACATGCCTGTCAACTTTGCCGAGACTCCCAAGGACGAGCTGGAAGGCATCGTCGCCATCAACGTCAACGCGACTTTACGCGTCACATACACCATCCTTCCAGGCATGATCCAGCGCAAACGCGGTCTCATCCTCAACATTGGCTCCTTCGCTGGCGGCGTACCTTCTCCCATGCTCGCGACGTACTCCGGTACCAAAGCCTTCCTCGCCACATTTACCGCAGCTTTGGCCGCCGAAGTCAAATCGCACAATATTACCGTCGAGCACGTCAATACCTACTTTGTCGTCTCCAAGCTTTCGAAAATACGCAAGCCCTCCGCGCTTATTCCTCTGCCTGGACCTTTCGTTAGGTCTGTGCTTGGAAAGATTGGTATGGCCTGTGGTGCGTTGGGCAGCGGCAGGCCGGGGACGTCGACGCCATACTGGAGTCACGCTCTTATGGACTATGCCATGACTCTCATAGGCGCACCCCAGTTGTTCATCAGCTATACCCACAACTTGCACAAAGATATCCGGAGGAGAGCTTTGAGGAAGGCGGAGAGGGAGGCGAAAAAACTGTAGTAGAGCTTGGTGTGTATCGTTATGCTGAATTATTATTATAGAGCCCTGCCGAGTACTGGATTCTACATTTGGTCTCCGTATCGCGACATCTATGTGGATGTGACAGTCGAATGTATGCTGCGAACGAGAACACGGCCGAGGTAATATCATGATATGCTTTCAATGATGTCCTTCGACGGTTTCCCACTGTCGGGCGTGATGTTTAGGTCTCCTTTTGCCTCATGTTGCTCCCACAGAATACAAACGCATCCCAAGCAGTGTGGTTATCGCCGAAAACAAACAAGGCCGTCGTTTCGTTCATAGTCCCCCTACATGCAACGATCGCTGATCCAGTGAGTTTCTCTTCCCTCTTCTGGACAATAATTAGCTTCTTGCTGCAGGGCTTCGACTTGACTGGAAAAGTGAAAGTTTGTCAAGTTACTCAGAACACGGCTTTAGGATCACTTGAGATAAGATGCGTATCTCTATTGATTTGGGATAGACGAAGATGATTGGGGACTCACAATGATGGCCTGCTGAATCCTCATTTGCTGACCAACACGTGCCTAAATCGATGCGCAGGATTGTGTCCGTCGTTTGCCTTCCTTTGACCACCATCATGCCGGGGTCGACTGCGTTCTCCGACAAAGAATATCGGATGATAGAGTCATTCAAGACCCATTTCGAGGTGCTGAGCAAGTATTTTGCCGCATATTTGGTGAATGGTATGAGTGTGTTTCGTAATTGGGCGCTGATTCTGATTGCTGTTGCAAACAGCGCCACCCAACTTGCGGTCCTCCGCCAGCCAGCAGCTGGCCCGCCTCATGATGCACCAGTTTCATGAACTGTCCACCGATGTCTACGAGGAGCTCATGCGGCGACAATACGCAAGCACAGGTAAGTCTATGTCTATCGCCTTTGATCTATTGACCGACTCTACGCCCTCATTAGTGCCCCTTCCACCCGCCCGCAATGATTTTCACCCGAGGCGCAATTAGGCTAGGCAAGAGCTTACAGCGCTGCCGACATGTTGTTTCAACGAACTCTGCGGCGATGTGTATTATGAGCTCCTCAGGCGATACCCAGAGTTTAGAGTAAATGTAAGTAGGCACCTTTCAACGTTAAGGTATCAAGTTTCTTAACACTTTTGCAGCGGAGATCAGTATCCCTGAGTTCAAAACTCTAAATAAGGTCCTCCATAGAATTTGACCTTTAGCTTCGCGTCCTTGGTCGTCATATTCGCGCGTGTCTTCTTACGAAGAACGCGTTCATCTTATTGTCATGTATTTTTACGCCTACATAGGTTACTACGTGTGCTATCAGATCGAAGTGGATTGTATGTATGTCGCACCAATCACTTTGCATATTGCGCGCTGAGTACCGGTCCCCACAGAGTCGATCGATAACGATGATGCTGGATCCTCGTGCTTCATTCAATCGCGGGCATGCGCGGTGCCCATCGTATTCCTGCATCGACGCGTACGATGTTAGGCACGCGTCATTTGTTTTGTTTTCCAACTACTACGATCATGGAGGGTCAAAGTCGCCGATGCCGCCTGCGTTTTCCGACGTAGACTCTCGGACGGTATTGATGACCCATTTCGAGGAGCTGAGGCCACATATTTGGCCATAGGTACGAGTTTGTTCTATCACTGCGCACAAATCTTGACCGCTAGCGCCCAAAAACTTCCAGGTATCCGCCAGACAACCTGAGGCACTGACCCGCCTCTCGATTTGCCAGTTCACCGATGTCTACGACGAAGTCATAACACGCAGACGCAGGTAAGCTTCCTTTGACTTTTTTTTTTTTTGCCCTGATTCTATGTACGTCCTCAGCAGTGCCCTTTCTACCCGCCGCGATTATTTGCACTCGACTCGCAACCTGGCTGGGCAAGATCTTGCGACGCTGAGCAACGACGTAGTTTATGACATCTCAAGGCGATATTCGGAGTTCAAAGAGGATGGGCTTGTTGAGGGCACGCGGCAATGTTCAAGCGAGGTCATGTTCGTCACCAACGACGATAAAGAGGTTGCCTACGTATCTCGGGCGGTACCTTAGTCAGTGTTAGTGGGCCGCCCACTTGACTGATTCTCATAGCGCAATGTGTGACGATCATATGTTCACATACACAGCAGAGTATCCAAGTACTTCATGATCACAGTCCCCAATCCTTTTTGAAAGGTGCGCAAACATGTTTATATTTTTTCTCTGGTAGGCTGTTTTACGCGACTAGGTGTCAGCAAGATACACAGCTTTTCGTCATCAACTACATTATGTAGGAGCCTTGTACTAATAATACGGACCCCAAGGCTTACTTGCTGCCAACCCCGCCTTCTTCCTCTCAAGAGCAAAGCCACAAACGCCTCGTCACACTTGTCAAAGTCGCCTAGGCTGGGCCAATCTCTCGTTATGACTTGCCAGACTGGAGTCGTTCGCCATTATCTCAATCCGGCTTTCCGAACACACATAGTTTCGCTGTCGACCTTGCACAACTGGACTACCGCCTCCAGCACTCCTCCGCCAGCCATTCATCTCGCGCCTGGCACGACCAAAACGACAGGTCTCATTGCAGCCACAACTCCACAGTACCGCTCCTCCGTGTCTGAGTTTGAAGAGGTTACTTTGCGCCTGTCATCTCAGTCCATGAGCAGTTGTCCTTCTTAGCTGCTAAATCCAGGTTCATCGACAGCCGTAAGTCAGCGGTGTCTGGACAGGCGGGGAAGATGGGATTGGTTGTCCTTCCCCGGGGCCTGGCCCACCGAAGAATATCTATTGATGAACATTTACGACGGCGAGCTTATATATTTCTTGTCATCGTGTTTTGAATATCACCAACTTCCATAGCTGAGGTGTAATCTTACGTTGAACTCTTATTGACGGATCCACAGAGTGGGGGACTGAACAATGATGGCATCATGGCATGCTGAATCCTCATTTATTAGCGAACATGTGCCGTGCACTGTCAACCTCTTCGTTTCGTCGTTTGCCTTCCATTACCACCATCCTGGCGTTATCGCAGTCACCGATGCCGACTGCGTTCTCCGACATAGACTATCGGATGATAGAATCATTCAAGACCCATTTCGAGGAGTTCAGCAAATCTCTAGTCGCATATTTGGCGAATGGTATGAGTGTGTTTCGTGGTTGGGCACTCATCCCGATCAGTGCTGTTGCAAACAGCGCCACCCGACTGGCGGTCCTCCTCCAGACAGAAGCTAACCCGCATCACAATGCACCACTTTCATGAACTGTCCACCGATGCCTACGACGAGCTTATGCGGCGACAATACGGAAGCACAGGTAGGTCTATGTCTATCGCCTTTGAATCTATTTGGTTGACTCTACGTCCTCATTAGTGCCGTTTCTACTTTCCCGCGATGATTTTCACCCGAGGCGCAATCAGTTTAGGCAAGAGCTTTCGACGCTGCCCATAAATCGTTTCCATGATCTCGCCAGCGACGTGCTTCATGAGCTCTCCAGGCGATATCCAGAATTTCACGAGGATATGTATGCAAATCAGTGCGCGGCTTAGTTGTATAACTACACTCCCAGCCAAGTTACCTATGTGTCGCGGGGGGTACCTTAGGCAGGACTCACCGCTCCTCGCGGGATAAACATAACTTACGTCCAGACGCTCGCAAATTAAAGTCCACTTGATTTAATATAGCCCTTTCATTTTGATCTCTCGGTATCAGTTGATTTTTTATTTGGCGATCGTACACGCCTTGGACAGGACGCGTTGTTGATGCTTGTCATTGCTCATCAACACTGCAGCTACATGAGTTTTCAAGGACTGTACGCGCACTGTAACATGCCGTTGACACAACGAACGTGAGGAAATGACAGTCGATATTATCGGGAGGGGCGCTAGCGCTCTGGTCCTTCGAATGATATGAGTTCCTCCCTGGTGGGCACCGCTCCCCACAGTCGGATCAACGAAGACACACAGCGAACACGTGCTGCAATATTGCTTTTCTTCATTGACGCGTAAAAGTCTAGGCGCGCGCCATTTGTCTTCCAACCACCACCATCATGGAGGAGCGGTCGCAGCCACCGACTTCCTCCAACATAGATTATCGACAGGAATTCAAGACCCATTTCGAGCAGCTGAGCAAGTATCTAGCCACATATTTGGCGAATGGTACGAGTTTGTTTCAGCATTGCGCTTTGAGTTGAAATCTTACACAAAGCGCCGCCCAACGCCCGGTCCTCCGCTAAACAGAAGCTGTCCCGCATCACGACGCACCAGTTTTATGAACTGTCCACCGATACCTACGACGAGCTCAGGCGGCGACAATATGCAAACGAGAGTAGGTTCAGTCTAGCTCTTTTGATTTGGGTTTTGGCTGACCTTACGTCTTCAGTAATGCCCTTTCTACCCCATCGCGAAAAACTCCACCCGAAGCGCAACAAGGCTCGGCGAACGCTTGCGACGCTGCCAACATCTCGCTTTCAGGACCTCGCTAGCGACGTGCATCATGGTCTCTCCAGGCGATTACCAGAGTTGAACGAGGATGGCTCTGCTCGAGGGCCTTCAGAGGACATGCGGCAATGTCCAAGCGAGGTCATGTTCGTGACCAACGATAATAAAGAGATCACCCACGTATCTCGGGGGGTTCCGTAGTCAGGCCTCACTCTGCGGCCCCTCTCGTAGCGAGATGTGAGAGAATAAACGTCCAGGTATTCGCACATTGCAGACCAATTTCTGGCACAGTCCCAGAAATATGCCGTCGAACGTGAGTAAACTGAGGTGTGTCAATATCATCGTGAGGGGCGCTCGCTTTTTTGCTACGAAGACCTTCAAAAGATACACACAAGTGAGATGATGATAGACAACGTGAGGATTAAGAGCGAGAAAGATTCTGATACTGTATACTGTGAATCTCATACTCTTTCTCGAAAAGCGTATCCTTCCGCTCCGGGTCCGCCATGTATCTGCACATCAACAAAATCAATCTCACATACGAAAAGAAAAAAGCGCTCAATACTCACTGCAACAGCTCATTCACATAGTCCCGCAGATGCCCCACAGATTCCGCATCCAAGCTGGCCTGCGCCACCATTTGCGGTAATGCCACTTTGAAACCATTGAGGCAATCAAAGATAGAACGACAACGACAACGCGAACCTAGCATCCTCAATAAATGCTCCGCGCCATACAACCCACTCAGCTCTGGACTCTCCTCAACATGGACATGCTGCCCCGTGAAATACTTTTCCCTAATGGCCGCATACTGCGGGCGCTCAAACCTATACAACAACTGCGACCCCAACGAGCGGTCAAAATAGATCTGTATGCCATTGACGACCGTCCGCACGAGAACCTCTGGCTCTTTCAAACTATATAAAACGGATGAAGAACGAACAACAACTCGGAAAACACAATGAACGAACCTCGGAGGCTTCTTATCCAAAACAAACCTCTCAAAATCCGCTAGTATCTGCTGCACATTCGGCTCGCGCGGGATATGCACCGTCTAACCCAATCCATTAACGCCACATCTCCCCCAGAGTAAGACTTGTTACGGCGCACCGACTGGTTCTTGGTCACCGCCTCCCAGTCATCGACGAGCTGGCATTTGAGCGATTCCGGCACAGTGAGCTTCATCTGCGGCTGCCGCGCGCCGTTCTCCTCCTACCGCCTCTACGCATTAGCGAGAACAATAAACGCGACATAGCAGACATACATCATGCGCCCGCTTCACCCCGCGCTGCCCGCCTTTATCGCGCGCGTTACGCGCACTGCTTCCTGCTAAAGGAGCTAGCCCCAAAACCATCCATTATAAGCAACATCCAAGAGGGGCGGGACAGGACAGGACGCACCTTTAGCCTGGGTCTTGCTCGCGGCCTGGTTCGCAGACGCCTTTTGCTGCAGCGATTTCTGCTGGGCGAGATTCGCCTCGTTGTACTTTAGCGCGCGGTCCTCGGGCACCCACTCGTCCCACGTCTGCTTCCACCCCTTGTAGTGCACCAGGTACTGGCACTTGCCGTTCTCCGTTCGCGTCTGGATGACCTTCGCCTCGTATATCAGCGGCCCATGATAGCACAGCACTTTTTCGTTGGTCGCGAAAATAGGGATTTCCGAGCTCATGATGGTGGTGGTAAGAGGTAGAGAGAGTCGCGTCTTGAATCCCGATCAGCACCAACATCCCTGTGACTAACGTGACGATGAAAGCAAGTACGAAGAAAATGTATGTATGTATGTACGTATGCATGGAAGAAGAATGTAAAAAGTATATCACGTTCCCAGCTTCGAGAGCGCCTTCATGGCATTCGCAACCGCAAAACTCGAACGCGCCATGATCTGCCGCGACTCCTTAGTCACCTCGGGCAGGGACTGCACATCGCTTAGCTTCGTCGCCTGCTCAGAAAGCTCCTGCAACAGCTCCGTCCCTTGCTTCACATGCGCAGGCGGCAAATTGTCCTTGCACACAGCAACAATACTCGACACAATCGTTATGATCTGCGTCACATTGTCCGTAAGGTTAGGCGAAGGCGTCGGACTCCGCACGCCCGATAACACAATTTGTATGCAGTCGATGACAGTAGACGTTTGTGTGTCAATGTACGGCTGAAGAGAGTCTGTCACCACCTCTATTTCTTTAAATCGAACGTAATCCTACCTTGAGCTCATTCCAATTATCCTCCAACGTCTCTCCCGCCGTCGAATCGTCACTCAACACTCCAGACGGCCGATCAAAAATTGGTGGCGGCGAGTTCGTATTCTCCGAGCTGGAATGCTCAGAGGGCGTCCTCTGCCGATAACTATCAAACGTCGGCTGCCTCGACATTTCCCCATACCGCCCGCTCGTTCCACTAAACGCCGAACTATTCTTCCGATGATGTGCCTCCTTCTCAGCCACCGACCTCAACGATGGCATAAACCCATTTGTAGTACTCCCGCCCGGTGTATACGGCGACGACGCAAACTGCTCCTGCTCAGCTTTCGTCGCCTTCCGCACCAGGATCATCTTGGTAATATCGGTAATAGTAGCAGAGACGTGACTCGCAGCTGCATCAAGCAGACTGACGGGCGACATCCCGGAACTCGTTGCATGCGTCTTTGATGCCGCAACAAGGTTCCCAAGCGTGGCGTCAGCTCGGTCGCGTAATGAGCGTAGAGCTTCAAGATCAACCTCTCCTCGGTCGCGTTGTGATCGTCGTTCGTAAATTCGCACGTCGTCAGTTATAGACGTCACCGTGTTGACGACTGCCTTCATCGGTGTTAGCACTCTTGTAGGAGCGTTGGACCGGGCAGCAGTCAAAAGCGAATCTATGGCAGACATGAACGCAGTCAAGTGTATGTCCAGCACTCCGCCATCAGCAGTGACAGGCACTTGGTCATCAAACTTGTCGAGCTTGGGAGCCTGTAGGTAAAGCTGGGACGTTGCTGAAATAAAACAAGTAAAACATCAACCTTGGAAAGCAGAGTGGTTGGCTTACCTTTAACACTTCTCAACTCGGTCTTGGCTTGCTCGTATTTGCGTTTGTACTCCTTCAGTTGAAGATCGAGATCTCGTATTACCACCAGATCAGAGTCTTTGGCGGTCATCAACTCCTCGTTGCGGCGAGAGAGTTGATCTAGCTCCGTCAAAAGACCAGTCATGTCTGCATTCAACTGCTCGATGACCTCGGGATCAGCCTAGACAGTAAGTGAGAAAATATTTGAAACAGGTCATGAAATACTCACGCCGCCAGAGCCTCTTGTTTCGCGCTCTTGTTCAAGGACTTCACAGCGATCGCGTAATATCTGCAGTTCATCCTCGTCCTGCTGGGCGCGTCGAGCTTCACGCTCCTTCTCACGCTGTCTTGTTTCTCGAATATCTTCAAGCTCCTGCTGAAGAGCACGCATTGTCATAGATTGCTCCTCAGCACGCTGAATAAGAAGTGAGAACAGATCATCGCAAAACGAAACATACTCACCCTGCGTACACCTTGTAGCTCTTCCTCCATCTGCCTCACCCGCTCCTCGCCATCTTGCCACTTCCTCTCCCACTGACTGGCATCATCCAGATCACGCTGCATAGTCGAGATCTGACTCTGCATGGTCGCAATCTTATACTCGTAATCTCGCCGCATTCTCTCATTGTCCTCGCTGACACTTTGCCGCCCATTCAGCCGCGAGGATATGCCAACCGAACGCTCCGAATTTACCGAGGTACGACCGTAGTTGGAAGCCTTGTCAAAGTAGTCGTCCCCGCTGCGTGTTGCACCTCCCTCGTCGTCCTCGTCTTCCACACCTTTAAGTCGAGCAGACAACCCGCTCAAACCACCAGCTGGACCTCGAGGACTCAGAGGGCTGGGATAGTCGCTCGCGCTATCCGGCTCCTCCGGGTTGATACCACCCATATAGGTGACGTCTTGACTAGCATTCCGACTTCTGCTGCTATCATCAACGGTCGTACTGCCGCTCTCCCTACCATCACGGCCATATGGAACTTCAATATATTCCTCCTCCATCGTGCTTTTGTTGGGTATAATCATGCCGCTCGTGGCCGTAGCGCTTTGAGCGGTTGCGGTGCCTGCGCTATCACTAGTGCCACTGACACTAGGCGCGCTTGGTCGCCGAATTGGGTATTCACGATCTCGCTCGCGATCCTCCGACCGTCGGCCGGTGGTGTCCTGAGAAGGTTGCCGTCGAGATGTTGTATCCGAGGACATTTGTCGCCTGGAATCCTGTGATGGTTTCCGACGGGATGAAAGCGATGCGAGGCTTGGAGTGTAGGCGTTGTCGTCGCTTACGCGGCTTGCATACATGTCCTCGCTTGGCCGGCGCCGCATATCTTCCGAGGGCCGTCGAGCAGAGCCATAGCCGCTGTCTGACGGGCGGTCTGTGGAAGCTCGTCCAGAGGTTCGGGAAGAAGTAGTAGCGCGGGGATTGAAATCAGAAGCAGGATAGTCGTCGTAGTTTGATCCTGCAGATGTCCGTCCAGAGGGCTACAGTAATGTTGAGAAAGTTGATAGGTTGACCAGTGTTCAGCTTACATCCTCTTTGAACTCTGGATAACGCCTGAGGAGTTCATAATACACGTCGCTGGAGAGATCCTCGAAGCGGGATGTGGGCAAGGTGGCAAGCTTTTGCCTAGCCTGGTTGCGCTTCGGGTGGAATTCTTCGCGGACGGGTAGAAAGGGTACTAAGGACGTAAAGTGAGCTAAAAGAGGCAAAGGCACAGGAGATAACCTGCCTTCGGTTGCGTCTTGTCGCCGTAGGAGCTCGTCGTAGACATCGGTGGACAGTTCATGGAATTGTTGAATGGTGAGGCGGGTCAGCTTCTGTCTAGCGGAGGACCGGGAGTTGGGCGGCGCTGTATGCAGACAACGGTCAAGATCAGCGCGCAGTTATCAAACAAGCTCGTACCTTTCGCCAAATATGCGGCTAGATACTTGCTCAGCTCTTCGAAATGCGTCTTTGATACCATCCGATAGTCGATTGTAGGCACTGCCGGTACATTTTTGTCTCGAATCGGGCGGTACGACTCTGTGCGATAGTTGGATATACCGGAGAACGCAGTCGGCGTCGGAGACGCAGCTCTCGACTGCGACCTCTTCATGATGGTGGTGGTAGAAAGGCAAACGACGAGCACCGAGCGTCCTGCTCGTCGATGCAGGAATGCAATGTGCACAGCACGTGTTCGCCAACAAGTGACAAACACGAGGATTCAGCATGTCATGTCATTCTCAGTCCCCAATCATCTTCGTCTATTCAACTTTGTGGAGAACTATACTCAGCGAGCGATATGGAGACTGATTCTTGGGTCCGAAACGCAGGCATTTTGATCCGATACCACACGTAGTAATTGAGGCGTAAAAATACATAATCTACTGAACGCGTTCTTCGTAGGTATTCGGCCCCTGATAAGAGAACACGCGCGAACAACCCCTCGCCCATAGAACGCGAAGGAGCCACTGACGTTCACGTGCAGGTGATGGTGCATCTTCAGTAAGAAACACAATTTATGAAGAATTACATGCATTCAATCAAGAACTTCAACATCTCCACGAAGACGCGCGTCGAAGGCGCCCCAGGCGTCCCTTTATACGCCGGCTGCCCAAGACACTCCGCCACAGTGACCAACCTAAACCCGGCCGACTTCAACACAGAGATTGCCTTGGGAAGAACGGTGTGCCTGCCAAAGTTTGAGATGCTGCAAGTCTCAAAATAGAAGTACTCACGCAGTACCCTCATATGTCTCATGGTTTAAAGTAAGAACAGTACGAAATTTCCGTTGCGCTACCGCTGTATAGACTTTGACGTCGATGCCCCGGCAGAATCACCAGAATCAAAGTCCCAGTTGACAAGCGTCTGCCCGCGATCGCCGGCGACCTTTAGAACGAGAGACTTGAACGTTACGCAAATTTGAGACCATTATTTCGAGGAGAAGACAAGTCAGCGTACGAAGTCTGGTCATCGCCACCCGAGCGCCAGTGATCTTCTTTATGGCATCTATTGACTGCGTCAATGATGACAGAGTTGCCTAAAGGATGATTGCATACCTTCGGTCTTGGAGAATTCACCCCGAAAATCATATCCAGACAGCTGCGCGAGATGCGCATGCCTCCAGGTATGAGACGCGACTTGATGCTTGTTATCGAAAGCAAGCTTTACGCGAGCGGCCGCAGCTGAGTTGTATATACAGTCAACTAATGTATGTTAGTCAATGCAGCGATTATCGGATTGTCGTAACGCACAATTATTGCCGTTGAAGAAAAAAGTCGCTTTAGCATCAGCATCTTTGAGTGTCTTGATGATATCGTTCATGTAGATGTACGGCCCATCGTCCTGTGCACCGACTAAGATGGCTAGAGCGAAAAAGACAGAAATGGGACGCACAAATGTGATAGCAGCGGTGTTTGGTACTCTGCAAGATGTGATAACACTGGAAGTCGCTCCTCTATAGGAAATGCGGACGGAGCAGCCCTCGCCTGAAATATGAAGAACGCCACAGAAAGAAGTTTGATAGGGATAAACATGGCGGACGAGGAGATAACAAGCCTCAGGGCGTTGCATCTATACTCAACTCCCTTGCCATTTGCATGCAAGACCTCGAGGAAGCAGCATCGCTCCCGCGAGGTCTTTTGGTACCAAAGAGGTATATTAAATTATGCGCCGCAGAGCACCTGTCTAGAACTTCAAGTTTCCCATAATACGATAGCGAATTCGAGTATCTGCGAAAGGACGGATATGCCCCTTTTGTGATGTAGGTCCGAGGAAAAGAAGAAGAGGTGACACAGAGATTCTGTCGGAGAAGTATTGGAGAAGTAGGGGCCTTGAACAGGTCTGAATCAGGATAGACGAGTAGATTGGGTCGGAGAATACGGTGGTCCAAGACGTTCCATATCACACTGGTATTTGTGCTGAAGCTTGTTTACCCTCAAGAAAGTTGAGCGCAGGAGGTAAGGAAGTTCATAAATCCTACTGAGTGCTTGTTAGTGCGTTAACGTTCAGCACGTTCAGCGTTGTGAAGACTGGAAAGGTTTTGGACCGACAACCAGTCGGATCAAATCTGTCTTCGTTGAATTCTCACGCCCTACGTTCAACAAGCGCGTTCCGACTTAGCGCCCACCGCCCAGTGCTTCGCTTGACATGGGCCATAACGCACACGGCTCGAAGCTACTTTTGCCAGGTCTTTAATGGCTCTCCTCCTACTGCCGTCTGCCTGAATTAACCGTGTGTTTCATTCTACTTTCGTTCAGATCTGACTTTTTTACTACAAAACAATCACCGCTCATGTTTGTATAACCAAAAAAACATGTTCTCCAACCTCCGTCGACGGAATCGTTTCTTGTTTTCTCACGTGTGTGTACAGTCATGATAAGTTTGTGGTGATGCCATCTTTCTAAATTGTGGCGAAGAATCTTCTCGTCACTGTCGCTGGCTATGAGTGTCTGCCTGTCATGAGCTTAAATTGCTAGCGCCGATTCAATGGACTCACTGACATCTCAGTGAAGCTTTTGTCTCACACCAAAGCCCGTTTCGAAATCTTCAACCCTATTATGTTTGACAGCGGGGTTTTGTCTATTATCTCGAGACGGCGATCCACATCGTCGAAACGGACAGCCGTAACCCCTGGAGTATTAACACCTCTCATGGATTTGCATCAGCATACAGCACTAGTTCTCATCATGTGGTCTGTGTGGCGCCACCTGCCTCGCACTGTTTGCGTAGCAGTTCGTCAAGCCGGCAACACTTTTGGTGGCGCACTGGTCGGCAAGTAGTATCTTGAAATGTGGTAGTCGGATACACGTCTTTTCTTTTGCGTTTGAGTATCCTTTGTCTGCTCTCAAAGCAGACATACTTGAGCAGCAGGCAAAGCAATCCGCAGATCCTTTTGCTAGACCGTGGGTCTTAAATTTCTTATTTCTTGAAGACATGGCTCTCATTCCATTTCAGCCCACTCCTAGGCAGTGTTTCTGCGCTGACGTGGATTTCCTTTGTCAATAATGCTTCGATCGATCGGAACGCTAAGGTTACTTTTTAGTGGATCTATGTGGCGTAACGTTGCAAGCGTGTATGATTAAGACTTCTCGAGTGTACGTAGTTGCCCTTGATCGGATATTTTGTCTTGAAATCTAAGTTCATTTCAATTCCAACTATTCCTACTACTTAAATTGTAAAATGTCTAATAAACATTCCTCGACGACGTCTGTATCTGCAGCGAAAAGCGCCATTGACGATCTACTCGATGTCTCCCCAGTTTGAAAGTATTCAAAGATGCGTGCCCCACATGTAGGTGGCCGGTGGATAGCTTTAGATCGATCAATGCTGAGCTGGGCCACGCGCAAGTATACTTCTTTACTAGTGCATTCAAAAGAGCACCTCCACGCACCCCATGAGCCGAGTGCATGAGCAAGACGGAATCGCCCATCGCGCGGGCACTCGTCGGGTACGCCAGGAAGAGCCTCGTCACACGAATATTCGGCAGGATATTGTGATCGACTGCATTCAAGAGGCGGTTCTAGCGATAAAGACGAAACCATCAGATGATGGTGAACAACACAACGAACGGGGAACGCGTACAATCACATTGAATTCCTCGGGGGCTTCAACTTCGGATAATCCAACACCAATAACCAACGACGTCAGACAGCGACATGTGAGGATACCATCTAATTGTGATCGCCCGAGAGTCCATTTACCCTCATATGGCGTTCTGATATGGAGGACCTTCAAACTCTCCGTGTGCATGGGAAGTACACCGCGGTACATGACATCTGCCATCGCATCCGAGTCCCTGCGGTCGTTGTGCCGAAACCCGCACAAGTCAAAACACAATGACACCAGCCCCGAATACGATTGTAAATATTCCAGAAGCGGAGAATCGCCTTGGTGAACGGTAAGGTTCTGCAACTTAACTCGGCTGGATTGGAGCGTGTTCCAAAAGTGTGGCGGGACATCGAGGAAGTCCGGGGTGATGTTGAGCGTGGTTAGGGATTGGAGATGGCAGTCAATGGAGGAATCGAAGGAGATAGTCCCGAGAGTGAGCGTCTGCAGCGGAAGGGAAACGCCGACCGGGACCGCCGACACCAATTGAGCGATGGAGACGAACCTATCGCCGTCCACGGATAATGGTGACCCATCGATGCTTAGCGTTATGAGGTTCGGGGAATGGGCGACGATGGACTTGAGCGTATCACAGTGGAGTGAGGTGCCCCCGGTAAAGTGCAATCCCGATAGATTATTGAAGTATCGCGAAAGAGATTCCGGAATCTTCATGTCAACGTCGTTGGGCACACTCAAGAAGAGGTGGGATAATTTGGGCAACGCGCTGAGCAGTCGCATGATACTATCCTCCGAAGCGGCTTCGGTGAACTGCATATTGCTTATATTCAGGCTAATACATCGCAATATTACTATCGTGAGTTGGTCAAAGGAGGAGGGCGCCACGTACGAAAGAGATTTCACGGATACAAAGTGAGGGATTGCCGAGATGAACTGGTCCTCGACCATTCGACACGCAAGAGCATGTTTCTTGGTAATCCGTTGCCACAGCTGGAGGGATTTATACGGGGGTGGATTGAAGGAGTTTATCTCCAGACATTGGATGTGTATTCCGACGTTACTCTTGCCGGAGGCGATGTCGTCTAATAAAGCAAGGATAAGACCCAAACGATCGCTGTCAATGTCCAATACCAGTCTCTTGAACACCAGGGGGGAAGTGAGCAATGAAAGCGCTCTGCAGACCTGCCGCAATTTCTTCAAATCGGAGGATTTAAGCTGTCAATGTTGACTGAGTAAGAAATACAGGATAAAGAGCGAAAGAAAACCCCTAACCTGCCTGGAAACCAAGTTCAGAAGTTCAACGGGAAGTCGGAGCAGCATGTACCCGGGAAATATTGAACATATCAGTTCTTGCCTCTGCTTATATAGTGACGAGGCAAGGGAGATCTCGCTGGCTGTCCATCAAAGTGATGATGACATCTGAACCCAGGACCGCCGGACCGGGACGAACCGGAGATCACGAGAACAAACGCTTGCGATGAAAGGGGTTCGCGTACCAATTCGCGAGTCGACAAAGCAACGCGATACTTCCAGATCGTTTTACGAACTCCCTATCAATTAAGAAGACGAGGCGACCCACTTGAAGCATTACAAGGAATAACGTCGTGCGAGAAACAAAAAAGATTTCAGTAAAACGATGGCCGCTGCTTCGCAAGCTCACGTCTCAATAAGCGGCGGTGCCAGTTTTCGTCGTCACCAGATAACCCTTCTCTGTCATGTCCTTGATCAGATTCAAGAGCATACCCTCACACCCACGGTATGCCACGAGCTGCACAGACACCGGCAGCTTTTCCGTCTGTAAAGAGATGTAGCTCTCATACTCGACCTGCCCGAGCGGCACAGTTAAATCGGGACATCCGGCCGTCGACGCCAAGTAGTTGCTCGCCAAACCGCCGTTCGGCACGGTGATACTGACGGTAGTGGCGCCCTCCAGCGCGTTCAGATCCTCTTCGCGATACGATGGCAGACCGCCCGTGCCAATGTCGTAGATCATGATCGCATTGGAACAGCTGTCTTCATCAAAGGTGAGGATGTTCTCTGTGAAGAAACGACCAAACTCCTGCTTTATCGCTACAGCATCCTCGTAATCTTCCTCACTCATAGCCCGTGCCCGAACATAGGCGTTTCTGGGGTTTGGATCAAATGCCGGATATCCGCCATACGTCGTATTCCAGATCTCTGCGAGCGGCTTGCCAACGTTTTGCCATGAATAGTACTCGGCGAGCTTGTTGGAATTGAGCTGGAAGGCGGTGAAGTTGGATATTTCAGGGACTTCGGACGTGCGAAGGATGGCGGAGATATTCATGGAAACGGAAGTAATGTTAGAATTGGTGGCCAGAAAGTCGATGAAGTTGTCATATAGCGCCTGTGCGGCATCATTCCGAACAGGGAAATAATCAGACGGGACGATGAGCTTTGAGGGGTATCGAGTAAAACTCGAGTTGGATGAGGTTGGCGCGTCGGCATACCTAAAATATACAATTCAATATTACTGCGTGACAAGGTGTGAAGGACGAACCAAAGAGTAGAGATCTCGTGAAACAGTTTGGGATCACGAGCAAAGAATCCCAGGGTATCCAATTCTGACGCGAGTGGAATAACACCCGTGGTGTCAAGGCTTCCCCAAGACGGCCGTATCCCGTAAACTCCTACAATCGAGGCCGGCTTTCTGACACTTCCTCTCGTATCACTTCCCAACGCAAAGTCAATCCAATCATAGCCGGCAATCGCACATGCTGAACCAGAGCTCGAACTCGCAGCAGTCAGATACCCATCACCCCGGGGATTCCACGGATATTGAATGTCAATGAACTGCCATGGGTCTGCACCATGCGCAAACTGCGATGTCTTCGACTTGCCAACCGGCACTGCACCCAGATCGAGCAGCTTCTGCAGAGCCGGCCCGTTTTCCGTCGCGGGTGGGTAGACTTCTTCATACGCACGAGACCCGCCGCCCGTCTGCAGACCCTTCGCGTCGTAGATATCCTTCAAGGCGAAACGCTTTCCCGCGAGCGGACGAGTGTCCAATAACGAATAGAGGCGAGAGGGTACTGGTATGAGATAGTCTTGGTTGCCTGGAATGTACGTATCGGCCATTTGGAATGCAGAAGGCGCACTCTCGTCTGGAATGCAACCGAAAAGAAAGGCTTCGTAATTGTCACGATATAGACGGTAAACCTTGTCAACTCCTCCCGACGAGGAGAGGATATAAGGCCCGGGTGCTATTTCACTCCCATTGAATTTCGAGTCCTGATATAATGCGACAGAATTGTCTTCCAGCCATTCATGCGCTGAAGAGTCGAAAACTGCAGTACCCGCTCCGTTATACGTGATGGACAGCGTGGAACCTGGAGAATGTATGAAGTCCCAAGTCCAGACATCATCGATTGACGCGTATTGATTCAACGCGTCGACGATGGTGCTGGCAGTAATGACCGACTCGTTGGTATAGAGGGAAGTGAATGGCGTGATATCGAGGTCGCGGGCGGGCGTGAGGTACGTTAAATCGCCGATGGTAAAGATTGTAGAAGATACTTTAGTAGAGATGACGCCGATCGACAGTACTCCTCGAAGTAGCGCTCCTAGTACGAAAAGGGAACACAGTCTCTTGGGCATGTTGGAAGCCTTAAACCAAGTCATGGTGCGAGTCACGGTAGGCAAGAAGCTGTTCTTGTTCTATGATCTGTGAAGAAGAGAACTACGTCAGTTATCTATTGAAAAATTGCAATTGACCGATAGATAAGACTTGCATAAGGAATCAATACCGTCCATATGAACTGAGAAAGCTTGGAACAATGATAAGTTGTGATTGGCTAGGCATTGCAGACACCAAATTGAAACAGCAATACGAGCATATAGCGCTGCACAAGAACATATAAGCGCTAGCTCTTGAGGCTTCACTGAATGTTGTGGTATGGGAAAAAACGCGGCGGACTTATCGGCTCTGCCTCCGAAATGATCTGCCGCTTTGCCTGCCGCGGCGAACGCATCATCGCCACAACTTGAACTTTGCTTGAACGTTGACCTTGGCAGAATCAGATCTATAGAATTCGCACAGCCGCCGCAGAAAATATATCAAGCTACTTGGGATAATACAGCTAAATTACATGCCGCGGGCCATGTCCAGTATTTGCGTTGTCTAGTAGTAGTATGTATGTCAAGCCAGGGAGACACAAAGAGGAAGGAAGGAAGGAAGTGTATACTCAGCTGGGTCACGAAGACTGCAAGGACTATCTAATATGGCTATCATAAGTCCCTATGCCAAACTTCTACCCATAGGATGAGCCCGTCAGGTTTGATACGGTAGCAGTAGCCTAGCTCAAGAGCCACTACTTAGATATTCCAGATTTTCTAAGCTGGCACTTCTAATGGTCAACAATGGAACTTCTGAGTGCTGAAGACCATCTCAGAGACACTGGTGTTTTCTGTGATTATGTGCGCCAGTCGTGCCGGTAGTTCCAGCGAGCAGACAGATGCTGAGGCTTCACAAGTTGGATTGTTGTGCTCAGAGCGAGTTCTAAGGCCTCACAAATTTTGATGATTGTAAGGCCTCAGGCGTGATTTAAGATTTTGCGCCACCTAACTCAACAACCGCCCTCCATCGAAGCGTGAGCGGCATCCTTCAAGTTCCTCGCCACTCGACTTTACACGGAATGTTCAGTCTCCCGGTTGACTACCAGGTCTCCAACTAAATCACAAAACATATCGTTATCCAATCTCAAAAGACGAGGAAATCCATCCTATTCCAAACGGCATTCAGACAGAGGCACATCAAACTTCTGGCAAAATCTTACCTCGACTACCGAAGGACACAACTTTGAGAGCTCCTGGCAGACTCTCCGCAGCGATATGGCCAGCTCGCTCGTAACCTTACCTATATACTCACGTTGAGAGACTAGACAAACACCAATCATGCTTCATACCATCTTCCTGCATTGTAACAAAGCAGCGAGCCACAGCATTTAAGATGGCTCCACTCCAATGCGATATCCGCGGAGCACATTCCTTCATGACCACCAGCAGAGCGTCTATCGATCTCAGCTGCATCTCAGTATCCGCAGAATTCTGCTGAAGAGGATAAAGCAATTGGTACATAAGTGCCTATCCCAGAAGCTGTAAGCATAGCGAATACGCCACGAAGGGAAGGCAAAACCTTCAAAAACCGCGCACTCCCAATTCCCAGCTGGCGTACAACAGGCGGTAGGGCTTCTACGGTAGCAAGGATGACAGGCGCAATGGCAGACCCGTACAGCCACACGGATCCGATGATATGTTCACCAAGCAAAACACTAAGCCTGTCAAATTGCTCCGCGCTCCCTACGTCCGTTGTCTTCGTTGTCAGAGTCAACCAAGCCGCTATTGATGTCCGCAACAGATCAGGAGACTCCGGGTCGCGTATAAGCCCCATGCATGTCGACAATGACTGAAAAAGGTGAGTACAAGTAATGTCGTAGTTCGGCATGAACGTACTTGAATGAGAAGCGAGTCGACTCCGGTGCGTTTGAGAAGCTGGCCAGGTACGTTGCCCAGCATCACAGCGACTATTTGCACGCCCCGCAGCTTATACAGGCCTTGGTAGTCGTCGAGCAGTGTCATAACCGGGGGAATGACGAGATGCCAGACACCTTCATACTCGCTGGCCTACTTCAAATCTAAGAGGGACATTGGAGGATAGGGTACACCACCGTACCTTGAGATTCTGCACAACGTACAGCACAACCTCCGCGGTACCAGGATGCTCCTTCCAAGTCTGCCCTTCAAAGAAATCCTGCGTATTCATCGGGCCCCCCGCCGGACGCGCCAATCGTCGACCCGTCGATAAATTCAGGTGTGGATGAGGTGACGAAACGAACAGCGGCTTCACGTTGTGGATGAGAATATGCTCCAAAAGCTGACCATCTGGTTCGGGCAACTGATGCAGTATATCTGCGCAGAATTGAGCAGGAAGAAAACCGCAACAAGCGCCACACGCACCTGAAGACACGATTTTCGACTCGGGCGTTACCCAAGTGTCGGCGGCAGTGAAAGGCGCCACAGCGGATACCACATTGGCGTGCTCTTGTATTGATATCTTCTCATCCAGTAAATTCTTCACTTCGGATAAGACACGAGACGCGGCGTCTTTCCATAGTTCCAGCTCTGAGATGACTTTTGGATCAGATACTGCTTCATAACGCGCAAAATCAGACGGTATCGTAAGACGTGAGAGTAGAAGGGAAAGCGACGACATGATCGAGCTGTGATCGAGTCGGAATAATCTTCGTCACGTTCTGTGACACGAACCCTTCACGCGAATTGTGGCGTAGAAAACTCATTAGAATAGAACTATTATTCGAGACCAAGATCTAGCGGATCATGTGGAAGAGTATTTGACTGTGTGTATACATTTGTGTAGAAATGTTTCCAGGGAACCTGGTCCAACCACAGCCTTGCAGGAGGGGGGGGGGGCAATGAGACATCCTCAAATCAGGAAGTCCGAAGTATTGAACACTGCGCGACCTCCCCACGCTCCATCAGTAGAAGAGCATAGCTAACAGAACCCTCAACATTATGTTAGAATTTTCCTTTCAGGCTCCAAGCAACTCAGGAAGTGTTTTAAACTGTCTAATTAGCTGTATTAGTGAGTAGAAGCAATAGATTTCTGCCATATACCGAAAGAAATATGATTTTAATCCAGGATTTGGGTCCCTGTCATAGAACAAGAAGAACCGGGGCCCGCCTCTGGCAATACGGTTCGAACTTCGATCCAAAATCCCAAATAGATTATTCTGGATCGAGTGACATTTCGAAGCAAGGCCGACAACCTATGCTTCATTCCCGGTCAAAAGATCGCTACATAAATCCATTGTGTATATATGAGTGCGCCCCAAGCCTCAATCTCCCTCGTCACTCAACAACCGTTTAACGACCACCCTCATCTGCGCGTCAGCACATCTCAACCTCCACAAACACCCTTCCTCATCACTCGCTTTCACACGGAGCGCAACACGGGCCTTCTTATCTGACGACTGCACAAAGACCTTGACCTCGCCTTAATTATTGGATCAATATCGGAAAGGAACAAAGACAGAATTGAATGCACCTATAAACGGCGCCTCTTCCGGCGGAACAATCACCACCTTGACGTCCTGCAGGCTCTTAAGCCGCTCCACTAGAGCATCCAGCGACCCCTCGAACCACCCCCTGGAGGATGTAGCCTGTTCCAACGAGTTCCACAGCGCTTCAAAATCCTCAGGCGCAGGGTTCTCACTCCGGAACAAATCCGAATCGTCCACCAAAGGTGGGTCCGTGAGGAATGGAGTATCAAACGCTATCAAATCCGGTCTCGACGCCTAACGAAAATTTTATGAGAACAAGTACCAACTATCAAAGGACCGTTCCTCTTACCGCCGGTTCCTTCGTTTGTGGGGGCGGCGACTATTGATATTATCATATTAATGAAACTCTTGTCAACAGCACAACCACGAACCAAAGACAAGGCCTCCAATTCCTGCGTAGCAAGAGCCAGTTCCCCTGGGGTCATCGTCCGAGAGAGCACAGAATCAAGACTATCAGTCTCACTCCTCGCCACCGAAGCCCGTCTTCGCGGCCGAGGTCGCGGTTTGGGAATAGTGGGCGCGTCATATGCGGCATACCGCAACTTGCTGGCAGACAAGGAAGGCGATGATGACGGCGACATTGTCGCGCCTTTGTGTGCACTACCAGGTCCAGACGATACCGTGCCTTCGGTGCCAACATTAGCCAGAGCTTCGACGACATGGGGAAGCTACCGTAGCTCGTCAGCCTAAAGATGGCAGCGCTATTATATTCAAGAGTACTCACCGTATACGACTTGGCCGAGTGCAGGGCCCGGAGAAGAAGCTCTTTGTCAGACGAAATATCTAGAAATTGGGCGCAGCGCTACAGAAATGAGCTACGCAAGGAGCTCAGAAGATGCGGACATACCTTGCGAATGTAACTCTTTGAAAGGCCAGACAGATGCGATACCACAGTCCGCACATCGTCCGACACGTGGTCGCACTCTGCAGATACCCGTAACATTGTAATAAGGCAGACGTCCTGCAATGAGACTATACACGCATCAGAGGAAAAAACGGAGCCGAAATGATATCGAGCTTACCAGAAAGGCTAAGGAGTCTCGTTGACAGCCCATTCAGTATATCCTCCGGCGGAAAAGATAGTGCACCACAATACTCGCACGCCAGAGCGGCGATAACCACCATCAACGTCGGACCGACATCGTTTCCTTCAAGTAAGAAGCCCACGAAGATGGTAGCCGATGCTATCTTGAACATAGACGTATCTAAATAAACATCGGCTAGGAGACCAAAAGCTGAAGAACGAACAACGCACTATCGCGGACGCAGGTCAATAATTCAACCGCAACATCTAAGAGGCGGGCTGATTCCGGTGCAGATGGCTCCAGCTTCTTGAACAAGTCTATAACTTGGCGCGCGTAACCTTCTCCATCGTCGGCGAATTGGAGCTCCAGAACCTCAAGCAAGCGGCAGGTATACTCGACTTTGTTGTCGAATGCAAGTCCATCTGGTATATTCTCCACAGACTGCGCGTAAAACGTGGAAACAATAGTCCGGTCAATTTTGTTGAGAATGGTCACTACCTTATCCACATTGAGCGAGGTGTCGTATAGAGAAGTGAGACAGCGATACCTTGCGGCGTATGAGGGAGTCGGGAGAGTCCAGAAAACGCATAAAACGCCCTACTTCCTGTTCCTCAAGGAGTGTAGGTACTTCGGGTGTTGTGCCGGCCCACCACTTGGGATCAACGCACTCAATACACGCTAGGAAAAGGTATTGTTCATCTGGATCCTCGGAGAACAGAATATCCCTAATGTCGGTAACCAATGCGCGTCTGGAGGTTGGTGATACTGTTGAAAAACTCTCGCTTCGCATTGACGAAATGAGGAGATAGGCAGCCAGTAATATTGCTAAGAATTGGATCAGTGGATGTCAAATGTCATTGGAGCGCACAAACGATAGTCTTTGTGAGCTGCTGCTGTTCGTATAAGTCTAATCACGATATGAAGATGGTCGTCTCTTAACCTGTTGATCAAAGTCAACGAAAGACATATGAACTCTAGAGATGAATATACCCAATGATCTGCATTGCACGCATGCCTACCAGGAGCCAGTATCTGGACCGATGATGCGGACTAGAAGCGAAAAGCTCGTTTACATGCTTGTATAGTTCATCATTCTGCCATGCGATAAGTTCGACGGCCTTTGGAAAACACGAAGAATTGAAAAACCTTGCCGAATGCAGTAGCAGCTAACAGCGCCGCAGCTGATATCGACGCGTCCGGGTCCTTCAGTCGTCGCAACAGCGAATGCGCTAATGTTTGCATTATACCTTCGTCGTGACGTGATAGCGCTCTGAACGCTAATAAGACGCGACGGCGAACGTGAGGTCTACCATGCACAATAAGTGGTCAAGAAGGATTCCTCGCAAGTGCACATACTGACGAGTTATGCCCGAGTAAGTCGTGGAGGCGAGGCTGAACTGCAGGGATCATATCGTCTGTTGACGAGGATATAAGGTTGTCCAATGCAAGACAAATTCGCGCTGTTTCAACACTCTCCAGATCCTATAGATACCGCTAAAGGCATATTCGGCGTTCAGCACGAGTTACATACCTTGCGTAACGTGTTCACAAGCATCAATTGTAGTTCATGATTGGAAGGCATGATTTCTGTGCAAAAGAGATGACCTATTTTCATGTAAGAAATAGCATATCCGACGTATGAATGGCGCACCTAACCTCTTGTCTCGAACAGTGGCTCCCGCCTCGGCCAAGTTGAGCGCATGAGGAATGGCAAAGTGAAACGTGTCGTGCTCAAAGACGTTGGACGTAACAGCACTATGGCAGTATAACAGGATTATGAGGAGCTCTTTACATTGTTTCTAAATGTATTGAACGGCTATGTTGCAATTGTAAATCACGCCAACTCACTAGAGAAAGGCCGGGATCACTGATCTGTCCTCTGACGACCTCCACTTCTAGAAGAAGGTGCTGATCTGCAACACTAGAGGAGTGCTCTGCTTCTACTTTGCGTACAAGTGCGTAATGCTGTCTGCTAGATGAGCCCGAAGACCTGTAGGGTACGTCCATGAGGGGAGGAGGCGAGGCGGCTCTTTCCATATTGGTCGATCGAGTCCATGTGCCGGTCCGTTCGTCCGACCAGCCTCGTGTTTGCTGCACCAACAATGTTTGCGGGTCTACAAGCTATCGAATGAAATTAAAAGTAAAATGATATGTCGCGACTGATTGAAGAAGTAAGTAAGATTGTTGTGTGGCGCGTTCGATTGAATAAAGCTGAGGTGAGAAAGTACTGAATACTTGGGTATCATGCTGGTTCTCTGCTACAAGTGTATATGCCTCCGATGAAATACATGTCAGATGCAATGGTTGGTACGACCAATATCGAGATGGGCGGTGAAGGAGATTGCCGGGAACTATACAGTAGTCACAGTGGCTAGTGACTCGTGACGACCTTCCAGATCGAGTACGCTATCCATCACCGACCACGACCAGGACGAAAAATGACTGATCAGCTGCGGTTTCTTGGATCTTTGGAGGGGCACAAGGGATGGGTGACCGCCGTCGCGACCTCGCAGGAGAACCCCGACATGATCCTCACTGCTTCCCGAGGTATAATCGCGACTTTTAATCTTTATTGCACGCTAAGTAAAGCGGATTACAGACAAGACCATCATCGTATGGCAGCTCACGCGCGATGAGGGCTCCTACGGCTACCCAAAACGAATCCTGCACGGCCATAACCACTTTGTTTCTGACGTTGTCATCTCTTCCGATGGCCAGTTTGCACTTTCCTCATCGTGGGATCACACACTGCGCCTTTGGGACCTCAACACCGGCGCCACGACCCGCCGTTTTGTTGGCCACACCTCCGATGTTTTGTCCGTCAGCTTCAGCGCCGACAACAGGCAGATCGTCTCTGGTTCGCGCGACAAGTCTATCAAACTTTGGAATACTCTTGGAGAATGTAAATATGATATCAAAGACGAGGGACACAGCGAGTGGTGAGTTGCAGCCTTGTGCGTAGTTGCCTCATCTGATCCTGTTCAGGGTATCGTGTGTACGCTTCTCGCCCAATGTCTCTAACCCCGTCATTGTCTCGTGTGGATGGGACCGTGTTGTCAAGGTATACCCCATTCCGTCCACCCCCTCGGCTATGATGTTATATCTTTATATTTGCTACTTCAGAGGACATTCGTCCTATGAGACTATTTTTCCACCAAGATCTCTGAGCCTCTTTCGTGTTTTCCGTACACTTCGCTGACAACCTCTTCCAGGTCTGGGAACTCTCCAAGTTCAAGCTGAAGACCAACCACTATGGACACACTGGCTACATCAACACCGTCTCCGTCTCGCCCGATGGTTCCCTCGCTGCCTCGGGCGGAAAGGATGGTATCACCATGCTCTGGGACCTGAACGAGGGCAAGCACCTCTACTCCCTCGAGGCCGGCGACATTGTCAACGCCCTCGTCTTCTCCCCCAACCGATACTGGCTGTGCGCTGCCACTGCCAGCTGCGTCAAAATATTCGACCTCGAGAGCAAGTATGTACTCCCAACCTTGTTCGGCTGTTCTTGCTAACTAGATCGTTCCCAGGTCCATTGTTGACGAGCTCAAGCCCGCGTACACTGACGCTCAGGATGACCGGCAACCCGAGTGCGTGTCCATCGCCTGGTCTGCGGATGGTCAGACTCTGTTTGCGGGTTTCACCGACAACCAGCTGCGCGTCTGGACGGTCACCTCATAAAGGTGTATCTTTTCGTTGTTGTAGTGCAGAAAATACAAAACCTTGCGTTGCACTATGTGTAAACACCAGCTCCTTATGTGCGGATCGAGTAGTACACTCGTTCCTTCGTTATTGTTTGTCAGCTTCTGACGAAACGTAGGGGGCGCATCTGGTACCGTAGTGTGGTGATTTGAGTCAGCGTACGATCGGACGGCATTAGGGATGCCGAGTCGTTCAACGGCTTCAACCCCCTATAATTATTCGCCTCTTACCTTCGTACCACATCTTTGACTCGCATCGTACTCCATACCAACTTGAGGATCTTCCTCTTTTACATGACCAGCTCGCCTTCATCAAGACCGAGTCTAGCGTCAGATACTATGGTACGTGTCCGTCATCGCATTTTCATACAATACAATCATTGATTGCATGAGAACAGACTAGCATTCCTCTTGAACTCAAAACTCTCATCATCCGGGAATTATCTCCATGCGCCTGCTCAGCTTCCGATGAAGCAAAAGCGGCACTCATTCGCGACCTATGCGCAATTTGCCTGGTCTGGCCGGACACGATAGCTCTCATTCGCAAGGTCGTATTCGCAAAGATTTCTATTCGCGCCAATGATCACCAAATCGACGCGTCGCTCCGCAATCTTTGCCAAACCCTACGCAACGATTCCAATGCCTCCTCATTCATCACGACACTTCACTTATCCGCTTGGACAGGCGTTCGAAAACATGTGCTTCAGAAAAGTCCTTTTACCGCTCCTGCCGCTCGTCCTTACTTCGTCTCCTTCTTGTCTTATATTCCCAACATGCGCAAATTGACCAGTCTTGAACTCGATGGCATTCATTTTCACCACTGGCGAAACACGTCGATCGATTTTCATGGCGATTTGCACGTCTTTAGAGACTCCTCTGTGACGCACCTCACCCTCAACGACTGCATCTTCTCCGTCTCTGCATTCAACGCGTTCCTCTTGTACTGGGAGGAATCGGGGCTGGAGGAGTTTTGTGTTTCTGACCTCTCTCTTCTTCCTGACGCGGCTTATCCTTGGGACCAGGCATCGCTCCAGAGCTTTATTCACGATTGGGACCGGGATGCAACCTGGACGACGTGGGATTTGGACAAACCTCGCAATGCATCGTTCTTGAGTGTGTCAGAGCTCGAGCTGACATTATCCGAGTCGCATGGATGTGTTATGCTCATGTTGATGGATTTCCTCGCTAGTACCAAGTGGTCGCCGTTGGAGGATGTGAGCATTCTACAGATATATGCTGGGGGATCAGCGATGACTGAGACAACTGTGATCCGTATCAACAACCTTGTTCGCCGATATGGACTGAGCTTTTTGTGGTTGGATGGTTTCACAGATTGTATGCGTCGTTCTTCATTATTATGGTTTCCTTCATCTTCTGATATATTTCTTCACTAGTCGAAGGCGCGGCTGATACACCGCTTTACCTCGCCGGGGTCAAATGCGCCGAGATGGAGCTAAGGTTTCGTAACGACTTCACGTTACTCAGACTCGACGAAGATCGCTTTGTGTGGTATATTGACAGCTTAGCCGCCGTCCCGCCCAATTCGAGATTTCGAGAGCTCGTGTTGCATCTGACTATAGATGTTCCGCTGGAAGCCATGGCCACGGGCTGGGGAGCACGAATCGTCTGGGGGATACTGGATGCAACCTTGTCTGATGACAACTTGCAGTTCGACGCTCTCACTATCAACGTTTCGCCTGAGCCTTTCTTGAATGAGCCGGGACTGGGACATTTGCGGACGGTGTTGATGGAGCAATGTATTCCGGCAACTGTCGCGAAATACTTCAGAGGCGGCAAGGAGGAAGCGAAGGGAAGAATAATATGAGCGGGCTGAGGCTGCTGATCGGAGATGAGCAGTTTGACGCAAAGAAAGAGTAGCTGGGTATGAGAGCATTTTACTGGCATCAAGAAACTCGAGCACATATGGGATAGGATCCATTTGGCAAGCATTACATCGTGTTTCTTCAAAGGGCCCTTTAGTAAAAAGTGTGTATTCTTCTATAGTAATGGTAGACTCCATCGTTCGTGCCCGCCAAACGTTAGCTCGGTAACATTCGACAAATCGGCGTCGTCTGCGCGACTATGAGCTCACTGCCCCGACCTTCTATGCTTCTTCCTTTCCGCGTTAGGACTTCCTGCGCCTATGCGTCCGCATTTGGATAGATTGCGTTTTGCAGTATATATATATAGAGTCGTTCGTGTCCTCCGTTTCTTTCCCTCCCGTCGTGTGCCTACTACTTAGCTGACGGCCCCATGGATCATGGCAGTCGTACAGTCTCTCCGTGGTTCTGTTCTTTGAATGTCTACCCTCGCCAGCGTCAATTAGCTCCAAGATCAACGCGCTCGATACCGCTAGTACTGCGTTGACGTTCCCTGGGACAGCAAAGGTCCAGGGACCAGGTGAACTTGATTATTCGCCTTATCTGATAATCTTAACTATCCAGATACAGCGATCGAATGCGTCAGAATTTGCTCTCTTCTCAACGCCCATGTCAGTCGAGCGAAGGATACCTGTTATCAGTAAGTCCTTTCTTTTCCTGCTTTCGTATCTTCATCTAGTTCATTTTCGCAGTTGATACTGACCCGGGTGTGGACGATATCATCGCAATGCAAGTCCAGATTGACTCAACGTCCACTTCCTCCCCTTCTAACCGCTTGCGTCTATAGTCTCTTCGCTCTAGCCTCTCCCGAGCTCGAGATCCTCTCCATCAATGTTTCATTTGGTGAGAACTCCGGTTGCGTAACTGGCGCATCTCATACGTCGCAGGCAACACCGATATTCAATCCTCGTAGTGAGTTTCAGCTCCTGTAAATGCGTCTGGCGCTACTAACGGTCATATACAGCGATAACATTCTTAAACTGTACGCTGCCCTCGAGACACACTGCAATGATCACCCCGAGGACAAGCAACGATTTACAAACTTTTCGTCCTCGTCAAGACCGATACTCGTCGCCGGGAGTGAACGCCCATTAGAGGGAGACTTGCATAGCGCCCAATACTTTCATGGGAGGTGAGACATCCTTCACGAAGAATAACACCAAACTCAACGTAATTGTCCAGAGACGGCCTCGGTGGGATTTCTGAACGCCACCCGGAAATACGCACTACCAATGTTACGGAAGATCACCCTTATCTTCGCCCTTCAACCAAGTCTGCCTTGGAGACTTCTCTAGACCTCATCATCGAATTCCCAGAGCGCAGTATAACATATATTGCTCTGGGTCCTTTGACCAACCTTGCACTCCTTCTTCGGCACGATGGGGACCTTGTAAGGAACCGTATCGGCCGTGTCGTGTGCATGGGCGGAGCGTTAGACGTCCCTGGAAACACCAGTCCCGTCGCGGAGTGTATGTATGCGCCGCCTCTTATATTACAATGCTAACTAACATGAACGTAGTTAACTTCTTTGCTGACCCATTCGCTGTCAAAGAACTACTGATACCTATGTCCTCGCAGCTCGGACTCCCTCTCGAGCGCTTTCTCCTCTTGCCCCTTGACATAACGACCCCGCACGAGCTGCCTTTCCCCGTGTACACAAAGCGCGTCGACCCAGCATTCCAACAGCTGTCGGCGGGTGTGGGAAAGAAGCCCATTACACATTTCACGTCGTCATTTTTGGAACAAACGCGTGAGGTTATGCTTCAGTTTGGCAAGGACGCGATGGAGCTGCACGACATCGTCGCCGTGTGGTGCGCGATTGCGAATCCGCCGTGGCTTTCTCCGTCACTCGCACCTGGGTGGGCTGCGAGCAGACGCGTTTTCGAGATAGAGAGGTCAGTAAGATATATTCTATCTGCCGTTTTCCCATTTCTTTTTCATTGTAGGTACGGTGAACTCACTCGTGGGATGTTGGTCATTGACCGACGGGAGGACGAGTCTGCGTACGCCCCGGGGGCCAACCGTGCAGAGGTTCAAGCTGCGCTAGATGAAACCAAGACTAGGCACGGTCCTTGGGAGTCGACCGCTATGCCCGCTGAGGTTGAAGTGGAAAGCAACGCGGATGTTGGTAAGATGATTGGTGCGAGAGTTAATTGCGTGACGACGACGCCTGGTCCGACAGTTCTTCTCGAACTGTTGCTGCAGCGAGTCTGGGGAGTATAACCCACGATAGGAGCCCGTGTACACTGCAGGTAGGTGGAGGATTCACCGTCTTGTTGAGCACTAAATCCAATGTTCGACAGTTCATTCACTCATGTTAATCCGGTCACTGAATCTGATCAATTGACCGAGAGACGTAATAGCCATTCATCTTAAGGCTAGACTGCAAGTGCCCACCTTTCCGCCGCAGAAGTTAGAACTCCTGCCACTGCATTTCCCGCACACCCACACCCTCGAGCTCTCGAATGCAACCAGTGACCGAAAGCGTGACCGAGGGCGAAACCGAGATCAAATTGGAATTCGATGATGATTACGATTTTGAATATGTATGTTGACCGCCCGCTTAAGCCCGTGTACCTCTCCCGTACACAACCCAGCCTCGCCAGCATTCTTTCTTGGACGTTGACCGTCTTTCTGGGTGTAGGAATACCTCGGACGGCTGTTTGGTCCCCATACGTTCTGGATGGTCTCCTTTCTCTGCAGTCTCGAAATATGTCGATTCTTCGGCGATGGCGTACTTGCGAATACCCTGAAGTTATGTCTCCTGTGGTTATAACTTGTGGCACCGGGTTCATCGATCTCGCCGGATGTTCTCTCCTACAAGACACTGGCGCTTTCGGTTACGTTCCGTCCCTTGTGGATGGCGATGTCAAAATGGTGAACGAATCGAATCTGATGATCAATTTTGAATTAGAACCTTGGGAACCAGGAGGCCCTCTGGGCATTTTACTTATAAGATGCCTCGTCCACTCCAACCGTGCCCCTCTCAACGCACTACTGACTCTCAACCTCCACCACTATGACTCGCGGACGCAAGAAGGACCTGACCATTCCTACGACCCGAGCACTCACTCAACAACGCGACTATCGCGCGCGGCGCGCCCAGTACGTGTCTGACCTCGAAGAGAAATGTCGCGCGCTCGAGAACGAGAACGACTCTCTCCGACAAGAAGTGCGCACTCTGCGCATAAAGCTGCCCGCGACAACCGTGCACAACCCAGCCGTGGTGCGTTTCTTGGCTCTTAACTCCCTTCCAAGATTCAAGTTAATCGTCGCTTTCGCTTTCGCATTGGCAGGTTGAAACTTCTTCGCAGCTCATGCACGACCTGTCTGCCGTCACCCAGACTTTGTCACGCTTCCAGCATCTCGTGTTCGCAGAGGCAAACACGTTCCCGCCGCCGATGCCGATGTTACACCCACCGCAAGACGGAAGGCAGTTTATGCCGTCGCCGGTATCGTCGGCGTGCTCCGATATCCGCGCCACACACACTGCACCCAGATTTCCGAGAGATATTCTGTGTAGTGGGCATGACACGTCACCGAGGTGTGTGTATTAGTGACAACTCTTTATATAGGTTCTGATTCCCATTGTCAAGTCTCGACGGCATGTCACCCACTTATGATGACGGCAGTTCCGACGAGGAGCCTGGACATCCATCTGATTCGAGAAATTCTCAGTCAACACGAAGTTATCCAAGTATGAATCATCGATTACAGTAGTCTTCATTCAACGACGTGTGCATTGTATTACCATCCTGTTTTTGCTTTGCTTTCTTTATGAGTATGTCTACATTATATTATAGTAGTAGTAGTATGGTACAATGGGAATGTTATCCTAAGTTCTATTGATGCCCGACTTGACTTGAATGGTAACGATGACCAGCGGAACATTCAACACAATAATGCCATCAGAATTTCCTACTATTACAGGGTATATTGCAGTAATGTCCAGGTATGGGTACAGATGCAAACAGGATGATACATAGAGAACCAGTCTCAAGGCTCGAACGGATGCCTTACGAGCTCATCATACAAATCGGCAGGCAAGTCGCGTACTAAAGTGACCGTAACTCCGATGACCTGAACTGCGTCGAGCTCGGGGAATACTCGTAGTCGTTTCATTGGACTGGAAAAGACGGTGAGTGTACACTCCGGAGAATATCAAGTGATTGTTACCTTGCCTCCTTCATGACTTCTTCCCGCATGAGGAGTAATTGTGCGATTACACATAGGACATTTAGATGGACGCCGAACGCGAGAAGAAAGTCCCATAGTCGGAGTACTTGGTTCAAGGGGGGTGTACAGGCACAGAGAGTCAAGACAGCTTGAGATGCGTTCAGTATGAGACCAGAGACCGCCGAGAAAAGGTGCTGACATGGGAATGCATATATTTCAGCTGATAACTTTTTTTTGCGTAAAAAGTCGAAGAGTTCGGGGTCTACAATTTTCAGACACTTGTCTAGTAACTGCGAACATTAGGGTGATTTGGGGGAAGAAGGGAGACGACCGACTTTTAGACCTCTGTGTACACCGTCTAGAGTTGGTTGGACGTATAGAGGACAGGATTCCTCTATGAATTTGGAGAAGCAGTAGAATGCCTCGAGCTCCGAGGGCATCGTGTACAGGAATGGCGCTGCCAGCACGTTCATTCCTTGTACATAAGTGAACCCGAGTTGTTGCTTTTCTTGTCGGTCTAATCGAACATGAGCGGTTTGCAAGGAAAATACTGGCGATGTGCTGACCGTGATTCCGCCATACAAAAGCATCGAGTAAACGGACGAGCATATCCTCCCGAACTCGCTCTTTGAAGCCGCGGTCAGTTGCAAGTGTTCTGAAATGTCATTATTAGAGCACGCCTAATTTGAAAGTCGGCTTACATACCGGAAAGTATCATTTCTGATTTTTTCGCGGACGTCGCAGGGCCCGCGGGCAACATAATCGAGATAGGTGTCCGCCTTGAGGTCGTTTATGCGGAGCAGTATTTTCCATATTCGTGGGCGCAGTGTAGGATCCTGTATTTCATTTAGTCTTAGCTGATGGCTATTGGGAAGGACGCACTTGGTCCGAAGGAATACCCTCTGTGAGGATCATACGGCGTAGTTTTTTGGTTCCATCGTCGTACTCGCCGGAAGCACGGGATTTGGAGGAAAACTTGGGCTGACTGAGGATTTTTGCGAATTGGACGTGGACGGGTACGCTGGGCGCCATGGTTTGGTGGGGGGGAAGGCTGCTATAGCCTTTGATTCATGTGAATCGTGATGGACGGAGGCAGGAAAAGGCGTGTTTGATTATGCCCCTAACCCTAATTTCATGATGTGTAATCTTGTGGGACCATAAAGTATTTGAAAGTGAATATTTTCATCCCGGTGAGATATGGAAGCGCGTCTCGACTCTCCGGACTGAAATGGTATGACGACTATGGTTTACGTAGCGTGGAGAACACCATTTCCTAGGAAGCGCGTCGTGGCCCAAGCGTGGGAACAATCAGGGTAGCAAAGCCTGAATGACCTCGATCACGTTTTTCTCTTTACCAGGAAAAAAGTCTCTTCCTTACGACGACCAACATGTTCTCCCTCTTCGCCCGTCGTCTGCCTCGCACCACCCTCTCTGCCATTCAGCTATGCGCGCGCGGTGTAGCATCAGTGTCCGGCCCGACCAATGCTGTCTACCTAGAAATCATCCAGCAAAACACCTCCAAAATCACGTACCCAGCTCTCAAAGAGGGCCTGGCTACATTTGGTGACGTCGAGCGCCTTTGGCTGAAAATGCCCACTGGTCGACATGGTATCGTCACCTTCAAGGACCAGGAGGCCGCCGAGAAGCTCATGGCCAAGAAGACACTCGAGATCCCTCCAGCAATCCTCGCCGCCCAAAACTTTGCCGGGCCTGCCAGAGAGCAGATCAATAACTCCCGGTCAAAGTTTCGCCAAGTAGACGACCAGAAAAGCCCGCGCCTCATCTTGCATAACATCGCTGCAGAGTTTGGCGTGTCGGCAACCGACATCGCCAAGGTGTTTTCCCAGTTCGGCAAGGTCTCCGTTAGACATCGTACGTTGCTTGCACACTACTTTCGCGTTTCCTTCCCAGCTTACGAGACCCTTAGCTACTTTTGCTGGATACCCTCGCCCCTTCGCTTTCCTTATCTTTGAAACTCAGGAAGCTGCCGACAAGGCTCTGGCGGCGGTTCAATCAGAGGAGGGTATCGTCCTTGAGGGTTCCAAACTCTCAGCAACGTACTCGGATAGCCAGGAGCGCACGCCCGGAAAGTACCCTGGTGTGTTCAATTCAATAAAATTGCCTTCGCGTCGCTAATTCTTCTCTAGTGCTCACTGCCGAGGCTTGATTGTTTATTATCATTATTTTCACGAGTCGTGCACTCTAATTGAATACGTTTGCTCCCCACTCCGAGTGTTCCCGACATTCCGTTTTCAAGACCGCTTCAGCTTCCATAGCAGGCGTTGGCTCTACTCATTTGTGCGCCCATTCCTTGTCCGGTAGAATCCGGGCAGACAATTTGCCATCATCTCTACCAACCTGGCACTCTATGGTTTCCAGTACCATGCCTCCATGAGAGAGGACGATGATTAACGTGTCCTCAAGTCAGCAAATTGCCAACGCGTCAAGTGCTCCCGGCGACGACGTACATGCGCGCTTTGATGACAGTGTCTACGTATGAGCGGCGTCTACTCTCTTGAGAGCACAGGCCGTTAAAGGTGGGAGTCAAAGTGTCCAAGTAATCTAAAAGAGGTGCGGTAAACCACTTCCAGATCACTGCTGCAACACTTGGAGACGTACGGGACTGTTGGGTGCTCGTCGGAGGCTGCTATCTCCAGTGAAGATGTAAGCTTGTAAATACGCTTGAAGAAGCTCGCAGGATGCAGATAGAGTAGTAGAGCTTTAGAGACACACCAGAGCTTTGGGCACCCTTGTGATTGCGTACAGACGTTAAGTGTATGGGACTGAGGCTAGTGCTCTTTACAGCGGCACACATCATGTTGGGGACGAAGTACATCGAATTGAACTTGAAATTTACGCGCGAATTTACCCCGATCCCATCCAAAATTAGACACAGCTGACGATTTGAACACGACCTCTACCTTCCGCTTTCGGTCACCCTTCATCTTTCCTTGCATCCCCACTTCCTCATTTCAACGCGTTTGCAGGCAACATGTGGCTTTCTGATGGACAAAGTGCGTGGCAAACACTTCTGCTCGCCATTCGATATATCTGATACTGCGACAAGAAATCGGCGTGGCCCTAACGACATTTGGCGGGCTGTTCATGCTGCTGGGCGTTATGCTGTTCTTTGACGGGGCTTTACTCGCTTTGGGAAACGTGCGCCTTCGACTACTACTTCCATGTTCTTGACCAATTCCCATTCAGATCCTCTTCGTGTCTGGGCTCACGCTCATCATCGGTCCTCAGAAAACGTTCTACTTCTTCGCCCGCAAGCAGAAAATACGCGGAACGATCTGCTTCATTGGTGGAATAATTCTCGTCTTTCTGAAATGGCCGTTCATCGGAGTCGTCGTCGAGACTTTTGGTTTTCTAAATCTATTCGGGTGCGTTATTACCAACTTACACTTTGGTGCACTCGCTCATGACCGCCTAGCGATTTCTTCCCCGTCATTGTCACCTTTATGCGCCAGCTGCCGTTTATCGGCACTGCTCTTTCACTACCCTATGTCAGAGATGTACGTCTGCGCCGTTCTTCTCTGCTCAAATTAACATTTCGTAAAACAGGTTGTAGACCGTGTTGCAGGCTCTAGGACATCCGCTGTATGAGGCTCATCATTCTCATAATAATACACAAAAAACCAAATCATCACAAAGCGTGTCTCGTAATCTCCCACCATCAAGCTACGTCAATGTACTCTGAACTCGATTTTTCCTTCACATCCTCATGCGAGGATGACCGTGTTTTTTCTGGATCCATAGGTTTGGCCAGCCCCATCTCAGACGCAATCGCACGTTTCTCTACCAACTCGTCTACGTTGCGGAATCGGAAGCCGTCCTTGGTGGCTTGGTCGATCACCAGACCTCTGAAGCGCATGGTTAATATACGCAAAACGAGGGTTGGTCTGTACTCACACAGCGTAAATCAACATCATCAAGTATCCAGAAAGAGGTACGAGGTATGAACGACGAGTGTATGCTCTGTCGGCTAAACCGCCTTGAGCGGGTGGGTACCAGGCGCCACCCCCAACACCCATAACGATGAGACCTGATCCTTTCTTTGTGTGTCTACCGAGGTTCTTGGTGGCCAAGGTGAAGATGCACTATGAGCGATGAGCGAGAAATGTAAATGGCGCAGACGCGCTGAGAAAACAGGTATACGCACCGGATAGCAGATGGATTCAAAGAAGAATAGCGCATACAGACATCCAACGCCACCCCATCCTTTGAGCTCGGCGACCAGTAAGCAAAAGAGGCTGCAGCAGAACGCATATAACGATAGCACCAAGGCGGGATCAACATATTTCAGAATGACTACGCCGACGAAGCTGGAATGAACAGGTAAGATCAAGCAAGGTTTCTGGTGCAAAGATAAGTTTACCGTCCAACAGTGAAAGTGATCTGGCAGTACGAGAACATGTTACTTGCTTTGGGATGGTCGATACCGACGCCTTGGTCAACTAGGAAGTTGACAACGAAAGAGGCTACTCCGACTTGTGCGCCTCTATTCCAAGATTAGCGCGCGCACTTGATATGACTAGAGATGAACTCACACATAGGTGGTCTGTGCGACAAAGCCGAAAAGACAGCGGTACTGCTTCCAGAACGATTCTTGATCGTTGTTAATCCCGACCTCGTGAATTTCCTCAGCAAGTGCCTCTTCCGTAATTTCAGGCAAGTGGCAGAAGCTATCATTAAACTCATCAGCACAAGCTCGATAGGCTCAAAGGCATGTTGCGCATACTAGAACATGACGTTGAGAACCACTCCGAGGCCAGCTACAGCCAAATAGACCCTACATCACAGGATCAGAAAAATGGACGCCACGCTTCGGAATCGGGAGACCGAACGAACCATTGCACCGTGTCCAGCTTGGTGGCGTTTGCGCCTGTGAAAAACCATCTCGAAGCGATTAACGGGCCTGTGAAAGAGGCGACACCCTGGAAGGCTTGGCTAAAGTTCAGGCGGACAGCAGCATACTTTGGTGTGCCCAGTACAGTGATGTAGGAATTGGCTGCTACTTCCAAGCATGCGAGACCACAACCTGAATGACAAACATCAAGGACTAGACGAGACATGTGATGGAATGGATGCTCACCGATGACGAACGTACACCCCACGAAGCCGCCATATTTCTGGTACTTTGCGGATGGCCAGAAGAAAATCGCGCCTGACAGAGATGAGAAACGATGCTACTTCGGATGGTGAGCCGCCACGCCTCACCAAGACTGTAGAGCGTCAAGCCTAAATGGATACCGGCTTTGTAGCCCTTCTTTCTCATCTGCGGCAGGCTCAGTAGAGTTATGATAAGGAAACTCAAAACACTCACGAATATGCTAGCAAATGGAGCAAAGACCAGATAGGCACCAAAGTAGGCCAGCTGGAGAAGGGTACTCTGCGTTTTCGTGATGCCGAAAATGGTTTGGAAGTGGGCGTTAAGGACGTCGAGGAGCTGGTAAGCGGTGGTTAAACGGGCATAAGGTTAAGCGAGAATGGAATGGAGGGACTTACCCCATATGCGAAGCCCCCTTGCAACGACAAAAACGAAAAGGTGAGTTGCAAGTTCCGATGTGGCGCAATCGATAACGGGCTTACAGGTGAAGAACAACGACGTAACAAGCGAAAAGGCGAATGCCCATCTGCCAGTCGATAACTGGGATCCTGCACATCTGTCAACCACAGTCCCAAGAAACCGAAAAAAAAAAGTACCGGTGATTCCTTGGAGTGGCGCCATGGGTGGTGGTGTATCCGTAAGTGCGAAAAACAGTATCGCACAGCTCTTTATAGCCCTTTCCGTTAACATCAAATTAGGCACACGCTCGATGTCGGATGTGCTTCTCTGATGGCAAAGTTCCCCACCATCCACCCCGCGTGATGGGTGGGGTAGCAGGTGACCTGAGACGGGACGACCGGGCCATGCGATGCATTATTGAGATCCGACGTAGACGCACTCCGTTTGGGATAATGGTTGTTGCAGTCGAGGGTGGAGGAGGGAGGGAGGGAGCTTGAAGGACTGGAGGGTCGATTCGGATTCTTAGGTGATGACGAGATTACACGTGATCGCGTCCGACATTCTTTTTGCTTTTCGCTTTCACCATGCGATCTGAGTTTGCCCGGTTTCTCAGCGTGCGTCTTCTGGAAGGATATAATAGGGTCTTGTTGACATATACTAGCATACATATGATGACATTCGTGTTCAAAATCCGCTTGAGGGACGTCGTATGTGGTTGTTACGGGCTGTAGACCAGTTCTGGGCTTCGAATCCTTCAAAACCGGAGCCCTCGTCAGGATCAGAGGCTCAGGTAATGCTAGTACTCTCCCTTTCATTTGTACCATGTTCTCAACTCAACGCTAGCACGATCCTTCCGCAGATGATGAAGATCCAATGGATCAGGTCATTGATGATGTGGAAGCTGGCATTGTCCTGCGCACAGATTTCTCCAATGAGGACGCTTGGAATTCATTTTTAGAGAAATTGAAAAAGGCAGAGGAAGAGCATAAGGAGAATACCACCGAGGGCGGGGATGCGGGGCAGGGGGAGCCTGATGAAAATTCCGATGCGGCAGAGGAAGATTCAGAAGACGACGGCCCGGGGCTCCTCATCAAAGTCATCGATGCGTCCCTACCTGAGGAACGCGCGCTGTTCGAGGGTATATCGAATCTCAGAGCATTGCGGCTGTTTAATGACGTTGACGTGCGTCCGGCGCCGCTGCTGCCTTCTGGAACGAAAAGGACCACGACGCCGCATAGGCTTGTTGATCGTGGGGGGTGGCAGGAGGTGTACTCGGGTATCACGATCTGGGTCTATGATGGTCTGTCGAATAACGATCATTGCTTGAGGCTGGTCAATCCAGAGGGTGATGTCTATGGGACTGCGACGTGAGTACTAGGGCGCCATTGTGTTTTTGATACTTATGACTTTTTTTTTTTTTTTTCAGAGGCGATAGCTGGCGCGCTCAAGTCTCGCATGTCTATGAGCTTCAGTTCAACATGACATTTTTGGGGATGAAGATTAATTTTGGAGGGATGGATCGGTGGGATTCTGCAGAGCGAAGTAGGAACTTGCGAGAGGCGGGTGAGTAGATACTGCAGGGCATCATCATGTGCACTGTGGCAAAAGGCGTTCGCTCGCACTTTGACGAATCTTGTGACTATTGTCTGCATGCTGCGTGCGACGTGCGGTCCTAGGGTTTTAATGCCTATCTTTTGGTCATTTGATGAGAGATCCGTACTGAGGAATCTTCATGTTACTGACAAAAAGGTTGTGTTGTTTAAACACCAAATATCATCAGTCTTCTCCTCCTCGTCAAACAAGAGAATGATGCTCTTACTTCTCTGGAGTAGTCAACGGTCGCGTTCTCATCTAGCTTGATTGCGAATATTATCGTTGGAGTCGCGCACTCTACTGCCTGTAATCGTTTGGAACTTGTATACTTACTGGCATACGGCGACGTGTTGGCCTGTAGTCCTTCAGTGAGGGGCCGAGCCACCTAAGTAGTCTACAGATGTGTGTAACGGTATTGTACCATGGTGGATCGACGCGAGCACGGTTTTCTCTCTTCCATACCAAACACTCACCGCCGCACAGTGACTCTTTGGAGACCTGTCGCTGACATGACAGGTCGCAACCGACGCGATCTGATGATTGACCGTGACTCAGGTCACATCCCTGTTTGACTTATAACCACCACGTCGTTCTGGATCCTCTTTAATCACCGCTCAGCTCTTCGTCAACTCATGGCGCCACAACCAAAACCGTTTTGGATAAAGAAAGACGGCAACAAGAAAGAGGGCACTGCTCGATCATCCCGAAAAGAAATTGCTGATGACACGCTCAAGGCCATTGAAACTGGCTGCTTCGTGTTAAATGGCGTCAAACACGATCTCAAAGACTGTACCGCACGGTCCTGTCGTTCTACACGATATTACGCACCCAACTCTCTCCTCTCTACATGGCAGCGCTCCCCTTCATCCCCTCCTCACAACGACACCGTGATCTCCATCTTAGAAATGACTACTCTGAAGGGCGCCCGGTACTTTTCCACAATGGACTCCCCTGGGAAGATCGCCGTGCTCAACTTTGCTTCCGCGAAAAAGCCGGGGGGAGGGTTTCTGGGCGGCGCGAGCGCCCAGGAGGAGAGCATCGCTCGTTCCTCGAATCTATATCCCTCGCTCCTGACAGACACTGGCCAGGAATTCTATGGCTTTCATAAGAAAGATCCCAAGGAAGGTTTCTACTCGCACGCCATCATCTATTCGCCGTCCGTGTCCCTATTTCGCGATGACGACGGGGCATGGTTAGACCCCATCGAGGTCGATATCGTCACAAGCGCGGCCGTGAATGCTGGTACACTTCGGGATCATTATGAAAAGCAGAAGGATAAGGCCAAGTCGGAATCTGAGGTGCAGAAGGACCTGGAGGCGCTGGAAATGCAGATTGAGGTGGAGATGAAGGAGAGGATGGGCCGCATCCTGTTCATGTGCGAAAGTTCTCGCGCCAAGAACCTTGTCCTCGGCAGTTTTGGGACTGGGGTGTTTCGCAACAAGGTTGGACTCGTTGCTAAGCTTTGGGCGGACTTGCTGGCCGTACCAGACGCGCGGTTTAAGCATTCATTCGATCGCGTCGTCTTTGCCATTATTGATCAGAGGACGGTTGATAAGTTCCAGAGCGCATTTGATGCTCGGAAGGAGGAGCTGGGTACGACGAAGGATGGGACGAGCAGTGAGAGTGATATGATAGATCTCACTTGATTCTGGGACCAAGATATAATTCTATATCCCGTGCGTCGTATACTATTTGTTGTACTGTGGTTGACACTTGCCTTTCTCTTAGGCTTTTCCAACTCACCTTATCCTGCCCATCATTACTTACATGAGGCGCTAAGCGAAGCGTACAGGGAAGGTATCGCCGGAGGCCCACACGTTGCTCCAACCTTTTACATTATGGTTAACTGTCCATCGCCGTTCTTCTCCTTCTCTCCCCTTTCGCTCAAGCGCACTCGATTTCCTATCTCTCACCCAAATATGCAGCGATCTACGTAACCGAATGGATCTGGGCGCCTTTTCGAAGCGCGTGAGTGTCCCCGAGTTTCTCACCAGGTGACACTTCGCACAGTCTCTATATAAACTGCTTTCCCCACTCCGGGCACCTTCCTACACTGACAACCATTATGGCCAGCTCGAACTCGTTTTCACGGCAGACTAGACGATCCAAGGATTACTATCTATCCGGCGGTGATATGTACTTTCTGGTGCGTGCTCGTTGATCGATAGCTTGCCGTCGTATATTAAGCTGGCCGAACAGGTCGACGAGGTGTATTTCCGTGTTCATCGATTCTTCTTCCTGCGCGAGAACCCCGAGTTTATCAGCGGGCTGAAGAAGGCGGATGCGTCGTGGAGAGAAGGCGAAGGCACGTCGGAGGGCACGGCGTATATACTGGATGATACGTCGGCCAGCGACTTTGAGAAGTTACTATGGGTGTTTTACAATCCGTGAGCCTCCATCCCGTTGTGTCTCCGTTGTGATATAACCACAATCCGCACAGGACATTCTCGCTATACGATGCCCCGCTCGAGGACTGGATTGTCATCATCGACCGCGCGATGCTGTGGAACTTTCCCGAGGTCAAAGCGCTTGCCTTCCGGGAGATTGAGAAGATTGATATAGAGCTTGTCGACCGCATCGAGCTTTATCAGCGTCTGAGCGTGGATGCTGCGGTGTTGTTGCCGCTGTATGCGAAGCTCTGTGAGAGGGAGGAGATGTTGACGATGGAGGAGTCCGTCCAGCTGGGTATGGCAACGGCGATCCATATATTCCATGCGAGGGAGCGGCTGCGGTCTGGTATTAGGAGCGGGATGAAGAGTCCGTTGCCCAACGATGTAGGGCAGGAGGAAGTGATGGACGTTGTGTCCGATGTGTTCAATTTACGAAATACGAGTGAGTCCTCTAATAATGTCCCATAATTATCCTGCTAACTATCTGTATATTACTGTAGATGGCGTTTGAGCCTGTAAGAATAATGTACATATTGCTTTACGCCGCTGTGAAGAATACCCTTTTGACCAACTCCTCCGCGATTCGCTTCTTCTCTGAGAATGTGACCCGCCGACACGTACACGAGTACGTGCGTTGATGGTATTCGTCTCGTACTGCTGCGACTTTGGTAAACGTTTTCAGTCCCAGCGACATGGTCATGGCGAGCGTTAACGGCTTCGTTCGCATGCAGAGGATAATGTAGGACGATACAAGAAGGGATGGATCGAGCTTGTACGTATTCCAAATCACGATCTTCTGCACCGGGTCAAGATGTAGCGCATGCAGGTGTTTGGAAGCAATGGGCGCAATGTCGTCGATTTCGTAAAGGCTCGCGAGTTTGAGCAGGGATAGCCAGTCGTCGACAGTAGAGAAGGGGGGATTAGGCGTTGTAGGTCTAGACAGAAGCTCGATCATGTCGGCGGGAGAGTTGGTGTGGGGGTTCTTACAATGGACACAGCACGTATAGAAGTTTGACGAAATCGCCTTCTGAGACACCTGGGAGGCGGAAGGGGGATGCGTCGTTGAAACCCTGCAATCTCTTCTGTCCGTCGTACGTCGGCGGCATGATGATTCGGAGGACTGGAGAGCGCGCATGTAGTGCTGCGAGGGAGAGGCGGAATAGAGTCTCTTCAACCTTGATTATATCAATAAGGATTGTTGTGGATGGATATTGAAGTATGGCGGGACGTACTTGTATAACAACATCGCCTTCCTCGAGATAGTACTCTGCATGTTTCTTCGCGTGCTCCATGCGTATGATTGGTACTGGCACTGGCATAGGAATTGAAGGAGCTAGAGAAGAGTTGACGGCCACTGCCATAGAGGAGGGAAAAGTTAGAGTAATGAACGTGTAGAGGCGCAGCGCATTGCTTCAAGGAGTGGAAAGTGGAACAAAGACGGTTAGGCGGACTTATTAATGATCGTGAAAGACTTGAGCCTGGACAAAGCAACGGTTGCCGTCAATAACTTTAAGCGCACGCGTTTGATAGGGCATAAGGACCGGGGAAGAATGATGGTGTGGTCAACAAACTCCAACAAGAAAACACGTGTTTCTATCTGACTTCACCTGGTGGGTCTTCAAGATGTGGCGTAGGGCAGTAAGAAGGGTTGGCATACAACAAGGCTCATGAACAAGCTCCAAAACGCGGGCTCCCTGTGATTACATTCGAAGGGCGCCACAAACACGCATAGTAATACACAAAAAGAAAGACTAACGGTAAAGGTTACATTTTCAACAATGAGCCGCCATCTGACTTGCACTCAAAGCATTAATCTTTGCGAACAGAGTCTTTGTACGGGCAGAGACTAGCGCCGATGGCTTTCCGGCGTACTTCAAGTGGTGGTACCGAAAGTAGATTTGCTCGTTCGTAGGAGTGGAAGGACCTACAAATGCGTCAAGTGTGTATCTCGTCGCGACCAAAAAACTTGCCATTATATCCTTGCGCAATGAAGCACGTCTCCATCGTTGAACCGTCTTCATTGGTAGTCACCAAGGTGAGCAAGGGCTTGTCTTTGCCGACGATGCTGGTCATATAGACCTCGAGGCCGGCGATGTAGTTATCCAGCGCGCTCAAGTGTTCCCTCCCCATCTACTCCCAGGTGAGTTGTGTTGCTTCAATTGATGAAGAGGTCACTCACGTTAGAGGTAACACATTCCACAGATAAATCGGCTCTCGTCCACAACAAGTACTCGAGCGGGATGTCGCGAATCGCCCTTCCAGCATAGCGACCAAATTCCATGATATGGCCCCCCGCATCGTCGTTGATGTACCACGGTTCGGACGCAGCGGGTCCCGAGACAGGCATCGCTGTGCGCGCGATGCCGAGGTCCTCTTCGAACTTGTGCAAGCCCGCGAGGTAGGCTCTCGCGGGCTCCACAAACCATGGCTACATCAAGTAAGCCTAAGAAACGATAGCTAGCAGGAGAAGAGTGCAACTCACATATTTTTGGTCATCTCGTTGTAGCAAAGATAGCATTAACTGGGACGTCCCTCAGGAATGCTCCTCTGTGAAATCCACCTATCATTCCAAACCCGCCTGCGTCCTTGCTCATGTAAAACGAGAGGGCATTTTGATGTGAATAGAGGAGGTCGTCAAACTTGACAATGGGAGGCGATTGAGGATCACATCGCTGGCAGGCCATGATGATTCACTCTAGCGAGGAGGCGCTATTCTGCAGCCGAAGCAAAAACTTACATGCAGGTCCAGGTTTTATGTGCCGGCATGATGACTCGGACTCGATGATACCGATATACTGAGTAAACTCGCGTCTCGTAGGGCGGGGTATGCTAGAAACTTTCCATTTAATCTCTGAAAATGTTAGGCTTCTGGAACGTATGGTGCACTTACTCAAAGAGTAGAATAAATTAGTTAGATACATCAGACGGAGTAAAGCTCACAATGTAAACTAACTGAAGATGATCTATTTTGATGCACATTGATGCGGATAGAAATACTGGACGGCTCAAGAAGTGTTTGACGATGATGAAATGAGCGCTTGTAGACAACGAGAGGTACTCCGGCGCGCAGGGTAGCCAACAGACCAAATGAGAAGGGGCGCTCCAAAAGAAGTAGACAAGCTTGAGAGAAAGCAAGAGAACACGAGCTTCAACAAAAGACTACATAGCCAGAGCTAGTAGACATTGAGGGATATGTCGATGAAGGCGCGAGAGGTTGTGATAGATCCAATACACGTTCCATCGACGGCAAGCGTGATAATAAGTGGAGTGATCGAAATGTGGCGAAGGCAAGTACTAAACTACCTCATAACTTACGACAAACTCTCCTGCATTCAAAGGAACGGTCTATCAGGCATACGATAACGACCGTGTGAATATTGTCGGTCAAGTTCGGTGTGCGCGATTTGGTACAATCCAAGATGGGGAATTTGGATGTGTTCGGAGCCTGGCTTTCCAGAGTCCTGAAGTCACACTTCACGTGCACCTTTGATGTCAGAATTGGTGGCGTCGAAAGTGATGAAGGGCTGTCGCTGATCTTTTCGCAAGACGCCATCACAGGATTGAGAGCCAATCATCAACTTGACGATAGGAGGAAATCTTGAGTCGCAACGCGTCCCGGCGAATCATACATGATGAGGTTGGGAGAACTGCGAAAGACAGCGCAGGGTAAAGTTGATGATGACTCATACTTGGCGATGTCGGACATCGCGTAGTACCCGTATAGTCCAAGCTCAGCCAGTGGCACTTCGATCTGTCGGTAGTTGCCCTTGGATTCGAACTAGGTTCATGAGGGGAATTGGCCAGCATTTTTTACTTGACTGGGTCGTACTAAGTGCAGGCCTGCATCTGCGATAAGTCAATAGGCGATCCAGCGCCCCGCGCGACCATAGTATACGACAATGCGGCTCGCATCTTTCCACTCATGTGGTGTCCCGGCTCCACCTTCCGCGTTAGCATTTACAATACACCCTGTCACTGATATACACCGACTCGTTCGCACTTTCTAAATTCTAACATGACAACATGAGCTGAGTTTCGAACTTGTCCTCCGAGATCGGGATACATCGTTTCAGGTGACTCTCACCGTCTCCTTCAAGCATACCGGGAGTCAACCATTGGTGGATCGCCTGATGGCAAATGCTATAGAGTACATTACATATATACGGCCAATACACGGTGAGTGGGCGCTTCTAAGTTCTGTCCCGCAAACAGCTTGAGCTTAATATATCAACTGAGAGGCGCTGGACTGGGCAAACCAAAGAACACCCTTCCTTTTCTCCAGAGAGTTCCGCGAAATCAGATGGGCGCCACGTTATGAACGACCTTTATCAAGCAAGCCATCGTTCGAAAACTGGCTCCGACACGCCACGAACTTCACTAACTTCAAGTTGACACAGACCACTTTCCTTAAAGTTTCGGAAGTCCCGCCGGTTCCGATGGTATCGAACGGTATCTTGAGGATGAGTCAGAGTAAGGTGGCGACGAAGCCAAGACCAGGGGTAAGTCATAGGATGGGGCAGACGTTGACTCGTACTGATTCGTAGTAGTGCTGTTTATCCCGGGGGCCGGCGGCCACAGCGAACTCAAGAGGGGCTGTCGAAACCAAAGGAATTGCATTACAAACAGTTTCATTGTCAAACTTCAAGCTTCAAGCTTCAGGCCCAGGCATTTGCAAGGCATTTGGCGCCAACTTTGTGTGACCCCCGTGTTGCCTACACTAATAGTAACGTTAAACGGCGCTGATACCTGAGTGTTCTGAGGCCTCAAGAGACGGGGAAAAAGCAGAGTTAGTCGGGGATGAAATGATTGGTACCCAGATAATAGTCGATATCAGTGTAGCCCACAGTCCAGTCCGAGCCGCAAGCACCAAGGAGAGAGATACAGCAGAATTCATCCGGAGGCCAAGTCCCGGCGTGTCAGCGAAATGAGTGGCCGGCACCACGGCATACGTCGTAAACGTCGTAATTTGGGTTGACTCACCGGGCCACCTTGCGCCAAGGGAGGTAGAAAATGCCACCGCCAATGAATCTCGACCCATCTGTACTTTCACAGTTCTCCCCACTCTCTTTACCTTTCGTTGCTCCCTCTCGGATTCCTCGACGTCCGCCGTTCTTCGGTCGCGATGGATTACACTACAGAGGATCCTAGCAAGCACGCGCCGAGTGAAAAGGCACCTCAGAGGAGACAGCATACGATGACCCCGCTGTGGAGCACGAGGTGGTGCAGTTGGCGCGCACTGTAACCAATGCGTCGTTGCCGAACGCCCACCTGGGTGAGGGCGACAACCCGTTCGAGGGCTCTGCCGACCCACGAATGGACCCCATGTCCGGGAAATTCGACTACCATCTGTGGATTCGGACTGTATTGTCTTTGAATGTGCTGCATGCGGGAGATGGAGAAGCTCCGGGCGTACAGCAGGTATTAGCTATCGCAACCTCAATGTATACGGGTATGGAAAGCCGACGGACCATCAGCGCACTGTTGGTGGCGTGCTATTGGATCTGCCGCGCATGGTTTGCGATCTTGTTGGCGGCGTTTTCGGTGGATCGGGTGGAAGAGGCCGGAGGATCGACATTTTGCGCAATTTTGAGGGTCTCGTGAACGCCGGGGAGATGCTTGTCGTACTGGGTCGTCCTGGAAGGCAAGTGTCCTTTCATTCTCGATAAATGCAAACTCACGTAGTCCTGTAGTGGATGTACCACCCTCCTCAAATCCATTGCTGGTGAAACCCACGGCTTCTACGTCCAGGAAAATGCCGAAATCAACTATCAGGGTATCCCTTGGAAAACGATGCACAAGGATTTCCGTGGCGAAGTTGTTTACAATGCGGAAACGGACGTGCATTTCCCCAACTTGACTGTCGGCCAGACCCTCTCCTTTGCTGCGCGCACACGTACGCCACGCGCACGTCTTCCGGGTGTTACACGCGAGATGTGGGCGGACCACATGCGCGACGTCGTCATGGCTGTCTTTGGTTTGTCCCACACGGTCAACACCAAAGTCGGAAACGATTTCATCCGCGGTGTCAGTGGTGGCGAGAGGAAGCGTGTCAGTATTGCTGAGGTCGCCCTAAGTGGCAGTCCTCTGCAATGCTGGGACAACTCGACGCGTGGATTGGACAGTGCCACTGCCCTCGAGTTCGTCAAGACCGTCCGCTTGTCCACCAAGTACCAGGGTGCAACGCGGTGTTGCCATCTACCAGGCTCCAGGATATATACGACGTGTGTTTACTCTTCCCCTTCTCTTCTCGCTCTCGCTGATATCTTTCTCCTTTTGTAGATTTCGACAAGGTCGTGGTTCTGTATGAAGGTCGTCAGATCTACTTCGGTACAACCACCGACGCGAAGAAGTTCTTCATCGAAATGGGCTTCGACTGCCCGCCGCGCCAGACCACCGCTGATTTCCTGACGTCACTTACCAACCCCGCTGAAAGGCAAGCACGTCCTGGCTTTGAGTCTCGCGTCCCAAGGACTCCCGATGAGTTCGCAAAGGCGTGGGCGGAGAGTGATGACAGGAAGCGGTTGTTGCAGCAAATTGACGCGTTTGAGAGGCAATATCCTGTCGGCGGTGAACAGCTCACCAAGTTCAGGGATAGTAGGAAGCGGGATCAAGCCAAGGGAATGTAAGTGCTCTTTTCTTTCGTTTGCGCTTCCGCTAACACCAATTTGATAGGCGTACGAAGAGTCCCTACACGATCTCGATGCCAATGCAAGTCCGCCTCTGTATCAGTCGTGGATTCCAGCGTTTGCGTGGAGACATGACTCTCTTCTTTACAGCGCTCTTCGGTAACTTCATCATGGCCCTTATCATCGGTTCCATTTTCTACAATCTCGACAACACCTCGAGCAGTTTCTACAGTCGCGGCGCTTTGCTTTTCTTTGCAGTCTTGATGAACGCGTTCAGCAGTGTTCTCGAGGTGCGAAATCTCATTGTCTTGCGCTCCATGTCATTGACCATTCAATAGATCATGACCCTGTACGAACTACGGCCTATCGTTGAAAAGCACTCCCGCATGGCGTTGTATCACCCATCCTCTGAAGCCATGTCCTCCATGATTTGCGATCTGCCCGCCAAGATACTCAATGCCATCGGTTTCAACTTGGTGCTATACTTCATGACCAACCTTCGCCGTACGCCTTCTGCATTCTTCACCTTCCTGCTATTCTCCTTCTTCTGCACGCTTTCCATGTCGATGATTTTCCGAACCATCGGTGCTATGTCGCGTACGATTTCCCAAGCTATGGCTCCCGCTGCTCTCATCATCCTCGCACTCGTGATCTACACCGGATTTACAATCCCTACGAGTGGAATGGTGGTCTGGTTCCGGTGGATTAATTACATTGATCCCATTGCATATGCATTCGAGAGTCTGATGGTCAACGAGTTCGATGGACAAGAATACCCTTGCTCTGCTTATGTACCAATGGGTCCCGGTTACGAGAACGTCGATCCTATCAACCGAATTTGCTCGACAGCTGGCGCGCAAGCAGGCAGCAGTGTCGTTCAGGGTACGCTTTATCTCAGCGAGACCTATAACTACACTCGGGCGCATATGTGGAGGTCTGTCCATTCATCATGCTTCTAATGCCGCAGTGCTGACATTTTGTCAGGAATTTGGGTGTCCTCATTGCCTTCATCGTCTTCTTCTGTGCCGTTTACATGGCTGCCACCGAGTATATCACCGCCGCCAAGTCCAAGGGCGAAGTCCTGGTCTTCCGTCGTGGTAATCTCCCTCCCGCTCCCAAGAAGTCGGCCGAGGATGAGGAAGCTCAGACTACCAAACGCGACCTGGACAACCCCACCAAAGAACAAGACGAAGCTGCCGCCAAGATCCAGAAACAGACTGCGATATTCCATTGGGAGGACGTTTGTTACGATATCAAGATCAAGGGCGAACCTAGACGGCTATTGGACAACGTCAATGGATGGGTTGAACCTGGGACCTTGACCGCACTCATGGTGGGTTTATCCGCATCCTCTTGCTATATGGACAAATTGATTAAGATCCTTCTAGGGTGCCTCTGGTGCCGGAAGACTACGCTTCTAGATGTGCTGGCCTCCCGTGTCACCATGGGTGTCGTGACCGGTTCGATGCTTGTCGACGGCCACCAGCGGGATGATTCTTTCCAGCGCAAAACGGGTTACGTGCAGCAGCAGGATCTCCACCTTCAGACTTCTACCGTTCGTGAGGCGCTCGAATTCAGTGCGCGCCTCAGGCAGCCGAAGAGTGTTCCGGATGAGGAGAAGGTTGCCTATGTCAACGAGGTCATTCGCCTGTTGGAGATGGAAACTTATGCTGACGCCGTCGTTGGTGTACCTGGAGAAGGCAAGTCATTGTTTCATGCACTAAAACAACGATATCTAACGGCTCTTGGTAGGTCTTAACGTTGAACAGCGAAAACGCCTGACAATCGGTGTCGAACTTGCTGCTAAGCCTCAACTGCTTCTCTTCTTGGACGAACCCACATCCGGTCTTGACAGGTATAGCACCTTTAATAACTACTAAAGCTATATTTGCTGATGATCATTTAGTCAAACTGCCTGGTCTATCTGCTCGCTGCTCCGCAAACTCGCCGCCAACGGACAAGCTATTCTTTGCACTATCCATCAACCATCTGCACTGCTCTTCCAGTCCTTTGATCGCCTTCTTTTCCTCGCCCGTGGAGGTCAGACTGTCTATTACGGTGACATTGGCGAAAACTCGGCGACGCTCATTGAGTACTTTGAGAGCAAAGGCGCCCCGAAGTGCCCACCCGAAGCCAACCCCGCCGAGTGGATGCTTCAAGTTATCGGTGCTGCTCCAGGTGCTGTGGCGAACAGGGACTACGTGGCCGCTTGGCGCGAGAGCAAGGAATTGGTGGCGATTAAGGACGAGCTACGGCACAAGCGGGAAAATGCTAAGCCCATCGTTGAGACTGGCGAGGAAGACTTGGAGGGCAAGCGGCCGTTCGCTGCTACCATCCTCTCGCAATACTTGGCGTGCACATACCGTGTCTTCCAGCAGTACTGGCGCACACCCAGCTACATCTATTCGAAGACAGCTCTTTCGGTGCTGACGGTGAGTTCCCTTCCATCTCCTGTCAATATACGGTTATCTTACAAGTTCGTTCATAGGGTCTCTTCATTGGATTCTCCTTCTTCAAGGCGGACAACACTCTGCAGGGCCTGCAGAACCAGATGTTCTCCATCTTCATGCTGCTGACCATCTTTGGTAACCTCGTCAACCAAATCATGCCTCATTTCGTTACGCAACGCTCTCTGTACGAGGTTCGCGAACGTCCATCGAAGACCTACTCGTGGCAAGCGTTCATGCTCGCAAACATTACCGCTGAATTGCCGTGGAACTCGCTCATGGGTGTCCTCATCTTCCTGTGCTGGTTCTACCCCATCGGTTTGTACCGCAACGGTGAGGCCACGGACACGGTGACGGAGCGAAGCGGTCTCATGTTCCTCCTGATCTTGAGCTTCCTCCTCTTCACGTCGACCTTTACCAACATGATCATTGCCGGTATCGATCTCGCGGAGACGGGCGGTAATCTTGCCAACTTGTTGTTCTCATTGTGCTTGGTGTTCTGCGGGTACGTTTTTCAAAATTTCTGCCTTGTCGCTCTCGTCCTGACAATTGTTGCAGTGTTCTCGCTGGGCCCAGTACGTTCCCCCGCTTCTGGATCTTCATGTACCGGGTGTCGCCATTCACCTATCTCGTGGACGCTATGCTTTCAACAGGTTTAGCAAACTCACCCGCTACGTGCTCCTCAATCGAGGTTTCCACGTTCAATCCACCCAGCGGCAAGACGTGTGGCGACTACATGGCGACGTACATCTCCAACGTTGGTGACGGCATCGTTTACAACCCGAACGCCACCGCCGACTGCCAATTCTGCTCCGTCACGTCTACGAATGGTTTCCTATCCCAAGTCAACTCCGTGTATGAGCACCGGTGGCGGAACTACGGCATCTTATGGGTGTACATCATATTCAATGTCTTTGGGGCGCTGTTCTTCTACTGGTTGGCCCGTGTACCAAAAGGATCCAAGAGCAGGAACAAGTAATGCCATGCCATCGGACGTTTTTCTATTTCTTTGCTTGGTTTTTTATTTAGAGTACCTACTACACTTACGGATGATGACGCATGAGGATAGATTGTTTAGATACCTCGAGGAGTACTCAACTCACACATACATACTATTGCATAGCGGAGAACTTTGTACACAACAGTCATTCCTAATTACAATAAATTAATGCAGTCTGCGAATCGTTGTCCAGCGCTGAAGCTTAAGCTTTGACTATTTCACTGGACATGGTTCACCGCATATAGTAATTTATGGCAGCTATCAACGAAAGGAATACTAGTACACAATGCCCCAGACCTCTGCGATGCCAAACGCAAATACCAAAGCGAGAAGTGCCTGGAGATTATAAACCGAATAATCCGACGCCCCGTTATCAGAGGGTGTAGCTGACGATGCCGCATCTGTGGCGCTGGCAGAGCTATTACTACCATTGCCCGCTGTATACCTAGTAGCTTTTTTAGCATCGTCTGTATCAACGTAAACTTGTACTCACACGAAACTGATCAATGAGAAATCCCCAGGAATATCCGAGCTGACAGATTCGTTGCTCGACGGCGACACGCCCTTCGTGGCCAGCCGAATCTCATGTTCGACGCTCGGATCGAGACCCGTCTGCGAAAAGAGAGGCCCCGCGCAGGTGAAGAACTTGTCCGCCGTCCAGCCGTCGACGTCCGTAGACTTGCCGTCGAGAGTGACGGTGTACAGAGGCGAAAACTTGTACCGAAGAGAGTTGATGTATATCGCGGATCCTGTCATATGTGGCGTCTTTTTTTGAATTTTTGGACAAACGCACGTGCTTACCATTGAATTTGAACGACGCAGAAGCGTTGTTCGACTGCGACATTGCGACGGAGTCGGTGCAGTTGGATGGCGATACGTTATAACAGCCTGCTTGACTGCCGATGATGAGTCCGTTGGAATCGGTCTTGCAGATCAACGCGTCGCCGGCGTTTTCGTACTAGAAACAATAGCAGACTGGAGGTTAGTGCTTCAGAGCTGTACAGGCCGTAGTCACGTACTGTTATAGCAGAGTCTGTGTCATTGACTGTGATATTCTTCTGGGCTGACGCGACAGAAAGACACGAGAACAAGGTAACGAACGCGAAGAGCTTTCTCAGCATATTTTCAGGGAAAAGGAGGGAATTTGTCAATAAGCAGAAGACGAGGGAAGAAAGGAAGTGAAGATGAGAACTGAGGGACCACGCTTTGACAAGAATCACACACATCATGATCAGGAACTAATCAGAAACTCGAAAATATCTTATATGATTGTTATCACTTCGCACCGGTACTGAATTGAATTGACATCCTCCTAAAGGGCTAGTTCTACGTGATACACAAAATTCGTTGATATACAAGACAAGTACAGAACAAGACGACAGCAAAATATCAAAGCACTTGCGAGACGCTATCCGTTCTCTTTGACTTCCTTTCATTTCCCCATCATGCGATGGCTTCATCCTCGATCTGATCTGGCTTCAACATACCCGGAATCTTTTCAGCCCTCGACCTCTCTTCCTCGGCCTTCCTCTTCGCCTCTGCCTCCTTCTCCTCAAGGAACAACTCCGTACTATCGTCCGAGAACTCCTTCAACTGGATCAGGAAGTCGCGTACAGCGCCCTTGAAGTTCACAGCGTCGTTATAGTACGTTCCCAGACGAGTGGTGAATTCGTTAATTTGAGATCTATATCATTGATGAGATCCAGAAACACCATGGACACAACATGGACATACCGCTGGACATGACCGAACGCGCTTCCTAAGAGATTGCCACAATAGTCCTGCAACCACTCCTTATTCTTCGTCGGGTCTGGCTGCTCTGGGAAGAGCTGTACACCCGCAAGGCTCCCGTCAACAAGATGGAATAGTCTTGCCAGGATCGCCGTTTGTAGGGTGAAGCCGGACTTGTGCTCCGAATCAGTCAAGACGAAGAATATCTCTTGAATTATGACGAGGAAGTATTGCTGGAAGAAGGTCGTATATATTTCCGCAGACGATTGTGCAAACTTAAGAAGAAGGTCGAATGTAACTAGAAAGCGGCTTTTAGTAACGGCCAAGAAGCTTGAAAAGAGTGGTCGTACTGTTCAACGCTACATCAGCGATGTCTCGCATCGTGTGCTTTATTCCCCAGAAGATGCTATTCATGAACATTTTGAATTGTTCAGGTTGCAGTAGAAGTAGCGCTGAAATTTCTGCGTTAGTTGTCACGACATCTCCCAACAACATCAAAGTACCGGAGAAACAATGCTTGTTGATAGCTTCCAGCAATCTATAGAAGCCTAGACGATGCTCTGGGAACTCGGTGAAGTCCTGTGTTATCATCCCAAGCGTGGGCTCAAACACCGCCTCTAATATCGGTATGATTTGTGGTGCAAGTAAACCCTATTGTTGAAATCATCAGCACGCTACAGAACTCTGTCTGAAGAAACTAACTTGCCTGTAACCGGTTGATAACTACAGTCATAAGCACCAACACCTCTGCATCTCGAGCAGTGGGCACATTGGTCGAATAGTCGCCCAAGATGGCGTCGAGCAGCGGCGGTATGAAGGACGAATTGACCCCTTCGAGATCGTCCGCGCGTTGAATGTACGTCTCCATAAGCTTTAACACATCCTTTTTCACCGTTCTGAGTTGCCGTACTTTGGGTGTACGCGATGCGATTGGACCTACAGCGAAGACGATTAGCAATATGGTTCAGTGCACCGTTGACGAGGCCGCGAAGAAATAAGACGCACCATCTTTAGCGGTGGCATCACTGATGAGAGCGCTCACTGCTTTGTAAAGCCCCAACATATCCAAGAATATCCGTGCCAGCTGTGGCAAGAAGAACGGCCCTATTGACGTGCAACCCGATATGTTGCTCTTGAGCACGTTCGACAGCAGCTTGATGTTCTCCGGACTCGCCAGGATGTCGGTAGAGTGCGCGGCCTGCGCCATGAGAGCATCCCACTAGAGTAAAGTGAGCATCGTATACAAAAAAGGAGGAAGACACGTACGGCACCATTTGGCAGCTCCATCAGCTCGCTGAGAAGTTTCTCTTGCAGGAGCTTGTTGGGTTGGGCCGCTATCATGTATCCAATGGCCTCGTAGAAGGTGTGCACCTACAGCGAACGTGAGGCTCCAACATAAAGTCAATGAAGATGATAACCTACCTGGGATGGTGTGAGGTCCACCGTTGTCCTGTTCAGATTGCGTAGGATTTCATTTATGAACGGCTCCTTCTCGCCCGACTGCTGCATGACAAAGTGCCGTCTACATTTTTGCGCAATTTTGATGAAAGTGTCGCACGCCATGTCTTGGACGCCTACGCCACGCATTAATAAGCCTCACGGCGATAATGAAGAGAGAGTAAAGGCGCTTACCCTCATGCGTCTCGTGCATGAACTCGAACAGCTTGTTTACCACCGTCTTGAGGAACTTCCAATGCGCCTTGAGAAACCTCGGGTACTGGCCCACGATATACATGATATCACTGGCAACGACAGCCTTGTTGTCCTTTCCCCTCTTCATTTCGACTAGTCCCAGAAGATCCTTGATGACCCCAACGAGGAAGCGTTTCTCCATCTCCTCGCTCATGGCTCCAGAGATCGAGCCAATAGCCCAACAGAGCGTGTTAAGATTTGCCCAGGACCACTCGCTACCATCAACTTGCTTGGCGAGTTTCGTAGTAAGGATGGCTTCAGTGTCAACAACGTCGAGATGGGTGAGGTAAATGAGAAGCTCTCGCATGGATTTGTACAAGACGATAGTGTCAATTTCTTTGAGGTGTTCTCGAACAATTTCGCCCTCGTCGTTTTCCACGACGAGCACCTTTTGCATAATGTTAGGAACGATGAAGAAAGCAGAAATGAGAGGCCTACCTCTTCAGGCTTAACCATACGCTCTATAACCACTAAGCGCAAATTCGAAAGGATCTCCGCGTACGCATCTTTACGCATTTTGACTCCCATTCCAGCTGCGCCGACTTCATCGCCAAAGCTAATGCCGAAAGAGCTGATGGGCATGATGGACTGCTCGTTATACAAGGCGGCCAGTAGCTTGGTCCAATATTCCACGCAGATCTTGAAGATCTCCCTCTCCTCCACGGCGCTGATTTTCACTAGATACGCGTGTCCAAGTAAGTTCGCATCAGGATGAGCATCTTCAATGAGTGCAAGGTGGTTCGAGAAGAAGTTGGTGAGAAACAACGCCAGGTTTAGAACAAGCTCCTCGCCCTGGTCTCCTGCATTTTGATATGCTTCAACAAAGTTGGTTGAGGGCGGTACAATAACGGTGATGGTCGATATGACACTCGTGTACAGAATTGTTAACCTGTTGCCATACTGGCCGACAGAAGGAAGGGAGGCGATTTCTGCGAGACACCGGAGGGAGATGTTACGGAATTCGGGCGGAGATAGGAAACGATTGGTAAGAAGGTCGATGATGGGCGTCTCGAATATGAATCCGAGGGGTATCCACCCGAGGAAGCGGAAGAGCGTCTCCAAAGTGGCGCGCACCAGGGATATCTTGGAAGCTTCTTGAAGAATTTCGGTGCATAATTTGAAAACCTCGCTGAATTCATTCCACATTTGTTGTTTGAGAGCCGCGACTTTGGCGCTGGTCATCGTCTCGAAAGAGAAATCGAACACTTCTTCGGAGAGCAACTTCAGGATAGCCATGTTATTTTCGCACAGAGCGAGGTTGGTTTTTGAAGATTCCACGAGTTCAGGAATGAATGTGGGCCAGTTATGTGGCCATTCTTGTTTGAGAACCTAGAGTTGTTTATTTAGCGCCCGAAAACTGGGGAATGGGATGGGCACTCACTTGGACGAGGGCTAGGTTTAGCTTGCCGATGTACACCTTCTCCTTGCGCAACGAGGTATCATCAGACGCGACTTTGACAGTAGCAGCGACAATGAAGTTGCGAATTCCTGGAGTTTCTTAGTCATGGTACCGATTTGAAGTTGTTGAGCAAACGCACCTTGCCTCTGACCTTCAGGCAGTGTTTTCCATCGCGTCGAGATCAGTTTCTCTAGAATTTGTAGCCCAATATACTGTACCACCGCGATATCAGTTTGTTGAACAGCACAACGTGATTACTGAAACGCACTCTGCTCTGTGGGATCCCAGAACGTTCCAAAATCTCCGGGACGCGCGTCCAGCTTTCTGGATGTTCTTGGAATGCCTCCAAGGCTTCCTTGGCCTTCTTTGCCTACGGAATGATTAGTAAACCCGAATCCCATTGGAGCGAGTTGGCGTACATCGTCTCCTCGACCGCTGAAAAAGGCCAACACCACCCGATCGTAGAGGTCCACGTCGAATTCACGTTCAAAGTCTAGTAAAGACTGGATTTGTTCATCGATATCAGCAGCCACATCTAAGCGAGTTGGGCACGCACCTCCATGACATCGATGTAAAAGGGCAACCACGAATTTGCCGCGCCCATGTGCCGGTTCCGACGCTCTTCGATCAGGTTCCGGTGGCAGTGCATCTCCTCTTTGGGACGATTCTAGATTTGGAATTCGACCCGGAAAGTTCCTCTCCTCCATCCCCCCAACTCTTTTGTTGGTGAGTGAGCGTCAGGCTATTGAAATAATCCATTAATGTTTTAGATGAGCGCACTATTCGGCCGCATACGCAATGTCTTCAGGCCCGCTGCAAAGACGGCTGCAAACGGCCGCCTTGTCATGGTACCACGCGCCGACCCGAGACCTCTGCTGTATCAGCGCGTCAAAATGCCTTGGTGGATAAATTGGATGTACGGCCTGCTTGGAGTGAGTGTACTCATGACGTGCGTACACGCTGCCAGCTTTCCGGGAAACAAACTGACTTGGATATAGCGCGTCGAGCATGGATCTGGCATGGAATCATTGGCGGGAGAGTAAACCAATAAAAGTGAAAAAACACTACGCGACTGACGACGGCAGCGATGAGGAAGAACGATATGAACTACGTTCTACTTACCAACGATTTTCTGCGGCCTCCCTTCTCTTCGTCACTGGTTGCACCACAGCCGCATTCGCGCTCTTGCTGCGATCTCAATACGTGATAGCCATGGGTATTCTTCCAAAGACCCTAACCACCGAACGCTCTGTCTTTGTACAGACTTATAGAACTGGGGACCATCAAGGTTTTCGCATACCCATGCAGGAGAGCAAGCTTATCCCCGGAAAGAACCCGGACCAGTTAATCCTCAATGTCGAGGGCAGGACATACTCTTGGGCTCTCCCACTTGACGGGGACGCCCGTATTCATGGAGAAAAACTTGATGTGAAGGAGGCTCGACGAAGGATCATTGCAGATTGGGGCTCAAAATACATATCCAAAGAGTTGACTGGCCAGACTGGTGGTGGTGTTAGTGCCAACAAATCGCGTGGTACGGGTATTGGTAGTACTGCTCGTTGAAACTTAAACTTGGTGTGTTTCTCTCGCCGCTTTTCCAGAACCTTTGCTAAGAGTGACAGATCACTGTACACCCTGACCAATGCAGATTGAGAGCTGGCATTGCCATTGACATATCAGTAACATACCAGAGCACAGCAAGTAGAATCTAATAAGGCCAATTCTGCATCGAGCTGCCGAGAAAGATACTCCCCTCCATTGATATGGCTGACTTCCACAATAGAATCTGTCAAGCCTATACAGACAGAGAAAGATGCCAACATCCCGGCACGACATCATCCACTGCTGTATCAACTTCTCGCATAGCCTTGGAACGGGTCGCGATCCTACCTCCACTCAGTGGTATCAAAGCTGATCCTGGGATAATGCTCTCCTTCGTAAGATGCCGCCATCGTCCGACAGCGATAGTGAGCGCGGAGCATCAGGTCGACGATCAAGTCGGAGCCAACGGAAGTACAAGGCTACATTTGGGTTGAAGAGGAATGTGAATCGGCGGCGGCAGTATCGAGGTATGTAGGCGTTGACAGCTTTCCTTGGATGCTGCCTAACAGCGGTTAGAACATGGAGAAGGGTTGTCGACTCCCTTGTTGACTGCGTATCCGGGACGCGAGAACGTCGATTACATCGCCCCGTATCTAGCGTTGTTCACATGAGCACTTTCTTGAAGGATGCAGAGGCCAGAGTTGTCGACGCCATGCCGAGCGATCTCTTCATTGATGCGCTTCGTTGGCTGTATTCCATGTCCTCAAAGCCCACAGTCCATTCGATCATTGTGGAGTCAGTCGGCGCTCTACCACTCTCCTCACGCTCCAACCCAAAAGTTCAAGAGTCCTTTGGAGCGAACTCGGATATATATACGACGTATCTGCAGCTCCTAAAGACTTCTCTACATATCACGCCGGTTGGGCGACGACCTAATGTCGGACTAGAGAGGAAAGCCGCTCGTCTGCTGCGTTATGGTTTACACGTCGATTTACCGCAGATGCCTATCCGGGTTCGGGTTGAGAAAGAGGATCCCATCGAGTTCGCTGTGGCCGCCTTTTCAAGTCGATGCGGGCCTTTGAGAGGATCGGCTGACACGTCCTGGATATCGCCTTTTCTGACAGACGTGTTCCATATGCCTTCACCTCCTGCCTTTCCTCTCTCGGTTTGGTTCCGCTTGATACAGAACGCAACCCGGGATGGGTACTTCCTTTTTGACAGAACGTTTTCGGTGCCGTTTGGGAGCTGTATTCTCACTTCTCTGAGCCAAGCAATGCGTCCGTCTACTCCGCTGGATGAAGATGCGCCTGTCACGTTCGCCGACGCTATCGAATTGCACCCGGACTTCCGATCTCAATTGACTGATACTCTCTTACCGTACTTTCAGCAGTGCAACAACATCTTCTACAATCCGCTTGTTCATCCTAACCTTTGAATGGCGCTTGCCATTGTGGATTATGCCACGCTCTGCGTGGCGTCACAGTGGCGCCCAGATGCACATCATTCGGATTCGAGTTGGAGGGGAATGGGTCGATGACACCGATGATCAAGAGGGCGCTTACGCCTTGATCACGCACGGACTATTGTATATTCGTCTCTTCTTGAGGTGCAACGACGTTTCGGATCGTGAAATCAGCGCGGTGCTGACTCTTATCGCCCGCTTCAACTTCCGTTCTCGACTTTTCCACGAGCTGGCAGATGTGCGTGTTGGCGGGAACCGCAACGTCGTCATTCAGATATTTCCGGGCTGTTGAAATCCCACCATCTACATTCACCGCCCTGTGGCTTCCGTTGTCGTTCATGCTGAAGTTCATGTTCAACGACAAGCAGCGGGAGACACCGCAGTGGAAAACAGACTTTAGCGATTTGTATCCGGTCTTGGTTGTTGGGCTGGAGAACGCCGTGGGTCCCGTCTACGAAATTTCCCTGCAGAACAGTTGTTTCGAGCGTATTGCTGTGGAAGCGTGGCACGAAATGTGGGCTGAGCTTGTTATTGCCTATATTTCGGGCCTGGTCAGAGCAAGGGAGACCCGCACCGTTCCTGGGATAGTCTCAACGGATCTTATGCAATACGCGAGATACATATATCAGCCTGATAATCTTGTGCTGGCGTGCGTGTTGGTGGCACTTTTGCCTTCGTCTGGGTCGCGGTATCATGACAAGTCCAGCCACCCTATCAGGAGTCTGAGAAGTGGACCATCCTGCATGGGAGATCTGTCGGCAGCGTCTGCGTCTATTTACAGTGATAACGCGGGAGATGAGGGAAGACTCCGAGGTCGAGGATGCGAATCCAGTGGTTGTCGTGGAGCGGGATGATCCTCTATTCGAGAATTACACCGTGATTAATGAAATCCTGGATGAAAGTCTAGATAGTTACAAGACGTTAGGAGAAGATGCGACAGTGAGTCCTAGCCATTTGGCACCCACTATATCTGACGATCCGACAAGGTGATGTCTGTCATTGGAGGTATGACGTAAGAGGTAGCGCAAACGCAGAAGGTTTCGATGCCGCAGCGCATTTTCAAGATGGTATCTGAAGGACAATGTAGAGTGCAATGTATGAAGGATGTAGAAATAGTATAGAGGTAAACTTGGATCATAGCATTTCTCAATATCCTGAAAGTATTCTCCCTGGACGGCGCCACACTTCAAGCTCGGCCTAGATCGGAGAGTAGCCGGCGGGTCTCGGCGACCCTGCCTCCATTCGTCCAGATAAATACGTGGGAAAATACAACTCTTACTGGACATTTTTTTTCTTTTTTGGCATATTTGCGATGGCAGGCCTTCTTCGTTCCTGCGTCCATCGACAACCGCTTTTCTCCTTTTGTTCTCATTTCTCGACCTCTGCCCCCTGCCTCGTCAAGAAGAGAATGCCGCCCAAAAAAGCCGCTGCCGCCGAGAAGAAAACGCTCCTGGGGCGACCGGGCAATAACCTGAAGATTGGCATCGTAGGTTGGTTCGCTTGGATGGGAGACTTGTCATCTACTTACTGTGGGCGTATAGGTGTGCCGAATGTCGGGAAATCGTCTTTCTTCAACGCTCTTTCGAATACAAGTAGGCGACGTGTTTAGATTTGTGCGGATATCGTCGGTATAAACCAACAGCACAGGTCTGGCCTTGGCAGCAAACTATCCTTATGCGACTATTAATCCAGAGGTGTGTACTTTTCTTTGCACAAATCGGTAGACGAGTCTATGCGTCTTGATCGAGGAATCAACTCCTCAGAAAATAGATTTACTCTCCATATACTTTTCTAAACAATCCGTCATGTATCCTTACTCACCTCCTTCATAGGAAGCGCGTATTCCTGTTCCAGATGAACGCTTTACTTGGCTCTACGACACCTACAAACCCGCCTCCCGAATCCCTGCCTTCCTCACCTGCATAGACATCGCTGGCCTAACAGCAGGCGCGTCCACCGGCGCTGGTCTCGGAAACGCGTTCTTGTCTCATGTCCGCGCCGTCGACGGTATCTTCCAGGTTGTTCGCGCTTTCGAGGATGCGGAAGTCACCCATGTAGAGGGCGACGTGGACCCCACTCGTGATATGAGCATCATCCAGACCGAACTGCGGCTCAAGGACATCGAGTGGGTCGAGAAATGGCTTGAAATGGCCAAGAAAACCACTCGCAGCTTGGGCAGCAACAGTCTCGCAGACAAGGCCAAGAAGGAAGAGATTGGGACCGTCGAGAAGGTTCTTAAGGTTCTCACCGTCGACGAGATAGACGTGCGTAAGCACGACTGGTCGAACAAAGAGGTGAGCAATAGTTTACTGCTTGGTTTATATGATGAAAAAGAGCTATACGCTCGATTAACCCAGCTCGTCGAGGAGGGAGTAACGCCCCATTATTCCTATGAGATGTTTTCTTTTATTCTTACTTTTCTCTCCTGTTTCCATCTATGATCTTTGCTGATCTACTTCATCTAGGTAAATCAATCATTGCAATCGTGTTTTAATGACGACAAAGAGCTTGAAGCTCGATAACCCAGCTCGTCGAGGCGGGAGTAACGCCCCATTATGCCTCTGAGAACAAATCTTTATCTGAATATCCCATTTTTCTGTTCGTTTCATTAACTCGCCTCGTTTTCAGATCGACGTCGTCAACACTCTACAACTCTTGACCGCAAAGCCTGTCACTTACCTCGTTAATCTTAGTGAAAGAGACTACGTAAGGAAAAAGAACAAGTGGTTGCCGAAGATTAAAGCCTGGATCGACGAGAACAATCCTGGTGACCCGCTCATTCCCTTCTCTGTTGCCTTTGAAGAGCGTCTTTCCGCACTCTCAACGCCAGAAGAAAAGAAAGCAGAGGAGGAGAAGGTCGGCGCGGTCAGTGCCCTTCCCAAGATTACGCACGCCGGCTACAGCAGTCTCAATGTATGTCTTCCACCTTAATTTGCTCTCGCCTCTGTCTCACTGGCTACCAGCTTATACGGTACTTTACTGTCGGCCCCACTGAAGTGCGCGCATGGACTATCCGCAAGGGCACCAAGGCGCCCCAGGCTGCCGGTGTCATCCACTCCGATTTCGAGAACAAGTTTGTGTGTGGCGAGATCATGACGTACGAGGACTTGAAGGAGCACGGCTCGGAAGCTGCAGTCAAGGCTGCTGGTAAGCTGAGACAGCAGGGAAAGCCATATGAGAGTGCGTATTATTCGAAATGCGCTTTACAGTTACTGACTGGCTTGCGTTAGTGGTTGATGGTGATATTGCGTACTGGAAGGCTGGTGCGTAACGGAGTAGTACTAGAGAAGAAGTACATAGCGTAGAACGATGAATGGAAATGTATCGGTAGTGGTGTATATAGGTGAGGCGTAGTGGATAATGCCAAGTGAGGTGCGGTGCCTAGTAATCGCGTAAAGAGAGCATCTTGCATGTTATCGAGTTGAAGATAAATGAGACCTCTGCTTTGACGGTATCACGATGCATACTTAGTAGTGCAATCAAAAACTCATTGAAGGGTAGGACACACAAGTACATACTCGACTACGCTGTTGATGGCGAGTCCTGCCTGCCAAGGAGGAACGACAAGGTTGAAAACGCCGCCCATGGGACAAATTCTAGCCAATCCAATTGTCAGCACTATCCATGTCAATGGTATGCGATTAACTTACGAGGAGTCATATGTCCGCTGAAGGCAAACTCGACATCTGTTTGAACGATTGAGTGTCTGTCTGCTCGCCAAACGAGTCCACAAAACGTACAGGTCAAGCCCCGCTCAGTGTGCTCATTACCAAAAACACCAAAATTCTGCAGTTTGAAGCTTTCAGGCTCAATCGGCGTCTGGAAACCCTGAGCGCCGTTCCAGGTCATGTTTCTAACGAGAAGGTCAACCAATATTCAGAAGCGCGAACAGGACTGAACTGAATAGCGATCCGCGTGCCCTCTGCGACCAAAATGAAATCCTGTCAAGTGCAAGTTGAAATTGGGGATTACTATACAAGCAGTGGCGCCTACGGCAAGGCCATGGACGATCACAGTCCGCTCAGACTTCTCAATCACGTTGGGGAGAACGCTCAGAGTCGAAGCGACAGATTGGTCTCGACCGCCGGCTCCTGTGGTGCGGTTGATATACACGGCGTTATTGGCGCAGCTGTTCCACTCAATCGCAGGCGCGTGGATAGCTTGTTGGACCTAAAACGGGACCCGATTTGTATCATGTCAGTGATGACCAGCGACGGGGGACATACATCTGAGCTATAGAACGAACGTTGCAGAGGTTGTTTTGGAGCAATGATTAAAAGTGACGTACCGATTGAAGTATACAAACTCCTGCGTGGACCTTGGGAAACCAAGGACACTCCCTAAGCAGTCAGATCATGATTCAACGCGTGAGCGGAAGAGATGATACGACATACAAAGATTAGGGAACGTGTCGGACACCCTCAATACATGATGTCAGCGAGCAAACCCATTTCACGGATTGAATACGTACCTGTACACATCAAACACAGGATTGAGTCTAACTCGAGGATCAGCTCACACAGCGATAAACTCGACGGCACACGCACACGCCAACAGCGCGCTGGATCGGACTGTGCATACGACAGCCAGCCGATACCGTCCCAAAAGTTCCTTCCACAACACCCGCAGGGAATGGCAACTGTCCAGCTGGTGGATATGTAACAAATTTGTCTAGGTAGTCTGTGTATCCACACGTATCGGAGATCTCTTGCAGTTGATCCCAGAACGTCGAGTTGAAGGGGAAGAGGTTTTCATTCGCCCGAGCGAAACGCAATGCTGGAATTTCCTGCTGTACGACGCCGTAAGTGAGGGACGGGTCGGCGATCCATATACCCTTGAGGTTCAGATCGAGCCCGGGGTGCTCGTAAATCCAGTTGGCGATATACGGGACGTCTATTGAATCATCGATTAGCGCTATACGATCTGAGAGGTGTGGCGTCTCGTACAGAAGCCAGCATACTACAAAAGCTCACGGTTAGACAATCATAGTAAGCGGAGAAGGCTACTTACGCTTTCTCCGGAAAGGAAAAAATCATTGCCTTTGAGCTCCGAAAACACTTCGAGGAATTGCCCCAGGAAGCCGGCGACCTGTTCTGCGAGCTCGTCGTCGTTCGTGATGTTCGGTGTACCTTGGCTGAATCCGGTCTGCAGGCACAACATGGTATCAGTAGACTCGGAATGCACATCGGTGTAAATATACTCACGCCGACAGGCTGCTCCACCCAAAGGACATTCGCCAAGTTGGTCCACGCAAATGGGTTACTGAAACATATGAAAAGTAATCATGATCTATTCGAATAGTGACTTACGGAGTAGGTTCTGCTTGTCCCCAAGACCACGCTAGATAGATGTCAACGAGGCGAGATTTAAGAGTGAGACGAGAGTAATCTACAGATTGGTCCGTTTTCCTGCAAAAAGCCTTCCAGAGACGAGCATCCGGGTCCACCTTTAAAAAGTACGCCGTCCGTCAGACGTTACTTGGCAAATGACTGATCTACCATTCGTCCAAAAGAGTAGGTCTTTGACCGCTGAAGGGTCTGTGGTCGGCCAGAACCTGTTGACATCTCAAAAATGGGCCTGTAGTGCAACGGAAGTCTATAGTATACCAGAAAAACAATTTCCGTGTCTCTTCGGGGTCTCCAGAAATCGGCATTAGTCCCGCCCAGGAAGGACCGGCATCGAAGTTGACTGGACGAAGGTTCAAGAGATAGTAAGGGGGGAGAGTCAGAGAAACTACCTTCCGGGATAGTCGTCCCGTCTACGAAAAACGCCTCGGCCGCAGGATTGGCGAAAGTAATCGTTGGCGTATCTTGACGCGCACGAAGCTGAGAGGTGGCGTCGGGACCGAGGAAGGTTTGCAACCTCTCTAGCTGCTCCCTTTGGATCTCCATGGCGTCCTCCATACCTTGCATCGCCCCGCCGAGGGCGTACGCACAAGCGATGAAAGAAACAGCTGGGAGAAATTTGAGAAGAGACATCATCGTTATCGAGCTCTACAGAGATATCGCAACCTGCTTTAAATCACGCTGGAGCTTCGCGCGTATTTTTGGCCACAGTCATATGCGCGTTGTCCGAAGGAGCGCCGCGTGATCACTAGGTAATGTTTATAAAGCAATCATGGCGTGCAAGAGATGAGTTTGAGAGGCCAGCTTGGTGTAGGGGAACCCAGAAAGACACCAGAACGAGAGTAGGACTCCATGACAATGAAGGGATTGTAACTAGAAATGACCACTGTCTTTCTATCTTACATACCAAGTTCCGTCAGTGAGCATGCGCTGAAGACCCACGCGCGCATCGGTTCTCACAACCTGTCACTTTTACGAAGCTGCCAAGGACCTGGCGAGTGTTCGGCGAATAAACTCATTGCAGCCTTGAACAAAGCGCTTGGAGTATCACATCGTTAACATGAGGATATTAATGGGCGTTATGGTAAATCGAGTCGGACACAATTTGGGGTTAGGACTCCGACAGCGTCCATGGCAGAGATTTCGGAATTACGTTGCAATTGCGTGCAGCGTGAGCCATGTACATCATGGATGAGAAGCAAGGCAACCTGCGACGTCTTGTGGTGATGTTCCCATCCGCCGGTCCAGCTCAGGCCGCCAATGAGACTAATTACCGCTCAGCGCTCAGCATTCAACAGCCTAGCGGTTATTGAGACTGCGTTGCACACCGGCGATTCCAGAATTGTCCTCTAGTATTCTGTCTTGTGGCACATTTGCTTGTGGTTTACAATAATGAGCCCCTTATTATATGTCCAGTGCTCTCGTTGATGATCTGCAGAGCACTGTAACATATCAGTGAATAAAGCACCAATAGTCATCAAAAAAAGACTTGCATATCTAACGGTGAGGCACCTGATGATACTAGAGTGAGTTGAGATTCTGAAGAAAAATATTGGACCTACTTTGAACAAGCTTTCAAGTTTCGTGTCGCGCTACATGTAGGCAACGCACAAACTTCCCAGTTTTTGAATAGATTCCGCATCTTTTTGACGTCGGGTTTGAAAGTCGGATCCGTCAAAATCTGATACAAACGTAACGAAACAACCCCCATGAAGTCATTTCGGTATCGTCGAGCCCAATCGGTCAAGAGAGGCAGTAAACGCTCCCTGATGGGGGCAGGTATAACATCGTCTTTCTTCTCCTTTATGTATACTGTACACAGCGAGCCCAGAAGCTGGACGATGTTGCCGGCTTCGTTGTTATAGTTTACCCAATCGTTGGATGGCTGGTTGGGTCGCGACTCTCTGCGACGCATGGCATCATTCCATCGTGGGCTGAGATCAACCAGTTTTTCTGCCACGACCGCTGCGAGTCGTTTTCCTGGTACTGCGCAAGGTTTCGCAGATTTCAGATACTTTGTGAGATACGGTATGTGCTGCAACGCGACTAGCATTACGACATAGCCATTGATAAGACCCAAGTCCGCAATAATGTCGGGAGTCACAGCGTGAGGCGAGTTGTGGGGCGGAACGTCGAGGGCGCGTTCAATTGTGGCCGGGAGGTAAAATGCGGCAAACCGAGATAGAATGATATCTTGTTGTTCCTGAGTTTCCCGGCCCAAATCGTCTAGCTTTGGAAGCAACTGAGAGTGACGGGGGGAAATTGAGAATATAGACTCACAAATTTGTATAGGACAGCGACTTTAGCCATTTCTGGTAACGAATCGCGACCATCCCTGAACTCAGATTTCTCGATTCCTGCAAGTACACACAGTGGCATAAGTTGGCATAACGTGAGAATTGGGACAGAACAGGTACATACCAAGGGCCACCGCGAAGTCCTTGGACATAGGCGAGTCTGGAAACAACATTGGAGACTGCGATGGAGGCGGGATGAAAGAAAAAGTTCTAGGCGCACGTGGCGTGCGACCCTGTTTTCCGTTGTGTCGTCAACATTGAACAGACCATGTGTAAAGTTCATGCACTTTCTCAAACCTCGAGATTTTGTTTTAACCCAGAGATCGACACGAGTGCGTATTTGCGCGAATGAAGAAGAGGACGATCTGTGGCGGGTGGCACAGCCTCACACGTCTCCCAGGTCCCTGCGATGGTCCGAGAAGGACTGCGCGTTTCCCTTCTTCGTTTACAAACCCCTGACAAACCCGTCAACGAGCCTCAAGCGCACGCATGTTAAACAGTAGTGCAATCAAATACTCTATTGAGAAGATTTACAAGGATGGTCGCAGACCCAGACACAGATAAATAAGATCAGAAATGTTGCAACAAAACCCGATTAGGACGGAGGTCTGGCACACTCTTGAGTTACAAGTAAGGATGAGAATGAAGGACTTACACGGGTGGGACGGAGGTCTGAGGGCCTGGGTCTGCGGTCAGAGCAGGGAACGGCGTTGTGTCACACTAGACAACGACATGAACAATTTTTCAACGCATAGTCAAGAAAGAGCTTACTGCTTGCTCCACGTCGTTCAGCGTGAGTCCAGCTGGTAAATGTGGAGTGGGAGCCAGCGATGGTGGGGTTTGGATAACCTCAGAGCAATCCACCATCTGAGACTGATCTTGCCCGAGCAAGGAAAGCTTGAGCATGGCCGCCTTGAAAGCACTCTGTAATTTGGACTGATTGTCTAGAGGAGTGTGTCAAACACAAAATAGGGCCGCAAAAGACTGTACTTACTGACGAACGATTGCCACTCGCAGGCAGTTCTGGAGTCGCGAGCCAACTACAGGCTAATTCAGACGGTGAACTAGATACTGAAGAAGGAGTACGAACCTCGGAGTCGGACTGAAGACGAATTTCTCCGCCCAAAGGTGATTCCACCTCGCCTTGGTTTCCACCAGCGCTACAATTTGACTGAGTTGCTAACTCAAGGTGGCACGGACATTACCTACCCTGGGAAACTGGTTCCTCGGAGCTGCACTTCTATGAAGAATTGACTGTCGAAAGTACTAGGCGTCGAGTCGAATGGAGTTCTAGGAAAGTGATGAGATCGGTTTAAAAACCGACTTAAATATAGACTAACCCTGGGATCTGTGGGATGTCTCAATGAGACTTATCATTGATAATGAAGAATACACATACCGACTCGTCAACGTGATCTGCCGCGGCAATAGAGTGGCTAATCAAATTGAGAGCCCAAAGACTGGATATCAAACGGAAGCTTACGATGCGAGCAGAGCAATAACTTCATTCGGTGAGAAACCCACTTCCCCGAACCTGGCTAGAATTGAGTCGACCGTGTCAAAAGGCTCCGGCACGAGAAGATCTGGGGATGCAGCCTTGGCATCAGGGCGACCTAGCCAAAAGTCGAGCCTTGGCGCTCCTGCGCAATTCGCGACACCGACCGCGCCCGCTAGCTGAATGCTATGTGACGTATTAGCAGCATAGTAGCAATAATATCAGGGGGCCTTACAAGTCGCCGGCGCTGATGTTGTGCGCCTCCACGAATGGGCGCTGGACGTCGACGATGTCATCTGTTGATATACTGGTCAGTGCCACTAATTGTACTGGACTCCCAGTGCACCCACCTATTCCTCCATTGGCATGGAATACGGTCTCGATGTCGGAAAATGTTATGATGGAACCGTCGGCGCCTCCACCACTGGTACGAGGCGTCAATGAAAACATGTAAACACTGCTTCGTCGAATAGATTCTTACCCTTTCGTTGGCGAAATACCAATCGCATCGTGGAAAGTTAAGCGAAGAGATTCGTGAACCTAAGTCAACATTGACGACACTATGCAGCTAGGATGATGCAAATACAAACCTCTTCACCGCACTCCCCACCATCGAACAAGTTTTCCTGGATATCGTCGATGATGGGGAAGAGAGCACAACACGCGGCATTACTGGCGGTGTGTACACCATCGGCACACGCGACGCGTTTAGTGAGCGCAGCTAAGTGCGACCATCCAATGAGATATGGGAACGCTTAGGTGCTCGAGGTCTCGTACCGTTCGAAAGCTGAACGACAGAAGCGAGCGCCAAGAATGCGATGGAGATCAGAGCCATTGAAAGCGGTCGAGTATCCTGCTCCTTACATCTCGACTTGCAGTGCCATTTATACCTGCAGAACTGTTCTGACGGCAGTGTTGAAACGAAAACCGGCTAAGTTGTTGAACCAATGAGATGCATAGGGTTCCGACATGCAACAAAATACGGCCCTGCGATTGGGCGGAGAGAGAATGTGAGAAGACCAAGCTTTCATTTTGCTGTAGATCTGAAGGACTTTGAAAACCCGGTAGAGGTTCACTAGGAAATAGAGCCGCGTCAAGGAACGAAAAGAGGTTGCGTGGGATACACTCACACGGCACGAACAGTACGGCATCACCCAAAAGAGAGGGACCGTTCGGTACAGCAGTCATTCAAGGTACGATTCACATACTTTCATCAGACAGGCATTCACCAGTGACCTATTTCCGTCGCGTATTGGAAGGATAACGCCATAGTATAGGAGGGCGTGTGGTTCATAGAATACATTTTCGATAACAAATACGAGACTGTCAACGTAGACAGTGAGAGATTTAATGAATCAAACGTAGAATGGAACAGAACGTACCAATTTATAGGAACAGAAGGAGCGTTGGCGCAAAAACACACTTCGGGAAACACGAGGGACATGGAGCATAATTTCCTGAGCTGTCCATGTATCCGAAAGTCGTCTGAGTAAGATATGCAGCCACGGTAAAGACTCAGTTGGAGATAGCCGAAGAATAGTACTAGTGTTCTCCACAAGAGCGAAGCTACCAACGCGTGGATGTAGAGCTCGAAGGTGATGTGCCGCTTTTTCCGTCCTGAACCGGGTTGCTTGAATGATGTAAAGATTCCTGTCGCTTGAGGAAGCCAGCCAGGATGCGTATAGAATCTGGATGTTGGTTGACAAACTTTGACAAGGTGTATGAGGTCACATCACGACCCGTCACAAGTTTTCGGGGGTTTCTGAAAACGCCCACCTGACTTGGGTATGAGAACCGACCTTTCCCTTCTCCTGCATCTAACGAGAGAATATTCTCGCGTCTTCTTGAAATTCTGTGGTATTCATTCAGGACAACTCCCGTCTTACCTCATCTTGTGTATGTCTCGCTTATGTTATACGTACACGCGTAGCACGGATGTTATAGGTACACAGGCTCCAAATGTACACCTTGTCTGAAGACCACCATCATGTCTGCGCGGCTAGCCGAGTCCGCATACCTACATCTGGTGACCACCGCATTCTGAACCACCAGCAGCCTCCAGATTCCAGTCTGATTGCTATTGATTGCGTTGACAAGCCCACATCGTCCGTTATCAATCGCCATCACTGTCACCATATTCCACGCATTGCGCATCATCAACCAGCCGTACATCACAGGATTTGGGATGAAAAGAGAAGTGTTTCCAAACATTCTGGTCGTCATAGAGGGGATTGTAACAGGCCAGGCCGAGTTGGACGGTCAACGGACCGAGTATCCGCTCGAGAGCGCTGGGAGCCCAACATTCCGAGACGGTTTAGGTCATAACAGGCCAGGGAGGTTATAAGTGTGCTGAGTGCCCACCTCTACGTTCTGGGAGCCCAATGGCTGCCACTCATTCCTCACTCGACATATGTTTCCGCCGCCACTGCCGATCACATTGATTCCATTCGCACCCACCACTGTTATGGATTGCTATTGCACTCTGCCATTGTGTTGTGTAGGCATTCAGCAGATCAACCCGGAGGTTGATATTTTAGTTTGTATGGGATGTATGTCTCGCTTATGTTATACGTACACGCGTAGCACGGATGTTATAGGTACACAGGCTCCAAATGTACACCTTGTCTGAAGACCACCATCATGTCTGCGCGGCTAGCCGAGTCCGCATACCTACACTTGAGCCACCTCTCTTCTGCATTTGACGATATCTCGCGTCGTCGGAGCGTATTACTATCAGTTTGTCGGCGGTGGCGCTCCATAACTGTGACGACGCCACGCCTTTGGGCCGCTATCGATTTGAGTGGGCCATATGTATATAGCCGGAAGACTTCCCTCCATCCTTCCGATGGCGACACGCGCATCATTCCTCCAGATGTGATGAAGCCATTGAGAGGGCGGGTAGCGTTTCTCTTTCTATCGTGCAAGATGTTAGAGGTCACCCGCGGCATACAGACGTCGGCTTTCGAAACAAGGAATTGACTACTATGCTCCAGAAGCTTGTAGAAGTGTTGCCTCGCACTCAGAATATTTATCTGCGGTTCACACCGTCTACAACGATACCGTTGCCTGCGTTGTCGACCGATGACCCCAGCTGTTTTCTTCATAATCCCTTGCCGTATCTAAAAACTCTTCACGTATCAATGAAATTTCCTGTGGTTGATTAGGCGCCCTGGGTGCGCCAAAGCAGTTGATCGACGTCGAGCTTTCATTTTACGGGGATGAAGGTTTATTTTAGGACAATGTTTTGCGCATGACCCACGTCAAGCGTCTTTCTTTGCCTTCATGCTCTCTGACATCCCTTGAAAGTCTCAAGAGCACGCCTCTTCTTGAAAACCTGTCCTTGACCCAGATGAATTTCTCGTCGGATGGACTCCCCGCGTGTTTGTCACAGTTGTCATCCCTCTTGCATCGAAGAGGCTCTCAGCTGGCTCACTCTCCCCTCCCTTCAGCACTTGGACATGCGCTTCACATTCTGCATCAGTCCTGATGTCTCCGTCTTGAACGTAGAAGACAACACATCGATCACATACTTCGCCTTCATGAGCACTCGCTCACCTTGATTTCGCTTAACCAAGGCAATGTCGGCGAGCTCGACCGTTCTACTCTTGATTTCTTGATTGGAACCCCGAATCAGATGTCTCTTCCACTACTGAGGCGTCTAGAACTCCAGCTGCCTCCAAGGCATGTTTCGAGCCTTCCTCGTTTGCTTCAGCATAGATTTTCTATGTCCCTCAATCCTCCCAAGTAACACCTTTGGACTTTTGCCGAATCTACGTACGGTCGAGAACTTTGCTGCCTCCCGATTCTATCCAAAAGCACAGGAACATGATTCGGCCCTTTAGAGATTGCAGGATTGGACGTCGAAATGATACATTCTAGGAAAGGACGCTGGTAGCTTCTTGCAGGTAGTATCTTTAATCACGGTCAATTTTCAGCACAACATAATTTACATTTCTGTCAACAGAGAATAACGAGTTTATATAATTACAACTGATGAAGGAACCCATAACTCTCAAGCGCCACTTTTGTCAGCCTCATACCTATTTAAGAAGGAGGAACAGGAGAAACGCTAGTGGCGGGGCCAGGAAGAGCGGTCAACGCTGGGAATGGCGTAAATGCACACTGAAATCCAGTTGGTTAGCAAGATACCATTCATAGGCGTGTCATTACATACAGCGATTTCGATGTCGTTCATGGTTGTGTCGGGAGGCAAGTGTGGGCCAGCATTGGCGGGAAGAGGAGGCGGGTTGGGGATGACATCTGAGCAGTCGACCATCTCGGCCTGGTTAGCACCAAGAAGGGAGAGCTTCAGCATCGCGGCCTTGAAGTCATTCTGGAGCTTCGTGTGGTCGGCTACGTGGAGTATGATCGTCAGAGAAACGCGGAATTGCCGGATAATGTCAATACGCACTCATGAACGACTGCCATGTACAAGAGGTCCTTGAATCTGCGTAGACTCAGCGTCAGTGTCACATCTTGCGGGACCGAAAAATAAGTAGGCACCTCTGGCAAGCTATCGAAAACAATCGCTCGTTAGAATCAAGAAATGTGTGAGGCATAGTATCGAAATTACCTCGCTGTCTGACTGGAGACGAAGTTCTCCAGCAATGCCTGATTCGACTTCACCTTGATTACCTCCGTTTCTATGGTCACGGGCGGGTGTTCATGAAGAAAGCTATGATTGTAATTCGATAACGCACCCTGGGAAAAGCGTGCCGCGCATCTGAACTTCGATGAAGACCTGACTGTCGAAGATTCCAGGTGTAGAGTCGAATGGAGTTCTGACAAGTATTGTCAGCTATGTTTGAGGAGTAAGTACTCGAGAAGGATGATACCCAGGGATCTGGATAACAAGTGTAAATCACGACATTCGGCTGGTAATAAATACAAGCTTACGGTGGGGTCGACGAGATCCGCTGCAGCAATGGTATGCCTGTCATGATCGTTCAACTTAGCAATCCGGCGAGCAAGTGAATGATACATACGACGCCAAAAGGGATACGACCTCTTCGGGAGTGAAACCACCAGCATCATCAAAGCGGGCCAGAATCTTGTCGACGGAATCGAACGGCTCCGGAACCAGCAAGTCCGGAGGCAGAACAGTCGCTGGAGGGCGACCACCAAGAAGGAAGTTCAGCCTCGGCGCGCCAGGGCAGTTGGAGACACCGACAGCGCCGGCGAATTGGATACTGTGCGAGTCCAGTCAGCGCACCAGATGCAGAGCGAAGTGAAAATAGGCATACAAGTCTCCTGGAGTCAGTGTAGCATTGTGTCTGACAATGAACGGGCGCTGGGCTTCAACGATTTCATCTACAACGAGAGAATTAGCTAATCGTGTAATAGCATGGAAAGATCATACGTACCAATACCAAGGTTGGCGTGGAAGTTGGGTTCGGTCTCAGAGAAGATGAACATAGAACCGTCAGCACCGCCGCCGAGACTAGATGTGGTGCATCAGCGTTATTGAGTGATAGCCACTGCAATGGATTACCCAGTGGAGCGAGAGATGGTGATAGCATCGTGGAATGTCAGTCTGAGAGACTCGTGAACTTCTTCGCCACATTCACCGCCATCGAATAGGTTTTGCTGGATGTCGTCGAGAACCGGGAACAACGCACAACAGGCCTCGTTCTGAACAACTTGGCCAGTCGAGCACGCCACGCCGGTTTTGACAGCAGCACCTAGACAAGAGAAATTAGCACACAGAGTCACGAAGCGAGGACGTTGAGCGAGGTACCATTGGAAAGACCAATGGCGGAGAGAGCCAAGAGGGCAGAGAAAGCCGCAGTGAAAGCCATTGCTTGGAATGAGGGAACCACTTCGAAGCTGAGGTCTTCCAGTAGTTCTCGAGCATCTTTTATAGCGAAAGTAATAGCACAAGAAGTAAAAACAGCATTGAATCTCATCCAATCAGGGCAACCGCAAAGAAAAACTGAGCGTTAGAGTAAGTATAGTTGGATGTAGTCCACACGCGCGAGTCCAAAAAAAACTCTGACAGTCAGAACCAGAGGATTTGGGGAGCACCAGGGCGCTGGTAGCAGCAGAAAACTCGTCCAGGTACGTTCCAAATCAGTAACAGACTCTGCGAGCCTACGGCCTTCAATGCAATTAGCATTGGCGTATAAATAAAAACTGGAAGTGGCAGTCCGTCAAAGTTCTCAATTCAATATACAAATCCTCAATCCCATTGCCAGTCGTATTGTGGCGCACAAAGAGAATGCACAGTGGGCGCGAATGACGCTAGCCAAAATGTCTAATACGAAGATGTTAAACCAAGAATAGCGTCGAGCAAAAAAAAAAAAACTAACAATAGTACCAGCGTCTTTGAACTTACTGAAATCAGGTACTCAAAAATTACATCGGCCCACACCAGAGATGCGGAAGGATGCAGACAATGCCTGAGGAAATCGAAGGGAATGATAAACGAACACGGAACGCAAGGCTACCGAGGACGGATATGAAAAGTCACCGGATGGAGGAGCATTGCGGTCAAGGGGTGAGAAAGGAGAACTACGGTTTCTTCTACTAGCCAGCGCGGGCCCGAGGGGTAAAGAACCAGCTAGAGAAATTCGTTCGCCAAGTCCTGGGACGCGTTTATGGCAGAGTTTTGGAGCCTCGAGGTTTCGAAAACAGAGCTCCAGAACACACATCGGGGTCCCCGGCCAAGAAAAATTCAAGTCTCACCCCGAGCTAGCGGCGAGCGAGGAAAAAGACAAGCAGACAGCGTGGTATGGTTGATTTGATGGCGGTGGGAACACAAGTCCGTGTGCCGCCCTCAACACATTCCACTGATCGGCGACACGCATTCAATATTCAATTACCGCCTCGTTCCCTCACCCGACGTCCCGCTTCCCACCAGCATACGCCTCCCAAGCTCACACACCCACGTCGTAACCCGATAACCCATTATTCTGGTCTAATGTAATCCATTGCTTGTGATTGGTACAAAGTACACGGGAATTGGTACAACCGAACATCGAAAACTGCAAAACACAAATAGCACAATAAAAAAACCCAACACGTCAGAGACTGGATGGTAACATGTCCTCGGCGAGTTCAGCTTCCAGCCAGTTGCGCGGGATAGTGTCCCCGGCGTTGAGCATATTAAGCACACGCTCACCCACAGCACCGGCACACTCCTCTGCCCTGCCGAAGCCGGTCAAGCATCCACTGCGGTAGCTTTCCTCGGTTAAACCGAGAAGCGTAGAAACGCTATCGCCTCTACCATAGACGTGCAAGACCACTGGCAAAGCGATCAAAGTGGGAATGTCGGCAGCCGCTGCGAGGAGCTGCTGAGCAGTATCGTCGGCAGACGATACAGAGGGCGTGGTGTAGACGAGATCAATGAAAGTCGGAAGGGCTTTCAAGCCGTCGTAAGCTTCATCGACAGCCTCTCGTGCAAGACGTGTTGTCTTCTTAGACGCATCCGGACGTGGAAGCAAGTTCAGAAGGTCGAAGAGAGCTCTGGCATCGGCAGAGGTAGTCAGCGCACTTGGAGCAGCGGGCGGAGACGGAGGACGCGACGAGGGCAGCTTGATCGTGAACCTTGCAGGCGAAGGTGTCAACGGAGGGCTAGCAGTTGGTGATCCCCGGCGCTTCTTGGCGGCACCCACCGGAACACTGAGTGGGGACGAGGGTGGAGAGGGAGGCACGTAAGGCCGCGCCGTCAAAGCAACGAGACTCTTCCAAATTAAGGAAATTACGTGCGTTGCCAAGACTGTTTGCGACGCCGGCGTGGTAGTATATCGCGCGATAGCCTTGCTGTAAGCTGGCATCACTGTCTGGAGGGCGGTGATGGAGGGGTGAAGGTTTTGGGAAGCCTTGGCGGTCTTCCCATTTGGGACCTCGAGAGACTCGACGAACGGCGCTAGCTCGTTCTTCATCATGCCCAAGAATGGATTAACGACGCGGTTTACGAGAGACATCAGTGTCTCTCTAACTTGTTTGAGCCCGTCTCCGCGTAGGTCCCCATCTAAACCGAGTGCGAAATCATCAAACGTCTCCAATAGTTCGCCAGCCAATGAAGAAATGCCGATTACATGCAACTGCGTGGGGTTCAAGGTGGGCGCCGAAGGAACTGTGGAAGGGAGAGCCAGGAGTTGCGGGGAGGAGAGAAGCGGAACTAAGATGGACGATAAATTGCCTGAAAGGACAGAAAGTGGGCGATGGAGCGAGCGCAGAATCGCCCGATATAGGTGCTGGTTCTCACTTGCAGCCCGCAGCTCTCTACCAAAGTTTGAATAATGGAGTCTATGAAATGAATGAACCGGTGACTCACGAAGCGATCAAGCTACCCAACGCACGTCCACGACCAGCTGGAAGAGGGCGGCGTCCTGATACCTGCTCATGGGCCGCAGGCGGACCGTTGGGTTGCGCAATGGCTTTTGAAACGGCTTCGCTGAGTTTGAGACCGAGCATCTCGAGGTAGGATCCGTCCTGAATAAGAGGAGCGGGCGTGTTGCTGATGGCCGGGGGGCCTGGTGCGGGTGACGCACGTCTAAACGTCGTCAAAGACAACTTGTTGAGAGGCCGGGAGCGCTCCATACCGATGCCAGAGTCTGGGCGGGACGGTGGCGGCGCAGGGGCTGGGGCCGGTGACGAAGGGCGACTGGCTGGGCGGAAGAAGGAAGGGGTTTTGATGGCATGCATTGCAGAAAGATCCGGAATGTGGTAGGATGTGTTGTGGCGTTGTCAGTGGAATGTGTTCCGTGCAAAATCTATGTGGTCTCTATGGGTAGGAGTCGCCCAATCCGATTAAAGCAGAGTGCAATTATCCCATGAGTTGGATAGTACAAGAGTCGAAGAGAGCGGAGGAGTATACGAGACTCTACGAGTCTCAAGGAGGACGGTCTGTGTCGACGAGGGTGAATGCAAGTGGTCCGAAGAGAATCTTGTTAATCTGTTGTAAGCTGGGACAAAATGGGTCAAGCTAATATGGCAGAGAAGCAGGCTGCGTACCTCAGAAAAGGACGAATCATAAGTTGTTGGCAGTTGCAATGGCGGTATTGGTTGGGGCACTGAGGCGTCGAGAAGGATGTTCCTTGAAATTTTCCTTTTTACGGGGGCTCTCCTTATATGACCGCATGGATTCCCACGATCAATCATGTTCCGTGCTCCCCGCCTCTCGGCATTGCTCTGCCATCGGAATGACTCAAAATCTGTCCAGCCTTGTATAGTCAATGTCACGTTTGGCGACGACAACCGCGACAGGCCACAGTTTTGTTTGACTCTCGTCCTAGACACAAAGGGTCAGACAATAATTGTCAGAAGGACATTAAATACCTTGGCAGCTTCGTCTTCCTTTTCCCTGCACGTAATGTGGATCTTGCTGAGAACATCAGCCTGCGATTGCATTGTTCTTGTACATATGGCCCGCCACATTGTAGACTGTCACGGATCATATTCATACATATGCTGTACTACCATGAGCATACAGTAAGAACATGAATGAAAAGACTCACATTTCCGTCTATCGTCTTCTCGTCCGTAGTCCCTTGCTCTTCGACGTTTGAATAGATTACCCGCACATCTGATAGCAAAACTCTCGCCTGGTGCGACGGCCCATTACAAACGCGTACATCGGTTGCTTGCGTACCGAGGCCTGCGATATGATCTGATACCGGAAATCGTGATACGGAGTTGTGTGGCCCAGGTGCCTAAAAGGCGGCACAGCGCGAAATCTGCCATTGCGGGCAACATAGACCGTGATACGGCGGTCGAGTGGGGCCGAGCGTTGAGGCAAATACGAATGCAATTTGGCACGCTGATGGGTGTCGATGGGTCCCCTCTTGTCAGGACACGGTGCTAAGTAGCGGGTGGTGGGTTCAAACACAAGGCCTCCACCGAGGTAGCCGTATAATTCAACCATGGAAGAGAAGTGATATCGCATAAGAACGCAAAGTCGTCAGCGGATAGATGAAAGTGTGATGCAGAGCGAAGAACTTCAAGAAGCGAGTCAAAAACGCGTCGCGTAGATCACGTGCCCTGCCGGACGGTACCGCGTTAGCCGAGCCCGAAATAGAAACACCGCCAATTTTACCTATAGTACTACATCCTGGACAGACGAGTCTTGAGATGCAATCGGTAATGATCTCCGGGTCCTTGAATTATATGCAATGATCAGACTCAAAGATGAGGTCAAATATGCTTGAACTTACTACATATAAGTATAGGTCGGAAGGGAGTCGTCTATCCCGCCCACTAGCCCTTACAGCCCCATATGTGTTCTGTACGCCTACGCCCCATGTCACTGTCGACAGGCGTCTGCCCGTTCGAGTGAAAGAAACGCGATCGTGACGCGACGCGACCACGTCACGTGGAATTGACGGGCCCAAAAAGGAAACCCCGCTGCCTTCCGGCTTCAACTTTGACTATCATGTCAACTTGTACCAATGCAACGAACTCCACCATATAGGTGGCACGTACGTGCGTCAAGACTCTTCGATCTCTGACATTGTGCTTACTGTCATGCCTAACAGCTCGGACACGGCAACGTCGAGGCGGAGGTTGCTTGCCTTACGATATCAACACCCAGACTCCGTGGCTTCTTTCATGAGCTATGCGTGAGTGCCGCTAACAAATACCCACACAACGCGCGCCCGACTGATTTATGTTCTTCAGGCTACTTATCTCCTTATCGCCCTTCGGAATTGCAGTGGAATCTGATAAGGGCATACCCTCTTCTCACATGACCGTGCTGTTCGAATTCTGCTAGGGCCTGCCTATCCTTGACCCATGTCTCACCTAATCTACCGGTCTCGAGGCGTACTTTCTCATCTTCCCTCCCTTTTTCAGCGTTCATCCTACCCGAGTGCTATCTCAATCCGCACCATGTCCGGCTCTGCTTCTTCTCCTTATGCCCATCTCTCGGTCAATGCCGATCGACTTAATGCTACACTTCACGAGACGTGCGAATTTGGGAATGCGCACCGTTTTGGATCGTAAGCGGCTGACCTACACAGTGAGTTCAACATCCTGAGGATTCTATCCACTAGTGGCCCTATGGATACCGGGATGGCACGGCTATCACTGGACGACGCCGATGCGCAAGTCAGGCGCTGGTTTGTCGCCGAGATGACGCGCCTCAAGTGCAAGGTTGTCGTGGATCAGATGGGTAACATTTTCGCAACGCGGGGCGGCAAAAACGCTTCTGGTGTGTTCGATTTCATGTATCCCGATCACTTACGAATAGCAATGTAGCGCCGCCCACCGCCATGGGATCGCACCTCGACACGCAACCCACGGGTGGAAGGTATGATGGTATTCTGGGTGTTATGGCTGCGGTTGAAGCCGTGAGAACGCTTGATGAGAATAACATTGAGACGCAGTATCCTGTTGCCGTTGTTAACTGGACCAAGTGCGTTCTTCTCGCTCCGTTGTTAGCCTGCGCATTTCATTTTGCTTCTAGTGAAGAGGGGGCCCGCTTCCCAAAGTCGCTTATCGCATCACACATCTGGGCTGGTCTCTCCCCGCTGGAGAGCGGATGGACACTCCAAGATGTCGCCAATCCGAAACTAACCATGAAGTCTGAACTCGAGAGGATAGATTTCTTGGGTGACCTGGAGTGCAGCTACAAGGTCAACCCATTGGCTGCTCATTTCGAGTTACACATTGGTCAGTTCCCAATCTGCTTGCATGCGGCAATACTCATTTCGTGAATAGAACAAGGTCCCATGCTGGAAGAGCAAAACGTGAAAGTCGGCGTTGTACAGGGTGGGCAGGCCTATAAATGGTTCACGCTCGATATCGAAGGATCCGCTGCCCATACTGGGACCACCCCATTCTACGCGCGTTCTGATGCGTTACTCCTTGCCGCCAGGATCATGATCGCGAACAACGCTTTGGCCAAAAAGCACAACGGGTTAGCTTCGACGGTATAGAGGGTTTATTCCTGTCCATTGATGTTACTGAAATAGTCTACCAGGGTATTCTTACGCTACAACCGGGTAGTGTGAATGTGTTTCCATCGAATGTGCGGATGACCGTGGATGTTCGGCATCCGAGTGATGAGGTGCTGGACGCATTGGAGAAGGATATCAAAATTGAGGCAGAGAGGCTTGCCAGAGAAGAAAGCGAGAAGGTATGAAGAGAGTAAGTAAACCTGACACACATTTTGACCATTGCGATCTAGGGCTGCCAGCTGAAATGGACGACGGATTTCGTATCTCCCAAGGTGACATTTGCTCCTGCTTGTATCGAATCGGTTAGAGCAGCGGCGTTAGCCACTGTCGGCCAAGACGCTGTGATGGATATGTATTCTGGCGCGGGGCATGACAGGTTAGTAGTTCAATTCGCTAGCGCTGTCGCATATCTCTCATATCGTTTGATAGCTGCTCGACCTCTGCGGTGTGCCCGACGTCGATGATTTTTGTTCCATCAAAAGATGGCGTCTCGCATAACCCAAAGGAATATACGTCGCCCGCGGAATGGTAAGCGATTGCATAGTAGTTCGGGTGGGTCTGCTTATGAACTTGTTGTCCATCAGTGCCACGGGAGCTCAGGTCCTTCTTCATGCCGTACTGAACTATGACGCCCAGCGCACGCAGTAGAAGTGTATTTGCGAAAACCAGAGTGCAACTGCTTTGAAATATCTATCATGGAATCTGACCGCAAAGCCCGTCGCTGTAAGTGTGATGATGATTCTTGTCCCAACGTAACCGTGCAGCTACTTCGTGCTTCTTGTTCCGGGGGTATGATTTCCTCGCAAAGTGACAGCTGACAACCAGTAGCTTGGTCGGGTGAAGCGGTTTTGATGGCGCTTCTATGGTCAGCAATGGATGACTGACCTTGGTGTTGTACCGAATGGCCTTCAAAAAGGTGATAACGCCCGTGGATTTTGCAACGTGCTATCCAACTGGCTACGGCCAAGAACAAGACCCTGTATGTTCTTTCCAGATCTCACGAACGGTTTTTCGTGGACGAATCATGGTATAATGTGGTGCATGCTGTATAGAAAGGGCGCTGGTGGGCCAATCTTTGACTGGTTACGCATGTTATATGGCTCTATGAGCTACGTCGTGCGGCTGGGGGCTGCACCGTTTGCCACAACGACTGGCTTCTCACTGGTGACACGTCCTCTCCAACGTTATGGATCTTTGTCTCGTCTGACCTGTGCATCTCCCCTCATGGGGAAGACACCGTTATGGCGGGAACAGTCATAAATCACCTTCTGCATGCTGCCGAGGGGGCGATGTGGTCCGGGCCCAATGTTATTGTCGCGCACCTGGACGAAACTGGCAACTATGCGGGTCGGAAAGGTTTTATGGTCGATGTACCGAAAACAAAGGTGTGCTGGGTGATGTGGTCTGTTTGTGCACAATTACTGATGAGGCACGACAGGCGATGGTGTTCGGTGTGATTCCCGATGTTCGTTCGACCTTGAATTTCCAAGGGCAGTCAATTGAATGGGTTGACGAACCTAAGCATCTGGACACCACTTTCACCTCAAGGAAGGGAGGACTTTTTGCCAGGATGTACGCTACAAAGGCAAATTGCCAATGTGGCGCTGCACTTACAGAATCTGCGGCTGCAAAGGCGGTGACAGTTTACAAGGCGCGCATAGCAAACCATCTCCAGAAATTGCAATTGATGTAGGATCAGCGAGCTTAGCACTGTTGGAGGCAGTTGAGGACATGTCCGCCACCGTTCAAAGATCGCAATCCTGTATAGAAACAAGGATTGTACCTTTCTGCTTTATTCGCATCGTCAGGCTAATTATGGAGTTTCTACCCAGCGTTGAACGTTGAAGGGGCGGGCGACGACGCCCATAGAATGGTGGCATATGGTGATGGAACTAATCCAGATCAATTAGGGAGAAGGTGGCTTCGGTACCGTAGCATGTGTAGTAGTGTAGCACGGACCGTGCTGTGTGCTGTAAGGGCTAGATGCAGGTTAAAATCTATCAATCTATCTATCCAATCGCCGTGTGCACTGCAGATCAACACTGTCGACGGAAGAATGGATTTTCGGCAGTGCGGGTACGCAGCGCAGCTACACAGCTCGGGCTGTTCTATGCCGTCTTATTCTCACCACTACCGATGTATTCCGTTGATAGCTATGCAGCAGTACATGTCAGGGAACTTTATCTTCTCTTCGCGCATTTCAGGAGCATTCTTCCACTAACCGGTAGGAGAACCTTCTCTGAAACCAAACCAGCGCGGAATCGATACCACACAAAAGGCACCGCCATAGCGATCGCAATAGAGACGGTAACGCGGGTTGAGGATCCTTCTCTTAATCATTGTTCGTATCAGAAATGTTGACAATTGAAAGTGGGGATGAGCGCCTAACTGAGACACTTAGATTAGGCGCGCTGAGAAACAGCATACATTTATGCGAGTTTCATGCGAATAAGAGTCAAGACACACGAATTCGATCTCGGACTCGCCGTTGGATATCGTAATAAGAGGAAAGGTATCCGTCCGACTCTGTGACGCGTATGTGGACAGCCAAGGAAATGCACGGCGCCAATACATATCAGAATCCAAGACGATAGATGTTTCCCCCCAGATCGGGGTTAGCGGCGGGCTCGAAACCGAGAATAAGACCGTCGGGCTGGACAAAGCGCGGTGGATGTTGGTGGCGCTGACACTTCGAGCCTGCGTTGGTTCCAGGAATCACGAGGAACTATAGCTAACGTTAAGCTCCGTCGGTTGAACACTATGTTTCAAAAGAGAGATTGATTGCAAGGCAAAGATAACAGAGTAGTAACAGGAATGTAAAGTTGGAAACTGGAAAGATAGTTAGATAACACTGGGCGTTCGGTCATCACGCTCACCTGTCGAAAATCTCGCATTCACAAACCGAGTGGAGAAGGCTCGCATGGAAACGGTGAAAGAACCGCAGTCATCGAGGCGTACATGGGGTCCCACGATACGGCTCCAACGTGTCAGAAGCCCTTGCTCGCGAGCCACTCCATAACGCTATCCTTGCAGCGTCCGCCCTGAATGACCACATGTCTATTGCGCACTGTGCTAATTTTTGCTGAGGATTCGGGAAAGAGGGTGGTTGTCAGGTCATTAACCAGGTCCTAGCGGAGCCATTTTAATTCATGTAAGGAGTAGAAAATGAATGGGCGGGCCCACCGCAACATTGCCGTCGACGTTTCGGATGTAAACGAGATAGCGCGAGCCCGCGTTGCGCACGTCGGAATAGACGGGCAGGGAACCACGGGAGTTTCTGGCGACGTGGTACAGCAACAGCATCAAATCGAAACGCCTTCAATTCTGGTGGCCGAGAAAAGGCAAGTGACGTATGAGATGGAATCTATATGTGGAACGTACAGCGCACGGCTAAGCCTCCACGACCGCTCCTCCTCACTCAGTATGAACATGACCATGATGTGCTGCCCCGCGCCCTCCTTCGACTACTTGCGCCCTGGTAATGTCCGCCACTGTTGTCCATAGCCGTGACATACGTTGCGGATTATGTCGATGAGGGGATTCGCCTAGTGGATGCGCGACGCGGATGGTGTCATCCTCGGGGCGCGTCTTCCCGGGATGGTGGTGGTGGGAAGGAAAGAAGCCTGTGCGTGTGGCTGTGTTGATCGGCGACGTCTTGGGGGAAGAGGGTGTCCTCTTCACAGTGTGTGGTGTCTCCGTGTGGTCTCTTCGTGTGGTCTCTCCGTGTGGTCTCTCCGTGTGGTCTCTTCGTGTGGTGTCTTCGTGCTGGTCTCTTCGTGGTGGTGATTTCTTGAGGGTGTCTTGGTGTCTTCGCGGCACTCCTCGGCCAACATTCTTCTGCAGGGGAGATACTCCTTGTAAGGCAAGAGGAAAGGGATAAAACTCCTTTTATGGGCGTCCCTGAGCAAAATGAATACAAGTTTTTCATTTTTCGGTCACGTGATGGTGAAGCGCATTCATAATTCAGTGTCTATCTACTACAAACTCGACTACAAAAAAAAGAGGCCACCTCAACTTGAGGTGGCAGTGCAGCGTCGGGGAGCTGGCAGCACGGAAATGGCTGTGAAATGTGGCGCAGACTAATTGACAGAGGCTAAACCTAGCGGACCTCTGGCGTCGCGAACGGACCCGGGTAGAATAGGGATGTCGACGCCTATCTGTCCATGTGTGGCGCAGAGAAATCGATCTTGAACTTAGCGGACCCGGGTAAGGACTGCCAGTGCGTTAGTCCAAGTAATCAGCATCAAAGAAAGGAATTTACCAAAGTGTAGGCCCCCAAATTCAGAGAAGCCCAATCACTAGCAGGTAACACATGTTCCAATTTGCGCGCACAGCGTGGAAGAAAGGAAGGGCGCCTCTTGACACTTGACATGACGTCAAGTCCAGTCTGTCATCAGACATCAGTTCGGTCTACATGGAAGAGCAGAACAGTCACGACGTACCGGAGGAACTCTTCAGAACCGCAAAACTCGATTATGGCAGACCGAATCCATTCCTTCGCTGACAAGACGGTCCATACGTGGAGAACTCGCGGAACTATGGAATGAGACCAGCGTGGGGCAGTCAGGACAATACAAGCAACTTACCAGAGGTCACCTCCATGTTGACATCCGGAATGGGAGACATCTTAAAGTCAAAGACGGGCGCGAGACCAAGTAGAGAGAGCACAAGCGGCAAGCCGACATGGTGGGGAGAAACAAAGAGAAGGACCACGGAAGACAGGTTTATATACCTGTCGGCTAATCCTCCTCCGCTTGTCGATCGGGAGTCCATGGTGACACAAATTACGAGATCAGCAAGAGAGAAATTACGGTCAGATTGTGCCGGTCAGATCTTTGTTTTGAGCAAACAGTTTGCCAGAGCGGGTTTACTGCTCTCAATTCAGATATGCATTGTCAAAGAACACGTAGACGTCGAGCGAGCCTCCGTCGCAGCGTAATATTTCAAACTTGCTAGGGTTGATATGGGCACCACATTATGTGTGCCTCACTTACTTGGGGAATGGAGAGACGGCGAGAAAGACAGTTAGATCCATGTACTCGTTTCTAGATGCCCGGAAATCCAACCGCAGATCATCAAAAAAGAGCGGTATTATTGCCTTGGAAAACTACAAAAGCGGCGTACACGTTCAGTCAGGGTGCTGCAGAAAATGCCTTAGAGATTAATGATCGGAAGAGGGTAAAAATTTCTTACCGCGCCGCAGAATTGGTTCCAAAATAGCGTCACAAGTACAGTCTTCCTACCCTCAATCGCCCCCCAGAACGTCACTACAGCTCTCCAGTCAGTCCCGGAAATGACCGCCATTTTCAAGACTTGGAATGGACGTCGAAGGAACAGTATGCTCAGATAATTCGGAATGGACGTCAAAGGAACAGTACGCCCACAGTTAAATGATCTAGAAAGCTCATCATTTCATGTTTGGCGCATCCAGCAGCGCCAGAACCGGAGACTGAAAGCTTAGGATTGTCTTTAGAGGTGCGTCGCAGTCTCGTTTGTCGCATTAGAGCTCAAAGTCCCCGTCAGGAGGTCAACGCGTCCCAGGTAAGTTCTTTGCCGGATCTTGCCTCCAAGACGCCTGTAGAGTTGGTGACAGGCAGATTCGTGAGCGTTACGAGCGCGAAGAGGTCAACGTTCAGAACGACATGATGGTTGGGCGTTGAGAAGGACATCGATCACGACCGCGCCCAAAGTGGAAGCTCTGCCTTTGACTTGAACCACCACGAAACCGAGCGCGAGTTTCAACTTTGGACATGTCTGTCACCTTCAGGACGACAACCTCGGCCCTCAAAGGCGCCAGGTCAAAAACACCATCACGAATGCTCGAAGACTTGGACAGCGTGTATGCCCTCCGAGGGCAGGCTTGTGGAATCTGGCAAAAGTACGCTATTCTCGAGCTGTCTGGAGCTTCATTTCTCACCCACTTGGATTTAGAATACCTTGAAACGTTGTTCCGCCGCTAGTGCAAGACACCATCCGGACCTTCGATTCAGCCTTGGCGGACAAACTTTGATCTGTGGAAAGCGGCGGCTATTATCGCCGGTTCAAAAGTGTGTATCTCTCATTCAATTTCATGTTTGTTCAATCTCATCAAATTAGTTCAGTTTTAATTCGATTTGGAGGCCTGACTACGCTTGCGTATTCAGGTCGGCCGCTACGCGACCTCTAGAATTTCTGCCTTATTCATCTTGCGACTGTACTTGAGCCTGGAGCAGCAATTCCATTCTGGAGCACCGTATTCTCCTTGCCGGAGCGGTCTTGATTCGGGAAGTACGGGTTCGAATTCTAGGTGTTTCTTTGCCGTGATACTAATAGTGTTGAAATAGAGCGCAACGGCTAGACGTGGTTCACACCGAGGAGCTCTTCAGAATAACGCACTTCTTCCTTGCAGATGACAGGAAACGCAAGGAAGAAGTGCGTCATTCCGCTTCTTTTCCCCCGCGGACCTATTCCGATATTGGCAGGACATTCCCACCCGAACTGGACTTGCTGTTGCCGCTCCAAGAATGACCGGATAAAACTTCGCCCAGTGATGGCGATTTGGATCTCTCAACGTTCGGGTTTAAATCCCAATATGTAGATACAGACGGGGAACTCGCAATTGGGTGAGGTTCCTTCGTATCTCTGAAATTCTGCGTTAATGAACAGGTGGAGTGAAACAATGAGGGCAGTGAGTAGCGGCTCTGCCACCGCTGCGCTTGTGTTCCGAGTTACTGCTGCAGTAAGGGACGGCATGCAATATTATAGCGCCACACTTCGGATATTCGCTGATGGACCTGGATGGCATCAATACGGACGACACTCGGATAGGACGCCAACTCGCCTACATGCTTAGACGTCGCCGCCGTCCATGTTCCCAACGCAAAACCGGGGATGGACAATATTCAGTATCGGGAGCCACAAGGTTCGCCCTCCCAACACTACTCCATCTCTTCCAATTTTGATTGATCGTTAGCTCTTAATGACGGTGATTTATTTCCGTCGCCGTTGCCTGTGTGCTTTCCGTTCATTCGGAGTTTTTGCTTAGGGAAGGATGATATATTAGAGCGAGTTCTTGTAGGCCGGGGGAACATCTAAATACGGTACAAGTAGCACTGCAAATATCTGTAGAATACCGTGAAAATACAACTTTATTTACCCCAATTCTCCATGCGCGAACTGAGAGCAGTATTCGGGTTGACTTACCACCCTTCAAAACGGACTTGACTTTGACTGCAAAGCAGATATCTGAAGATATCACATCAATGAAGACACTTGAGGTAGCCAAATTGGCACACAGAGTATAGTACATGATCCGACCAAAAGATGGTAAGCACCAAAATCCGGAGAAATGAGCATAATTGCCGTTATACTAAATGTCGACATCAAGGCAAAGTCAGCATTGCCAAAACTGCAAATAGTGACTTCTCAGAAACTTGATGCCAAGGGAGCCGGACAGCCCGTACGATTGATACTTGGGACCCTGGCGTTGATATTCGTGGAGTCGCCAGGAGCATATTCCGTGTTGAACTCGGGATATTTCCTCCGCTCGTCCAGCGGGTGTACTTGACTGGGACAACGTTCTTGACGGCTTTCATGCCCGGAATCGACGTGAAAATACTCTGTTAGAAGGGTAGGGTGCAGCCTAGGTAACGCCAAGTGATCGGTGGCACTTGACACTGAACCACGACCACGCCGATCTTGAGGCGGTTACACCTACGCGTTTCCTACATTTTCCACTCTCTGGAAACTCTCTGAGACCTGAATCTACTTGGATGCTGCTGTTCGACTTACGTAATACTAATTCCGACGCTACTTGAAGACCTGGACGCGCTCTTGACCCGACTTTTCGCGTCTGCGCCTCAGCGAGGCGTATTGGACCCTGACTCTGGATAGCACGAGGATTTCCCGAACCCTATGACGTGTCTAGGGCCTCGACAATCTTATCTCGACTCTCGCGGGTGCGGGGAAATGACGCAAGGCGTTGTTCTCCTCCTCCATCCCTCCGACACCGTGGAGAAATCGCGTCTCCCGCCGATCTGGCTCTATCTGGCGCCTAGTGGACTTGGATATATTTCGTTTAGACTTATCTCCGGTGCCCAATGACTGTCATTCACGAATATACACGCCAAATTGAATATGGCACCTCCAGAGTTCGTACCTTTTCTCTCGTCCAATCGCTTCAACTCTGTTCTGACCATGTTATGACTGATCATACCGTCAGCGGCGACCCATATCCGCGTCCAGAACGGAGGATATTGCAAAGCGAAGCGAAGCGCATCTCCGCCTGAATAAACCAATCCGTAAGTTTTCAAGTTCTCCGTTTTTCAAACGGCTCATTTGACTCGCCCATCAGAACTCAGGGCTGTCTTCTTGAAACCGCTCCACTAGCTTGGATGCTGGAATGTCTGGGCGAATACGATGTGCTACTTGGTACATTGTAGTATTCGGAGCCAGGTCTAGTTCATTCGGGTACAGTCGGGTCACATTAGTTGTGCAGCTCAAGAATCATGCCTGAAGGTGAGATATTTCCGCCGCTCTTACGCGTTCAGGGAGCTTAATTCGCGTAGGACGCTAGAAACGAGTTCCCGTGGCGTGCAAATAATTGGTTGAATGTTCCGGACTTTTCGCCTCATCCAATGTTCCCCGATCATGGCGGCCAATTATCTCCGCCAGTTTACGTGTTGCTCGAGGTCTCCGCCTTTCTGTACGCGTTAAAAGGAGAGGAAATTCCACCAGACTCATCATCACTCACTGCCCTTCTCTCCTCTTCTCTCCTTCTCTCACATCTCTCCTCCTCATTCTCCTCATACTTGTATTTACAACTCCATCGCTCTAGTGATACTACTCTCGTTGTCGCCGCCGATGTTCTCGCCATTGCCTTCCCGACGCGTCTAAAACGTGACCGGCGCTTAACCGTTGATCATCACGGGTAGGCTTCCTTCCTCCCACCATCATCTCACCATGCTCACGCTTTCCCGCTCTCAGAAATCGCTTCATTCTCCGTTTCGCGCCGCCATCACGTCCAGGCAAGTCGTTTGTGTCCTTTATCAAACCAGCGTGCTTACATTTTCTGCCAGACTTTTGACTGGCGGCTGCTGGAGCACTTCAACGACCTTGGCTCCTATTTCTGACATCGCTCAGTTCGCAAGACTGGCTCCTCTGTACGTCGGCCTCATCCTCACCTTTTCAGTTTACTGACGCTGCTCAGATCCCAAGTCGCTGAACAATTCTTCGCGAGTTCTTTCTCCCATTCGCCTCGTTGTCGTCTTTCAACCCACACTGACGTGGTGGTATGTCGGTTGTCTCCTTGCGAATCAAATGGCCCTAATAGTCTGTGCAGACTTTTTGACGTCAAGTACAACCTCACCCTCCTCTCGCGATGCGCTTCGACTCATACTGACGTGCCGGTACGTTGGTCGTGTTCTTATGGAACGACTAGCCTGACATACTTTGCAGACTTTTGACTATACCTGACTACAACGTTGGCGCTGCCTCAGGACGACTTGTCATCGCTCATTTTGACACTGTTCGAGTGCCCTGGTGCGTTCATGTTGTCCTTGCTATCTCTTGTTGAACTCACGCTGCACCCGTGTCTAGACAATCTTTCCCTATTCAATGCCCCGAGCACCGCGCTGCCACGCTGTCGTCACGCCGCCATGGACTCAACGCCTCCCATCGCTCCATCAATCGCGGCCAGGATTCCTCATGTCGGCGTTGCTTGTTATGGGCTTGACTCTTTGACTCCTTTCACTACCCGCGCTCAAAGGAATTGTTGGTCGTGACAATTCCACAAGGCTTGTAAGTTCAAACTGTCTGGACGTGCGTGTGATTGATACCTTTATTGGTAGTCAAATGCCGACACCTCTCATGGGACTATTCATCTGGCTCCGCGCCGGTGACTGAAGTAATGACGGGTTGGCTTCGTGCGGATTTTCTCCTTCGTTGGCATCGCGGATATCCATCAACGAGGTTTTGACTCGGCGTGCTCTACGAGAGATGAGATGGTGCTTACTGCTGTATTGTCATTGCCGCATTGTCAGTGTAAGTCTTCACCTTGAAATTCATTTGGCTGCTACTTATCTCTTAACAGGTGGCTTCGACGGCTCGACTAGACCACCCTTTCGATTTCCTTTCGGACTGGCTGAACAAACCTCGGTTCCCGCCCATCGCCATCATCACTAAGGCGGAACATTTGGCTTCGCGCCGATGTTGACCAGTTTGGCTACGTGCCGGCTGAATGCTTGATGGTCTTGGAATTGTCAACACGACGAAATGCGACTCGCTTGAATCTACATATTCGACTGGTACGTTCCGTATTCGTTTGTTGGCCGTAATGCCAGGCTAATTGTTCTATCTATGGTTTAGGTGTTGCACGTCAAGTCGTCTGTAAGTCTTCCATGTCGTGTTTGAACTCGTCAATGTGTCAATGTTTCTCGCGTCTATTGGCAAGACCCTGTCGCCTTCGCTGCTAGACCTCTCCCGTGTCGTCGGACGTATCGGTGTCTTCTACGTTCCCGTATATACTTTTCGCTCATAGTTAAGATTGGCGATGCTTGGGTGCACAAAGTGAGTTTTTTTTCCATATGCCATCGCACGGACTCAAACTGACGACGTCTCCCCAGGCATATCACTTCCACGCACCAGCAGAGGGAAGACGACACGGGAGGGCGCTGTACTCGATGACGGGATCGCACAGGGAAGGATGGCGTCTCCCAGCGTTGGAGAGTGGCATCCTCCGGGGGGCGCGTCTTCCAGAGAACGTGGGGGGCTTCCTCAGAGCGTGGCTTTCGTGGGATGC